>OZ004708.1:154516093-154744050 GCA_963924515.1 Vespertilio murinus
TATCTCTCACCATTGATGTTTCTATCTCTCTCTCCCTCTTCCTCTCTGAAATCAACAAAAACTAAATAAATAAACACACAAACGAACATCAAAAGCTTATCAGTGGAGCCCATGACATTGAGTTTGTCAGATGGACAAGCAGAAGCTGTTTCTCTGTGTTTCCAGGTGAACTCCAGAACATCTCACAGCAGCTGTTTCCCAGAACACTTTTCACTTTCACATTGGTTATTTACCTGTTGCATCATCTATACGCTTGGAATTCAACCTCTCCCCACCAGGGTGCCTCTTCATCTTCTCTGTCATAGCAGCTGGGAAATGTGTTCTCCTTACAGTTCAGGTTTCTCACTTGCAGGCACCTTTTCTTCTTATTCTCCTCTGGTCTTCACCCTCCAAGGTGACAAGCTGTGGTAGCTGATGTGGCTGGTCCTTAGCTATGTTCAATACCCTTTTCGCCATAGAAATGGGAGGATTTTTGTGTTAGCCAAGAAGAATGGTGATTAGGCCTGGAGTCAAATTTATTGAGGAGTAGCATGCCTCTTGTCTTTAAGCAAGAACCAGTCCCACTGGCAGCCCAATCCTTCTGCTCACAGTGGCTCATGAGCAGTGTTGTGGGGTGACCACAGCCCTGTGCAAACTGGGGCAGCAGGGGCAGGTGGCAGCTGCTCTTCCATCATGGAAACGGCTGCCTCAAGGCCTCCACCCTGTTGCAGCTGAGCTAATTATATATTCCCAATGAAGGAAGAAATCGGAATGCTACATTTGCATGGAAACCAGCCTGATTTGGTGGGTCCAAAATTACTCTAGCATTTATGTTCTCTGAATTGTTTTAATTAGCAGCTCTGCAGAACTTGTCTTTTATTTCGTTTTTTATTCCTTCCCACCACTGGCAAAAACTGACGTTTCGGAAACATCTGAACCAGGGTTCTGTCACATTCTGCCTATGACAGACCTAGGATCTCACTCTACACGGTCATTACTGTGCTACAGTGGATCCACTGAAATTTTTCTAATATACACTTTGGTGGTTTTCACTGTTTGGGTCTGACATGTGCTTAAAATGAATGTGATCTGTTAGTGAATAGAGGGCCCTAACCTCTGAAATCCTAGTTTTTATGTCTTGTGCTCCTTTGGGCTTTAGTTTTAAGTGGGGTGGTAAGAAATTCTATCCTTTAATTCATCTTCTACTTAAGAAGGAAAACAAAATGGAAGCAGAATAGCAAGTTGATTTAGGGTGAACATTGAACAAAGTAAATGAATATAACTTGGCTAAACAAGGGTATGGTCAGAATCCTAAAGTGTTAAAATGATATTAGTCCAAGAAATCATCTTGAGGTGCTCAATTCTGGTTTATTAGCTGCAGAGAAAAGAAAACGGGTTGTACTAAAATCAGACGATAGAACAAGCAGCACAAAGAACTAATTTGAACTTCAGGGCCTTTCCCTTCCCACTCTGGAGTAGGAGGGGTGATGGACTAGGAAATAAAGCCCTAAACCACAAAGGGGAGGAGAAGGCTTAGGTAATTTAAGAACCAGACAACCACATAAGAAATAATCAAGAGGTAACTTTCATACCTCAGTATTTGAAAAAAGTATGCTTATTTTTAAAAGAATATTTTCATGCACTGTGAACATTTCTAGATAAGACAGGTAAGTATGCAGACTAGATAGATGATAGATAGATAGATAGATAGATAGATAGATAGATAGATAGATCTTGACTCATTTCACAAATATATTGAGTGTGTTCTTGGATAAAATGCCAATGTCATTTTCTCTGTGAGGAGTATCATTGCATCGCCACGTGAATGCCTGCTAATTCTTAAGAAGCAATGCCAGCTTCACCTGTTCCCTGACTTCTCCAAGCAGAGTAATTGCTCACAAAATTTGTGGTCTCTCAATACTTCATATAAATTGGCATTACAGCAGAGAGCATGTTGCATTATGGAACTTAAGTTCATATATAAGTTTCTCACTAACATGAGAGCAGGGAGAAGACAAGTCTAATATATCTTTGTATCCACACAGTCTGACTATACTAGGTGGCCAATCAGTGATTGTTGAACAGGGCTCCCACCAGGAAAAGCCTTTATGAGTGAGTCTGCTTTGCCATGTGGATGAATACAGAAGACACTCAGCTTTACAGTGGGCCTGGTTCTGAGGTTAGGAGCACTGACTTCAGAAGTAAAACTAGAGATACAGGGACATTCTGATCTCAAACAATTTCTTTTCAATGGAGAGCTTAGAGCTACAACTTACTTGCACATATACTATAGTAGAAAAACTTCCTTTGGTATACTCTCCCTAGAGCCCTCAAAACCATGCTCAGTGTTCACTTTAAGAGACAACACAATCTCTCCCTGAAATAGCAATGTCCTCAATGTCATTACCTCTCTTTGAATGTATCATTTCTTATCTTCCCCTTTAATGTATAACACTTACATGATGATTCTTAACATTCATATGAGCAATTATAGACAGTTCTGTTTGCAGTATTTTGATTAAACTGGAACCAAAAACATAACAGTTTATTTATTTTATGAAATCACCCTCCATTTATGTTCTATATAACACAGAGAAAGCACAGTTGAGAGGAACCTGCCAGGGAGAAATCAGAACATTGAGTTCAGACTAGTTCTATATTAAACTAGATTTGCATATATTGTTTCAAGATTCTAAATTGGCTTAGTCTGTGTTCAAGCCTTCCTAAGAATCTTTTCCATATGCTTTGGAGTTACAACAATGTGGGTGAGTGTTCTTTCACGCATCCATTCATTCAGCACACATTTATTAAACAGCTACTAAGTGCTAGATGCTGTAATAGGTACTAAAGGAACCCAGATAAAAAAAGACATGTGGGCTGTGACTTGAGGCAGTTTTCAGACTTGCATCAATGTGATAAATGCAGGAATAGATTAAGTACTGGCAACCCTAAAGAGGAAGCCACCAGCCTACTTTGGGAAATCAGAGTAGGGTTCACAGAGTTGAGCCATTTGAGCTGGTATTTAAGATACAAACCCTAAATTCTTCTATTGGCAAGAGGGCTCTGGGCCAGGAGGGGAAGGAGACATTCTTGGCACAGGGGGCAACATACGAAAAGAGATGGCAGTATAAACATCACAGGATGTGTGGCCAGGGAATGGGACTCTGTTGCATGCATCTGAGATAACAAAGTAGTAGGCTCTTTAGGCTATTATCAGATTTCTCACGGGCCCGTTTGCCATGCCAAAGACTTTGGATGTGGTCCTTTTGGCAGTGGGAAGCCACTGAAAGTTTTTATGCCAGAAAGTGACATATCAGATTGTATTATGTCAGCTTATGAAAATAGATCCACCCAACAGATCCACAGATCCCCATTCCTACACATCTTTGATTGGCCCAGAGCAGTGTCCCTCAAACTGGTCTCTGAACTGTCAGTGGCTGTTCACCAAGAAAAGAGATAAGGGATCACTAGGTGAACAATAATTCCCTGGCTGTAGTCCTCAGAGTCTGTATTACTGTGCTGTGTGCTCTTTCAGGACAGGCTATAGAAAGTGGCTAAGGCCAGCAAGAAAGAATTGGCCTGAAGAACCTTTGCTCAAGTCCCTGATTCTATCATTGCTCTTTGTTCCTCTGTATACAGTGCATCTTTTTTTCCCCTTAGGCATCTTTAAAATGGTCTCGTTATTACTGGTCTTGAGCAATTTTATTATATGTGATTTGGTATACTCTTATTCCTATTCTTGTGCTTAGATTTCTTATATTTGTGTGCTTATAGTTGTCATCAATTTGAGTTTTTTAAAATCATTATTGTTCAAATATTTATTCTGTTTCCCCTCTGTCCTAGCTAGAAATTCCAATTTCACCTATATTAAGGTGCTTAAAGCTCGCTCATGGCTCACTGAGTTTTTTTTATGTTTTGTATTCTTTTTTATGTTTCAGTTTGGATAGTTTCTACTACTCTGTCTTCAACTTCCTTTAGCCTTTCTTCTGCAATCCCTAGCTATTTTTATTATTTTTTATTTGTATCATGTATGTCAGTCTTGAATCAATATCCACTGATTGATTTCTCTTCTCATTATGGATCATATTTTCCTGTTGCTTTGCATGCCTGTAAATTTAGATTGAATGCTAGACATTGTGACTTAATCTTGTTGGATGCTGGATATTTTTGCATTCCCAAACATATTTTAATTATTTCAGAGAGGAAGGGAGAGGGAGAAAGAGATAGACATAGCAATGATGAGAGAGAATCATTGATCGGCTGCCTCCTGCATGCCCCATACTGGGGATCCAGTCTGCAACCCAGGCATATGCCCTTTACCAGAGTCAAACCTGGGACTCTTCGGTTGACAGGTGGATGCTCTATCCACTGAACAAACCAGGGCCCAAACATATTTTTGAGCTTTGTTTTGGGGTGTGATTATATTGCCTTGAAGAAGTGTGATCCTTTGGTGTGTTGCTATTAAGATTAGGCAGTACCAGACCAGTGGTTACTTCAGAATTAATGACTCCCTAGTACCGAGGCATAAACTACTGAGTACTCAATTCCCCCTCAATCATGAGGATTTTACTCTGCTTCATGTGAACAGCACTAGTCCTGGTTCTGTGTAAACACTGGGCACTATTTTCACTGATCCTTTTTGGATCATTCTTCCTCAGGCACAGATAGTGTCCTCACATGCATGCACTGGTCAATGCTCATTTGAATACTTGAGGAGAACCTTTCTGCAGATCTCCAGAGTTCTCTCTTCTCTGGTATTCTGTCATTTCCACTCTAGCCACTTTGGTCTCCCCAGGCTCTCAACTCTGTCTTTTCAAATTTTGGAACATACTGGACTCCACCTTGGTTCCCCACTCTATCTTTTTCATGAATTAATGTTGGTGATCATAGGAGTCAATACAATTACTTCTCATCTATTGAGGATCATTGTCCTTCATTGCTTGTTATCGGGTATCTTGAATAATTGTTTTATAGTTAAGCCATTTTTTGGCTGTTTCAGGTGAGAAGGCAAATCTCTTTCCTATTACTCCACCTTGCCCAGAAGTAGTAGCCAATAGCCGTCTCTGTTGGTAATAAATATGTTGTTTGAAAACTCTATCAGTGAACCATTTATAAACTGCAGTAGAGAAAACATGTTCTCCCATCTCTTCAGAATAGCAACTCCCTGTGAAGACTCCCCTCTTTTTAATTAAATAACTTACATTTACATAATACTTCTTCTACAATTAAAGTTTTCCTGCCTGCACAAGATTATTACTTAAGCAGGAGAGTAGATTTTCTTCATCTCCAGTGAATATTGAGCAAGAGGAAATTATCTTAGCTTTCCTTCTACCTCTGAGAGATCCCCCAGGCTCCAAACGTGAATTGGTTCAAGAAGGCTTTGGAGAAAGATGTGCGGACAGAATATTAATAATGCTTTACGCATTTCACATTTTCCCCAGTCTTTGTCCTTTGGTCAGGGACTGAACACCTTGGATAGATAAATGACTGAATTAATCCAAGATGGTATCATCTTTCTTAGCCAGGCCTCTTCAATATGTAGATACTGAGTGAGACATGTTCTATTCCCTAAAGAAAACCTCAAATCTTCTGGGGAGTAGAAATAAATGAATCACTGATTCTAGATAGTGTGATACATGTTATGAAGACTAGAAATAAATTTATTTTTTACTGGGAAGAGAGACAAAATCTGGAAATTTTTTTGGAAGAAATAATACTGACCTAGGTCTTAAAGTCAGTATTACAGATGGGATGTTGTTGAACTGAAAGACTATAGTGAATGACTGAAGTTATAAACAAGACCAGATGACCTGATTATAAGTGCTTCTTGGGGAGAACGTGTACCTTCTCATCGTGTCCTCCATCATGCCTCATGATGCTAGGCACTTTTAGGTTCTTACTGATTATAATTGACTTAGTGGATCTTCCAAATGGAGACCACTCCTAAGTCCAAATATGTCTTGTCTTCATCACTCAACTCTCAATGAAATTTTCCTAGAATTCTATCCTCATGTAGTTATTTCCTATTTCTGCTTGGTCTGTTAGTCCAGATATGAAGAACTATAAAACCCTTAGGCATTCACTTTGTATTGTATACAGATGTTGAATTACAGCATTGTACATCTGAAACATATGATGTTATATAGCAATTTTACCTTAATTTTTAAAAAGAAAACTTCAACAGATTGTTACAACCTGATATTAGATGTTTATAAAGACATTTAAAACACTAGGATGGGATCCCCCTGCAGATCTGCAGCAGCCTCTCTTGGTGATCATTTCCACTGGTTGTCATGAGAACTTAACCTGAGGAATGCTACCTTCCAGATGAAAACAAATTCCACAGTGGGTTCCACTCAGAGAATTTTCAAACACAAAGTTGCTTGTGATATGAGACAACGTACCAAGTTCTTTCCATGCTAATGGAGGCAGAGCAGTGTGACTTTACCTGGTGCTAGAGGCACCTCTTACTATTAGGTTCCCAAGCTTGGCTGCACATTGGATAGCTTGGAGTGCTTTCTTCTAAATCTTGATTACTAGGTCTCACCATAGATATACTGATTCAGTATCTCTGGGGATGTGAATGGGAATTTAGGTTTTTAATGACTTTCTTAGGTGAGTCTAATGTGCAGTCAAATTTAATTGGTCCTACACAGCAGCATTTACAGAAGTAGCTAAGGACATAACATAGTCTCATCTATGCTAAGATTCAAGTGGAAGCATTATAAAAGATCTTAATTCACAAGTTGCAAAACAAGTAAGATGCCATTAACTTTTTTTCAAGCTTGACCCCTTATTTGCCTGATAGAGGTGGTATTACAGTAATTTTAATTTTTAGGCCCTCCTATGGGGATGACACTTTGAATTTTAATCATTATTACATTCTCCTTAGCATCAGAGCCTAGATTCATTGAACCATGGCATTTCTAAGATATTACTTGAGGCTCTCCCCTCTCCTCTTAGGTGGTGAGCATGGCTCATTCTCTAGCTAAGCTTTATCAAAGACACCACAAGGCTAGAGAGGGGGATAGAAGAAGCAGCAGGTTCAAACCGATGTGACAAGTTCCCGGACAAGCCAACAGCAGAGCAGGGATGCCTCCCTCCTGCAGGGAGCCAGGGCTCCCCAGCAGTCTGGCAGTCTCGGCAGACCCCTGCTGGCCTTCTGTGTCACTGCATGGTTGTATATCTGTGTGGGTGACTGCTGGAGGCCCTGCCCAGGAAAAGCAAGAAAAGGCTTGTGAGGAGTCAAACAGCTTGTCAAGGTATCCTTGTGGGTGTCTATATTGAAGTGTCACAGTATGAAGGCATTTTATTAGCAGCTATTTTAGAATCCTAACACTGAAGCGGAACAGTTTCTTCCCTACATGGCACTTCCAGGCTGGCATCCTCCCTCACAGCCCTATGACAGCAGCAGCAATCTCCTGGGGGTGGAGAACATGACGCTGGGTTCCTTAAACAGCAGAGCCCGGCTATGTGGCCCACGCCCTCAGCCCTGGAGATAATTTGGTTCATTCACATGTTGCTGATGACGGGGATACGGCAGCCAGCGGAGGCTGAGGAGGATTTGAGGCTCTAGCCCCGCCCTTGCATACAGCACAGAAACCTTCCTGGGTTTTGCAAGGGTTTTAAAACTATTTATGCTAAATTTTAAGGGAAGAGGGGGAGCATTCAGCCCAAGGTGAAATTGCAGAGGAAGTTAAGCCATATGCAGCTACCACAAATGCTTGAATTCTTCCCAGATCTTTGAGGGAAAGTCGTGAATTTCTTCTGGAAAAAGCATTAGGCTTTATTGTAGGAAACAATTGTGACCTTAAAAGACATATAGGTCTTCATTTCTCTCATCTCTAAGGCTTTAAATAATGTCTTAGGGTTTTGATGTTGGATCTTGTAAGAAAGACTAACTTTCATTGGCCTCCTTTTATACAGCAGCTTGATGTGTAACCTTCTTAACCATCTTTAACAATATATAGATGAGGAGATGAGAAGAAGAATCAGAGAAGGCAGGTCACTTTCCTGGGGTACCATAGTTTATCCAGGTGGCAGAGCTAGCACCAGAACCTGTTCTCAAGCATGAAAGCCATGCTTTCCCACTCTGAATCTCCCCAATGCCCTCAACACAACCTCCGCTTCTCTAGTCTTCTCCTTGGGAAATGGAGAAGAGTCGCCTGGAGGATTCTCTGCCCTTAGTGGTCATTACAGGTCCATCTGGGATATCAGATCACTGTACAGGACAAAGTCCTATGTCTTTATTAGCTGATTGAGGAAAAAGAATACCTTAAATTTCAGAACCATGACCTTTGCAATTGGAAAAGTGCCTCAGAAACAGCCAGTCTGACCTTCTTAAGGAAGAAACTTGGATTCTTTCCACACTCCATGACTAGCTGGTATGCTGAGGAATAGGATACCAGCAGACAGCAGACCTGGAGCTACTCTCACCTACAATGTGTATGCAGGGTTCTGAAAATATCTAATGTCTCTGAACCTTACTTTCCATCCTGCAAAAGAGCAAGCAAGTCTGCTCTGCCTGCTACTCTGCTGCCTTAAAGCCACCATGGGATGTGTGAATTATATGCAATATGTATATAAGTTATTGTTGTTGTTGTTATTATTGGTGAACAGGTATAGGTGGAATCCTGTGGCACATGCTAGGCTCTGCCTTCCATGTTTAGAGGAAAGCTCTCTTGGATGAATATCCCTGAGTCTGGGATGGGTTCTGATCTTTACAGAATAGTCTCTGGGAGTTGCCTTCAGGGCACATATATGGTCCATCACTCTCTTTGTCTCTTCACATCTTCTGAATTTGTGGTGTACACTCCACAGGTGTTTTTCAGCCACTCTTTTCTTCATAATTAATGATAATTATTTTTACTTATTTATTATTGATTTGAGAGAGAGAGAAAGAAAACATCAATTTGTGTTCCACTTACTTATGCATTCATTGGTTGATTCTGGTATGTGCCCTGACCAGGGACTGAACCCTCAACCTTGGTGTATCAGGATGATATTCCAACCAACTGAGCTACCTGGCCAGGGCTACCGTCATTCTCCATACATTATTGGTCAACCCTCTTAGCTAGAGTGATATGTCTGAAGTTTTTGAGAAGGTCAAAGATCTTCCCTAATCCATACTGCCTGCTGATCTGGACTGTGTTTCTTATACCAGGCTATGCACTTAAAGGCAATTTTAGCTGCCACCACAGAATGCACATTTTAACATTCCGTGTGATATGCTTTGTTTGTCTCTTGGTGGTTAGTCCAGAACTATCACTTGTTTACCTTTTGTCAGCCATTATGAGTCATAGCTATCTGTCTGGGCATGAAACACATGTCATGTACCTCATGGCATTAGCCACACATACTGCAGCACAAGTTGAACGTGGATGACACAGACAGGGCTCTGTGCCCGTCAGCAGTCTGATGAAGCCTAGAGACTCTTTCCCTAAATAAGACTTTAAATATGCAAAATAAATTGCAAAGATTTACAAAAGAGCATTGTCACATTAAAGTACAGTTAGAGTGTGTTAAATATGTGGTTTTGTTAAAACACTAAGTGAGATTTGATGGCAGATCTAATCACCCCTTAATTTCAAAGTAGCAAACATAAATGATGTTTTGAGATAACTGCAACAATAATGTGATATGAAAATAATTGATTTTCACAAGTGACAACTTCACATATTCAGCTGATACTGCGGTGGAGACAGAGCCAAGTGAAGAGATTTAGAAGCTATTTAGGAGGAAAACTTGTAAGACCTAGTGGTGGATTGGGCATGGAAAGTGCAAAGTAGAGGAAGAAGTCAAGGATATGAAATAGATTTCTGGTTGGCATAATCAGAAAGATGATGAAATCATCCATGGTCTTGGTTTTGGAATGAGCTGGGGAGAGACTAAGAATTCAGTTTGGCATTGAATTTGAGGTAATTTTACTAGTAAGTCATCGATAGTTCAAGGATGTCTCTAAAAAGTAAGAGAGCACTCAGAGGAAGGGTGATCAAGAAGTCTGGATAGGCTAGGGGACTGGGGGCATTGAGATGAGAGAAAGGAAGACCTATATGTGAACAAATTAGCTATCTTCTGCTATGGGTGTGTTGGGTAGAAGTTTCATGAAATGGGTTGGTACAGTATAAACAGGAACTACTTAAGAGTGAGAGCTATGACATGGGCTTCCTTGCCAGGAGGAGTTCCTTGTCACTGGAGGGCAGTGTCCAAGCATAGGCTTCCCATTCTCCATGACACCATAGAAGGGGCTCAGTGTTTTGTAACTTGTGAAACCCAGTAATGTTATGGAGAGGCTTCAGTAACTGATTTCATGAACAGCTGATATAAATGTCATGTACTTATGACCATTAATAACCAACCCCCTTTTAGTGAAACTACTGATACTAAGTACCTTATCGCCATTTATTAAAACTAGTGGAAACCAACTTGTTCAGGTAGGTTGTATACAAGATTTTAAAACATTGGGCAACAGCAAAACTTTCCTGTTGTTTTTCTTGTTTGTTTGATTTAGAATATATAAATGTAACCAATTTGAAGCTGTAGAGATAAATTCATACCAATATGAGGCATGTTCATTTGATTTAGTTTGAGGGATTTTATTTTAAGATTGTATATGCTGGAGATAACTTGTAAAGACTTTTGTAACTCAAAGATTGCACGGTTTTTATTCTGATAATTAACATCAGCTACCATATTCTAATTTCTGTTAATTATTTTAGCCCAAACATAAAGAATATGACCATAATAGGTCCTCTGTGCACAGGGAGAAATTTATAAAGCACTTTGTTTCCAGAATCAAAAATGATTCTAGCTTACTCTGTCCTCTCCAATATGACCTTATTCCACAACTCTCCTTCCTTCTTTCAAACTTGCCAAGCTTCATCTGAGCTCTCCAAGCATTGATTATATGTGCATGGACTTTTCTGAAAAAGTTTGAAGCTCTGTATCTCATTATACGTAAGACATAATTATTTAAGTAGCATAAAGACAATGCTTAATAGTTCCTCCATGTCATAGAGAAGAGAAGGCCCAAATGTTCATGGCAAATATTCACAACTGACTGTGAATAATAAAGTGGCAGCAGTTAAGAGACGAAAGGGGAAATGGTAAGCAGATCAGAAAACCCAGAGAATGTCTGATTCAACTTTTTACAAGATGACTGCTTCACTATTCTCCAAACTTTCAGAAAAATTTACCCACTTTGCAGGAGAGAGAACATTCACGTTCCCTAGTTGCTCATTCAGTGCTAGAACACCCAGTGTGTCCTCAGATACTCCCACTGCAATGAAGGAGAAGTGAGTAGGAAGATGGTGGTCATTTTCAGTCCCTTGCTTAACATTCCAAGTTCCTCATTCCCAAAAATATATACCTCAAAACCCTTTCAAAGAAGGAACAACATTAACTTACAAAAAAAATAGAATACTCCTGTTATTAATAAGGTCAACTGTCTTGTGTCCTAAATAATGATTTATATGACTTAAGTGCCTCCTGTGTGATCTGCATGTCACCTGGGCAAACCTGAACCTCCTTGAGCCTCAGTCTGTATGTCTCAATTGTGAAATGAAGATAGTGTTTGGATCAGGTGACTTCTGAAGTCCTTTAGCTTTAAAACTCTATGGCCAAGTCCCAATGCCACTGAATTAAATAAAAATATTTTCTGCACAGAGAAGACGTATGGTCAATTCTGAAAGAATTTACAAATCTATCATCAAACAAACAACACAAAGCCAAAGCTATGTTCTTCTGCAGGAAGTGACATTTTACTTAGTGGTATTTTTTAATGTGCCTTTTTCTTCCCTGCTCATTAACCAACACCCCTGAATCATTCAAAATTTTCTCCTGATGCATTTATTTCCTGGCCTTACAGATAAGAAGATTGGGTGATATCATTTTCTTCTACCTTTTCTCTCTTAGAAGAATATCCCTATAGTAGTTAAAGAAGCTCATTAATTTATTAGCCTTAAGCCAACTTTTCTGGTTTCTTTGTCTTAGGTATATGTGTGCATGAAATACATAAAATGACAAAGCAATGCAAGGGTATATAAAACCCAATAACATCTCCTTCTTCGTGCCAGATGTACCTGCTACCATGTTGCAGATTGATCTTCTCTGTGGATAACCATGAGTCTCTTCATGACAAATATTATAGCATAATAAGGAGGTGAAGGAACCAGTATAAACACAACCATGAAATGGGCTCCACGAAATAGTACAGCCAAGGCAACATGCCTCATGCTTCTTGGCCCTGTTCAAGTAAATTTCATGTTGTCAACAGTTGTCCATGTCCTATTTACAGATCTGTTTTATAAGGTAATTTAGAGCTTCAGGATATTAAAGGTCTTACCTAACTTGCAGCCAGATAGCCCAGGAGTTTTACTTTTAAAAAATATATATATTATTTTAATTGATTTTTCACAGAGAGGAAGAGAGAGGGATAGAGAATTAGAAATATCAATGAGAGAATCATCAATCAGCTGCCTCCTACACACCCCCTACTGGGGATATGCCCGCAACCAAGGTACATGCCCTTGACCGGAATCGAACCTGGGACCTTCCAGTCCCCAAGCTGACGCTCTATCCACTGAACCAAACCGGTTTTGGCTTCTTTACTTTTTTAAAGGTACAACACGTATCCCTCTCTGCACTACACTTATTAGAGAACTGCCTTTTGTTTTTTCAGCGTGGAGACTGAGTAGGATGGAGGATGAGATGTTTTGGTAGAAGGTTTCTAGTTGAGAATAGTGTTTTTTTTTTTCATATACCAACCTAGTTCAGTTTCTATCGTCTCTCAGTTCCCACCTCCTGTAGATCAGCTAAGAACTTCTTGGTAGAGGTAATATCTCCTCCTTCCATGCCCCTGTTGGCTTCGGCTTTCCCTAAGCAGGCTCAAGGAACTCACCGGCAGTTTAGGAGTTAAGAGCAGGCTTGGACATCCCCTGAGTGTGGCACGTTTCCAGAAAGGAAAGCTACAAGTGAAAAGAACAGTGTGGGAAAGAAATGTCCACTTGAATGAGATCAGGATGTTCTGAGCCTTGTCCTGGTGCCACCCGCCAGGGGCTGCAGCTTGGCAGTTCCAGGAGGCACTCAGTGCCCAAAACAGCTGTGGGTGCACCTTGGAAGGCAGCACCTGCCCCTATGGGAGGAGACAGGAGTGGTGCAGGCAGAGAAAGGTGACCCAGGGGGAGTTCTCAGAGGAAGGAAGTTTCCTTTGAGGAGTGGTCAGCAAGACATTCTCACCCTGGGACTCATGAGAAGTAGAGCTCTTTTTCTTCTCTCCCAAAATGCAAATAGCTTCTGTCCTTGGATTTGGGAAGATGGGTTGCTAGGCAATCATTTCTAAACAAGCACTCCCCTTGCCCCTTTTTTCTGACCCCTAGAACAATGGAGACTTTTCAGCAAATGGAACTGAGATGGAGAAAAGGACATGGCAAAAAATAAAAATGGGACCAGAGATTATGGAAGGTCTGGCTCATAGGGTATGGGGAGAAACATGTAATATTAATAAGTTGTGCTACAGGCAGACCAAGGGGGGATTTATGTCTCATCATTGCACTGGCATTGTCATCACCAGCCAAGTGGTACAGGCAATGCAGCAGCCATTGTCCTGTGCTGATCCCACTTGTAATGATTCAAGCAACTTAGGAAATGACATTAGTACCATTTAATTAGGAATTCTTGAGCCTAAATCTATCAGTGAAACCGTATTTGGAGTTGTATTTTTAAAAATAATATTTTAATACCATGTCATGGTCTTAATAGAACACAGTTGGCACACTGAGATTAAGTAATAGAAACATATTTGAATAAGAAGAGGACTCCTTACAAAGGTATAGGTAGGCTTTAGGGAACCCCAAGGGCAGTGTAAGACCCTGTCATTCCTTGGTCTGAAGTGACAGGGCAGAGAATGGTTACCTAGAGAGTAGCCTGAGCAGAAGCTGTGGCTTTTGGTAGCAGAATGCAGCCAGCTAATGATGACTGTCTATATAACATCCTGTCCTCTAAACCAGTGGGAAGATAGAGGATAAGGAGACTGAACCCAGGTATATCAGTCAGCGCAGGCTGCCATATCAAAGAAACAATAGACTGGTAGCTTCGTCATCAGCAATTTGTTTCCTCACAGTTCTAATGAAAGTCCAAAATCAGGGTGCCAAGCACGGCCAGTTTTTGGTGAGAGGTCATTCTGGCTTGCAGATGGCTACCTTCTTATTGTGTCTTCCTATGGTAAAGAGAGGGGGCAAGCTTGCCGATATCTCTTCCTTTTTTTTTTTATCAGCACACCAATTCTATTGAATCAGGGCTTCCCCCTTACGTCCCCATTTTGCCTTAATTACCTCCTCAATATAGTCACATGAGGGGTTAGGGCTTTGCCTTAATCTATCCTGTCTGTGAAAACAGAATACCATAGACTGGGTGGCTTTAACAATAGAAATAGATTTCTCAGTCTGGGGATCAAGGTGCCAGCATGGTCTGGTTCTTGATGAAGGTCTTAACTTTCCTTGGCGTGTGCAGCCCTTAATATCATCCATTGGGGGTTAGAGTTTTAACATATGAATTTTGGGGAACAAAATTCAGTCTATAGCACCAAGTAGAAGTTTAGAGTGCATACTGTGAAAACCGTAAGTGCATATGTGTGTGTGTGTGTGTGTGTGTGTGTGTGTGTGGTGTGGTATGTGTATGATTGTTATTATTAGTGGTAGTTATAGTCTGTAAAGTCACTATAAACACTGAATTAGCAAACACTGAACCATTGCTCTAGGGGACATACAGGGTTAGTGTCCTGTGAACCTGTGGTCACAACATTTTTGTCAATCAATGCATATCCTTGTTTTATGTGTATTTCTATTTAAAGACATACCTTATTTAATATAGGGAGTCAATTCATTAACATTAAACTCATGGCTAACAGCACTATAACTCTTGCCTGGATGTAGCATACTTAACAAGCAGATTTTCTCTGTGGAGTACATCACAGCCTTCTTGCCCTTAGGAACACTGGACAACACTTCAGCATTATACTTGTGGATCCTTTTAATCAGTGAAATCATGAACAAAAATTATAAATATGTAAAAATTTGTTGCTAAATTGACCATGAAAAATATGCTAATTTGCAGTATGAGAGCTAAGACAAGAAGCCAGAGTATCAGCTGGCTCGACCTTAACTGGAAAGGGCAGACGACTCAAAATTGTTGCTGATCTGCATTGTATCTGTGAGTGACTATGAAAGCAAAGTGAATTCACTTGGGAGTTAACAAGAAATTATGGAAAGTAGGAAAATTTGAAAATATTGGATTTTCAAATAATGAGGATTTACACTGAGTGGCCAGATTATGATGATCTCTGAATTCATCATAATCTGGCCACTCGGTGTATATCCTACATAATAAAAGGCTAATATGCAAATTGTCCCCTGGACCAGGAGTTCAACCAGCAGGCAGGCCTGCCAACTGCCCATAACTCCATCCCCTGGCCAGGCTAGCGGGACCCCACCCCAACATTTGTAATGTAACATGTGCTTCTTCATTAGATTCTATAATACAACTTTCAGCAAATTTTTGTGACTCATAATTTCAATTTCTCCTACTGGAAGTAGGCATTATGTCTGAGATCAGATACTTCTATAAATAGTGTAAATGCATATGGCAGAAGTTCATTTGTAGAATCTAAATTTCTATTACATTATACACTTTGTGTGCAGAGAGATCAAGCATTACTAATCCAGTTCTAGCTTTAGTTTTCTCTGAGCTATGCACAGCTTAGCCTGTGAATGTGTGACTTCATATTAACTTAGTGTATACATGTATGTAAACCTATCTTTAGCCTACTCACATAGAATGTTTTTGCATTACAGGCACTGACTAGAATTTTAATATACTACATATGTTTTTTTGAAATGACTTTAGTCTTTGTAGTGTATTTACTTACTGCATCCCAACACTTAGTTGAGAGTTAATTTAATTATAATTTTGGCTCTGCCAGGTTTTTATATGAATTTAGGTGATACCTTCATTGGTAAGACAAATCTTTCTGAAGGGACTGAAATGGACAAATGGCATAACCAACCACTCTCAATTTTTGTAACCCACTTTTGTTTTCTCTTATGAAGATTTTATGCCTGTGTGACTTATACATTTAAATTTTGAGGTCTTGATTTTTTTCCTTTTAAATGAATGTTCCCTTGAAATGTGTGTGTGTTAAAATGTATTTGTGTGTGCATGTAATTGTTGATGTGTATATGTGATTAAACAAATATTCTTTCCTAATCCATTTTTTTGCATTTTATCTTAGAAGCAAAAAATAGTTTATTTAACCTAGAGTTCAAATTATATAAATATTGGAACTTGCTGATTTTTTTTCATTGTCTTAAGTCAATTGAGAAAGTGTGACACCTCAATATCCTTTTTCCCTATAAGTGGGAGAACTATATTTTTTAAAAATAGCATTTTACTTTAGCTATTTTGTTCACAGGATTAAAAGGGGGGAGTTTTGGAGAGAGAAATTATTTTGCAATGTCTTTGTTTTGAATCACTTAGCAGTTTACCTTTAAAATGATAGTTTCTGGGTTTTTATTGATTAGTCTAAGGAGGAGTCTATGCAGCCAAAATAATTAAAATGGCTTAGCCAAGAAATTAGCTAACTCATTGGGCAAGGGGGACATCAATCCACTTGATTGATTGGTATTAAGTGGAATAACTAGTGAAGGGATTTAATTTCTGAATTTTTTCCAGCCCTTTGTTATTGCATAGACATTCTGATTAATGAAAATATAAACTACTTAAGAATGTTTTGCATTTTCTTAGTGCTTACATGTAATATCATTTTTCATTTTGATTGAGCTGAGTCATGAACTATGCACCCCTATGGGACAACGTTGCGATATTAGATGTCAGTATTAGAAGTTTAAGAAAGGGAGCTGAGTTTTGTGGCCTTTACCCAAAATCCCTGTTAGGAAAACCCATCTACTGCCACACTGGAGGACATGTCAGGTTTCAGTGTGGCTCTAACTGACTGAGGATTAGCAGAGCACAATTGAGCAGGATTCTTTCTCAGCAGGACCTTGACCTTAAATGAACAAGAGGAGGCATCTAAACTAAATCTACTTACTAGCTAGGTGCCTCTCTCTTTTGCATGCTAAAGCTCTCATCACAAAATCCTTCAGCTTTCCCAAGTCTACCTTAACCTCCTTGGCCCAACCTTTCCACATAGATTTATTATGACCCCCTCTTACTTCTTACCTACAAACCAGTGTGCTGTAACAAAACTACCCTTTTGTGCATGTGCCACAGAATATTAAAAATGTGGGCAACCAACATTTCTCTAGTGCATGTGATAGCAACTCTTTGATAGTCCCATGATGATTTGGTGTAAGGGAAGCAGTTTATGTACTTTGACTTAAAATTTCTCAAAGATAAGTATCCCAAGTTAATGTCCATTCCACAAAGATATGTAGACAAAATATAATGATATATGATTATCAATTATGATGGACAACATGTGGTTGAGAAAATTAAGTAGATTTTCTTTCTCAGAGCTATGGTGGATTCTTTTTTTTTCTGTCTCATTTTTCCCTCACTCGACTTTAGTTGGACAAAGCAAGGATAGGGAAGTGGGAAAGGGGTTAGTATTCTTACCCTACTGAATTAGACCTTGGTAATAAGGCCACTTTGCAGATGCATAAGCTAAGGAAAGAAGATTCCTAAGTGTACCAATTCTAGTCTTAAAAGTTATGACCTACTTGCCCTTTAATAGCAACTTATACTAAATTGCTGTCTTTTAAGTTTATAATCATTTCTTTTTCCATGATTTCTTGAAAACTTAATGACCCCAAGGTAAGATTGATGAAGAGGTAAGTGGCATAAAATGAAATATGCAATTACTTCAGTGCAGCCCCTGTCCTGTGATTAGCATCAACAGATTCCAGGGCAAAACCACAGGGCACCTGTAGCTCTTTGAAAAATATTTTGAATGACAGCTGTCAAGACCTCCATCTGTAGGTTTCCTCTGCTAATTGAGGGCTTTACCATTATTTTAACTCTTTGTCTGACAATAAAATAAAAACTTTCTTTGAACACTGGAGTTTGTTCTAATTATGGAAATTGAGGTCAATTACATCTTGATTTCCTTAGAAAATAAGTGCCAACCATTTGAAGAGCTTAGTGATTAAGAAGTGTTTTTGCAATTTCAAGTTTGGGATAGTGTAGAAGTGACCTAACCTCTATGAGTCTGGATCCCACTGGAATTGGGCATTTGCCTGATAATTCCCTAGAAAAGCTCAGATTTCTACTATGAAGTGTGACAAATGAGTTATTTTAACAATTCCCTCCCCCACATTATATGGTGGGAATGGAGAGACGTGATAGCCGTTATTTTAAATATGAAAGTCTATTGTGAAGAAAAAGAATAGAAATTTGGGCAGAAATTATAGATATATAGATTGCACTCTTTCTGGTAAAACCCTTTCTGACAATCACAGTTGTGAGAGATAGCGGAACAGTGGGTTTAGGAGCAGGGCCTCTGGAGTCAGGCTGACTAAGTTTGGGTTCGTTTTCCCTAACTGAGCACAAGATCTTTGAGAAGTTGACTATCGTTTTAGAGCCTACGTTTCCTTATATCTAAGATTACGATGACAATATTTCTTGGCTTGGGTTATTGTAAGGATTAAATGAAATAATTTAGTTATTATTAGCCTCCTTGTTCCAGGGCAGTGGTTGTCAAATGTTAGTGTATGTGGAAGTCACATGGAGGCCTCAGTAAAACAGATGTCTAGGCCCCACGCCAGAGGTTCTGACTCAGCGGGTCTAGGGTGGGGCCTGAGAATTTCACTTCTAACAAGTTCGCAGGTAAAGTAGGTATAGCTGGTGTTCGGACACATCTCTGAGAACCGCTGCTACAGGGCATGACAAGAAAACAATTTACAGCATGTCCTCAGATTTTAAAAAAACTAACTGTAAGACATGAAGACGCAGGTCATTGGTAAACTAGAAAGAGCTTAGGGTTGCGAGTCAAGGTCCCTAGGTTCTAGTCTTACCTTTGCCGTTTGTGCATGTGTTGCCAATGGGAAGCCTCTTAACCACTCTGTTTCTTCTTGGGTTGTCTTCCCTCTGTATCTTTGGCAGGTCTTGGTGGAGATCAAATGAAGGGATATGTGTTACAAAAGCTTTAAACGGTGTTAGCATGTTAAACAGAAAAGCAGTAGAGTTGCTACTGCTATTGTGGGCTCTGAGCATGTCTTTGCTCTCCTGTCTATGACCAAGCTACAAGTACAAGGCTGTGTCTTCTTAGGAAAAGGAGATAGAAAATCACTGGTCTGTCCTTGCAAAGGTGTTTGCAGAATCAGATGGGTCCTGCGTTAATATATTAATTCAGGTAAACCAGGCACATAGAGAATTACTAATCGGGTATGAACCAACCTCTTGCCAGTAGAGTCCCTTGTTCACGATGGAAACAACTGCCCTTTCTGAGATCCTGTCATTGGTATCTCAGTTTGAAAGAGTTATGACCAGCTGGCTGAAGTGACTAAGCACATTGAGGCTTGCTAAGGACAAACCCCCGAGCACTTTATAGGTGCAACTCATAAAATTTATCCAATAACTCTGAGTACAATGGGCCCTATGGAAAGGTACAAGGGTTCCCCCTCCATTCACACCATCAATAAATGTTAAAGCCAGGAGTTGAACCTGCATAGTACTCACTGAACAGCCTAAGATCTTAACCATCCCCCTGCCAAAGAGCTAACTGCAATGCACTTGACTATTAAGGGTGATAGCTATTCACCAACTCATCTTTATCTTCATGGGTTAGTATAAATATAGATAAATGATAGTATGGTGTCTTCCTGAAAAGTAAAATCTACACTCCTTGAATTGGTTCATTTAGTATAAATTAGATAACATTTAATATTTTAAGATGCATGATCCGTGTCTAGGGTAATAATGTTCTTGTGGACTTCATTACGGGCAAAGGGAACATCCATTCATTCCACCAACATTTACTAAGGCTCTGTGTTAAAACATAAAGGGGCATACAGTTTATTTAGGAAGTGGTACTATTGATTGTTTTGCAGTTTTTCTGCTGCAGTTTCAGAGATGAATTACAAAGCCAGAAAATCCAGGAAAGAGGAGGGAACAAGAGAGAATGTGGGGGAAGGTGAAGAAGACTAAGAGAGCCTGGTTCCCAGGACTCTGAGCTTCGAATGGGCAGATTCATGCATCTGGGGCTTCAATTACATAGAGAAGTGCTCCGTGTTCTCGGTAGAACCACCTCTCAGAGTGGAAAGGTGGCTGCTGTCGTCAAGGATCATATGAGCAGGTTAAATTACAGTTATTATCGGGTCGCTCTTTGAAGGCCAGCGACAACTACCATTTGGCAAATAGCCCACAAACTTTTCCCAGTTCAGACTGTCTGGTAGTAATTCTTTGGAGACATTGCTCCAGTCACCTGGAAAACTGTTTTTAGCCACCTTAGAACTCCTCTACTTACAATGGCAATAAGTTTCATGGTAATCTATTTGTCTCATTTGTTGATAGAATTTATTCCTTTAGATCTACTGACACTGTTTGATAAATTTTTTGAGAGAGTGAGCAAAAGAGATATAGAGCCAGAGTAAAAGGCTGAGAGAGAGAGAGAGAGAGAGAGAGAGAGAGAGAGAGACCTTGTGCCCATAATTGGGGACTTCATTGTTGCACTCATTATGTTTAATAAGTCCAGGAAAGTGATTTTAATTTACCTTCCACTTGGGACATTCTAAAATATATCCAAAAACCATGTAAAAGTATCATTTAGGTCAGAATAAGATATTTTGATAATTGGTCTTCAGGAAATGTGATTGTTTCTTATGAGGATGAGGAAGAAAAGTCACACCTTTCCCTGGTAAATAACAGCTTTTGATTTTTAAAAGTGAGCTTTGTATAACCCCAAATGACCCAATTTTTCATTTCAGAGTGAAAGGAAATTGTTACTTCCTCACTGAAAGGGCATAGTATCATTTCATATCAATTGAGCCCAGGGTTAAATTGGATGGGCTCTCACCAGTACCTGGTAAATAATTGGTTTGGGTGGAAGAAGAAGAAATGATCCTGTGACTATATTTAAATAATGCAGGCACATGAATGGTGACATGGTTTTAAGAATTAAATGGATAAACAGATGGGCAAACCTCAGAGGGAAGGCAGGGGAGGGTGGCCGGTGGCGGGTGGGTAGAGATCAACCAAAGAACTTGTATGCAAATAAGAATAACCCTTGGACACAGACAATAGGGGGTGAAAGCCTGGGGCAGGAGGTGAGGCAGATTAGAAAAAGGCCAATGGGAGAAAAAGGGGACATATGGAATACTTTCAACAATAAAGAATTAAAAAAAAACAGAAATAAATTGACAAATTAGAAAAATGCAGGTAGTCTTATTGACTTGGTGCAGAGAGTGAAACAGCAATCCTTGAGGAAATCAGCAGATGAATATTTTCTTTCTTCTGTCCCTTCTTTTTCTTTTCTTTATATTCCTCTCTTAGAGTCACACATATTCAAAACTCATGATTCATTTTTGAGGAATCACAGGGTGACACGGCATTAAAAATGAAAAATCAGCAATACTGAGTCCAGCAGTTTAAAAGTTACTTTACTAAGCAGCAGTGTTCACTAAACAATGGCACCTGTGAGGAGGTCATTCTGTTCCCACTTTTCTCTTTAAATAACTTCTTCTTGATTGTTTACCTTACCGCTACTAACTAATACTTCTCATGCAGTCAGTACAGGTTTTAATTTATTTTTATAAGAAGCATTTTAATGGTGAAACTTCTGAACTTTCATTTATTTATAATTAATGCTATATGTTTGCCTCTGCTTCAAAGTTGTGGATCTCTAATTTGACTCCTTAAGTGCTGAAATTATGTCTTTAAAATCATTACCAGGTACTTATTACCTATTAAAAAATGCTTATTTAGCCGAAACTGGTTTGGCTCAGTGGTAGAGCATCGGACTGTGGACTGAAAGGTCCCAGGTTCGATTCTGGTCAACGGCAAGTACATTGGTTGCGGGCACATCCCCAGTAGGGGGTGTGCAAGAGGCAGCTGGTCGATGTTTCTCTCTCATTGACATTTCTAGTTCTCTATCTCTCTCCCTTCCTCTCTGTAAAATATCAATAAAATATATATATTTTTAAAATGCTTATTTAGCCCCTACTGGGCATGGTATGCACCAATACTTTCCCCACCCTAAAAAAAGTTTTTTTTATTTTTTATTTTAACTGAGTGAAATTTAACATAAACATCTCTTAAGGTGTACAGCGCATTACTTTGGTACTTTTATATATTGTCATATGATTGTAGAAGAGTTTTTAATCTAGTTGGAAAGACAAAATATATACAGGATGTCCTCCCAAATATATACACAGCTGATAGCTCAATTTTGAAAATGAAGTGCATTTTAATAAACACTGCTTTTATAAGTATCCACTGTACACTGTGTGTTTACATTTTCAGGACACTTATACATAATGTGAAAATACCACAACGTTTAATCAGATAAGTAGTTTCATCAGAAAGAGTAAATGCTAAGACACTCTCGTGGGTTGGGAGTTTTCAGAGTGCTACCGAGAAGCCTGAACTGTATCCTGAAGGGAGCTGATAGGATCCAGAAGAAATATGAGTTCATTTCCCCGGGAAACACAGTCACAGCAAAGAGAGGCATAGGAAGAGCCATGGACAGACCTCCATGGCGGGAGCCAATGGCCCTTTAATGAGAGTCACCTAGGTGCCAAGTCCTTGAATGGGCATCTACACAGCAGGCAAGGTTGCCATAACCTTGGAGGCGCTGTCAGTGTGCCAGCCCACAGACCCAGATGCCAAGGAGCTGAGGGTACCACAAGTGGTTCATCTGACTGTAGAAAATGACCCAAAATGACAAAAACCTTTACTAGAAGCTGGGACTCTGAATTATTATCTGATACCTTGATCTGCACTGAATCATCCAGTCTTGGAGCTGGAACAGGAGTGAGTTCATTTTGCAAATGCAAATACCCAGGATTAGAGAGCACAAGCTACTTGGCTACTTAGCAATAAGTCAACAAATTAACCTTAAGAAAACAATAGTGGGACTAAAGCAATAAAATGAAAGCTTCTACAGTTGTACCCACCCATTCCACCCTGCCTACCCACCAAAGGCACTATTTTGTTTCTTGGTTACATGCCTTTTGTGTTTGGTGGGAGATACTTTGATACACTTCTCAGAGGGATATTCTTCTGCAATCTCCAGTTTGTCATCATGACAAAATTCTGTCCTGTGCCCTTAGAGTCTTTTCCTCATTCATCTATACCTTCATATATTGATGAAGAAAATATTTATTAAATGTTTGTTTTGTTCCCAGAATTATGCTTCTCATTCTAATCATTCCCATAGTACACGTGAGAGGAAACCTCAAAAATGGAAAGCCTTGAAAATACTATTTAGTTTTTGATATCCAACCATCTTGGCCATTGAATAACTACACATATAAGTAACAGTCAATTGCATTATTTCTAAAATTATATTTGATCAAACATTTTTTTTTTTCAGGAACTGCTAAACAACCTACATAATTGCAAATCTGCCTTCCTGGTAAAACATGTAGAATTTTTAACTGCAGTTTGGAGGGGGAAAAAAAAATCCGTCCTAATTTCCTCATTTTCCAAAAGCACCCAAGTAAGACCAGGCTCTCAACCTCCTAACTCTTGGGCCAGTATTCTTTCTACCTTGTTAAACCATTGCTTTGAAAATATCTTCTTTGAAAGTAAAGCAAATTTTCTTTCTGAATAAAGTGTCCTCACTTTTCAAAGATTTCTTTGAAGGCTAATTTATGTAATCTCCCAAGATGCTCTTTATACCCAGAAAGCTTTGTGCCCGGGTACCCAGGGAACATGCACTTTTAGCACCTGAAGTTCCCGGAGCAAAGTGAGTTGGCAATAGCAAGGAGAGCACCTCCCACTTTGGTGCCATCTTTTGTGGAGGGTTTTCTGCCCCTTATTTCCTGCTCAGGCAGCACGGGCGGGCTTTATCTAACACAGTCAGGCAGGCCCTGGGGATTAAATTAGATGATGTGTGTAGCGCTTTGGAAATTGGAAGTAGGCTGCAAATGTTGAGAGATTGCTATTATTTCCAAAACCCTCTACAATAAGCCCAGGCACATATTCGCCTTTGTATTTCTGGCATCTAGCAGAGTTTGTCCCATAAATATTTGTTGTAAAGAAATGAATGAAGGATTTGTGAAATGTCACCTTGAAAGCCAGGGCTTGGGAGTCAAGCATGTTTCCAGGTCTTTGTGTCCAAAATGACATCCGAGGGACAAAGGTGAATGTGACATTGTTGTGTATCTTATTTAATACGGCTAAATAAGGCTTTTCTCTGCACCGTGTGCTCCCTCTGAAAACCAATTGCCTCCTGTTTTTGTGTGGTTTCCAGTGCCTCATTCTCCGAGCGCAGGCCGTCTCCTGCTCTCTCAGGGTTTCCCCGACTTGGATCTGGAGCCAGCTCCCAGCCCCGGCTTGTTTCTGGGAGTTGTCAGGCGCAGATAAAGGCCTGGCGGAATTTGCCCACTCCTTTGAGAGCAGGGGACTGTCAGAAACACAATCAGCTTGTGGCCGGCCTTTAGAAACTCTCTCCCACGTTGGTCCCAAAGAGAACATTTGTGTGTGTGTTTGCTTTGGTTTTGAGAACTAAACACCCCTTTAGACATGATGTGTGCCAGCTCCTTAACACTGGGCTGTTTCAGAAAGGATGCCGTGGGCTCACAACTCAAAGGCACTGCCTTGCTTTAGAAACGGGAAGAAAGGGGACCTGAAGGGGAACTTTAGGGGACAGAGAGGAATGAATTAAAGTGTTTCAGAAAGGATTCAGCTTCAGACAATGCAAAGGGACTCCTCAGAATCAGAAGGGATCACCAAACACCCAGACTGTTGCTTTTTTTTTTCTCTCATCCTATAAAAGGGGACACAGAGGCGCCAAGTGCGGTTGGCCTGCCGCCTTTCCCCTTAGCAACATCGCCGAGCCTTGGGTCACACTGAGTGGGAGCAGGCTGCCTCCAAACAAGCATACCTGGGTGGTTTCTTCCCTCACCTGGAGCAGCTCAATGGGGAAGCATACTTGTTCTATGGATTTATTCCTTCTTTTTTTCAAAGGAGGTATAATGTGATTCAAATATGATGTTGTAGAAGAGCAGAAACAATAGCCAAACCCTCAGTGGCAAATTCCACACTTTGCTCAGAGCATATTCCATCTCTGTGCTTATTACATTTTAATGAGTGCATAGGGAACATCCTAGTAAAGAGGCTATTGCTGGCATGTCCCCACCCCCATTTTTTTTGGCACCAGGCACCCCCTGAATGAGACTATATGATATTAGCACACGTAGGTGGCATGTCACAGTGTCCAGCTCTGTCTGGTCTTGCCTCTGCAGGTTTACGTGTCAGGATGAACGTTTGTAAAGAGCAGCCGAGGCCCTCAGCCAGGGAAGCTCCCCAGCTCCAACCACATCGGTCCTCAAACCTTTGTTCTGTCTCTCCCTTCCCTTTTGAGCCCTTCTTTGAAAAAATCCAACAGTGGAATTTTTCTCCCCACATCTCTATGGTGAGTTCTCCCAGCATTGGAAGGCTGGGTTGCCATGGCAGCAAGCCTCCTCCACTGGGAGCAGGCGATTTCAGAAGGGGGATTGTTGCAGTTGGAGGGAGGGGATGGAGAGCCATTTAAGTAGGCCAATTAGTATGCAGGACCCGAGCCTCCTATGGCAGGCAGCCTCTCTCACACAGAGGTCAGTGCTCTCTAAGTCCTGCCTGCTGAGATGGAATGAATCAGGCTTCAGGGTACCTCCCAGCACCCCTGTGATTGAGGCTGACCAGAGTGGCAGCCCTGATGGGATCCAGGTCCTGCTGCCCCTTCCACTGCACCTCCTCCTTCCCTTCCTCCCCTTGGATTCCCTTCACCTTGAAAACTGAGTTTCCCAGGATGTCCCCAGTGGTGGGGGAGGAGTCAGACCTTGGAGCAGCAGTGAAATCTGTTCCCAAGGTTTCATATACTTATTTTTCTGGTCTTTGGGCATCTACCCACCAGAATGAGAGATAAATATAGAGCTTGTCCCGTGATTTTGTTGGCTGTTTGGTACCTGCGGGTAGCCAACTTGGGTGATATTAGAAAGATAAAACTGATCAAACTTTCACAGGAAGCAGTCACTACATGCACAGCTCAATAGAATCAGTCTCTTGAGATCCAGGGCAGCAGCACAGGGAGGAGGGACCTCTAAGAGGGCCTGGCATGGAAGCATCAACAAATCAGAATTGGAGATCCAGGATGAGTGGTTGGGCGATGTCAGTTTCCTTGGATCCTGGGGTTCAGTGTGTCCATCTGTAAAATGGGCTTGTTAGAAATACGTTACTCCAACCCACTGGCCAACGTTTCTTCTAAAGTTCTATTGGAACATGCAATAGTTGTGAAATGTTTGAGGCTCCCCTGCAGAAAGTTCCCTGCTCTTAAGAGTTCGTAAATCTGAGAGGCATTGAGATGACCAACTCCCCAGAGCATCTGTCCTGAGCGAAGAGACTTGATGCTTCTCCCACTGTCCTAGTATGCTTTCCCCAGCCACTGCGGGGTTCAGAGGACATTCCCAATGACTCACTACTAAAGTCCCTGCTCCTCGGCCCACTGTGGTCCCAGACACTGGTGCCTACGGCCAGGGGTAGGTTTTTATCCTCAGCTTCCTTTCCCCTGATTCCTTGTCCAGATCCTGTGGATGTGAGGGTTTCTTTGGGCTCCACTCTGTGCCTTGTGATGAGTGCTGTGCCTAGCACAGAGAGGCTAGCATAGTGGTGATACGGGTGGAGAGAGTATGTAATTTCTTGCTATCCACCCTGCCTCCGCTAGCAGATAAATACTTGCTATCTACCCTGCCTCCACTTTCTGTTCCCTGCCCTGCTCGATCTGATTTGATTTCTGGTCCCATTGCTCTATCAAAGCAATTCTTACTATATTTGGGTTAAGGTCTGAGGTTGAGTTCATTGTATTGGGGGAAGCTGGGCAACGGGTACCTGGGACTTGTAGGTACTATACAGATACTATACAATGAATTGTGAGTCTATCCTTAGTTCAAAGTAAAAGGTTGAGAGAAAAATATAGCAGCTCTCACTCAGTCTTCCTGAAATCTCTCTGGGCATTTCCGGTCCTCATCCAATTGGACAATTGTCATTCTCTCCCTCTTTCTTGAAGTGTTCTCCTTGCTTGATACCACACCACCGTGTTTTCCCCATCCACTCTAGCTAGTTTTTTAGTCTCCTTCATAGTTAAAGGGCTGACAATTACCTGTTGAAATTTCTCAAGGCCCCCTCCTAGTCCAGTACTCTTGCCTAGGCTTTCTCCTCCACAGTCCAGGCACCAGTGGCCACTGCTACAATGGTAACTCCAAAATGCATACTTCTGGTTCAGACCACTCCCCTAAGCTCAGGTTTCCACTTGAATACTGTAGTGGCCCCTTCATCACAACATGGTCAAACATCCTCCATTCCAATGGTCTCTCCTTTGACTCCCATCACCAATATTCCCCAAGCCTGTGGTAGTGTTTCCCACCTCAGTGAATGGCCATCATTACCAATTCAGCAAGCAAGAAATTACATACTCTCTCCACCCGTATCACCACTACACTGGTCTGAGCCACCAGCCTTTTTCCTGGATGATTGAGGAGCAGCCTTCCAACTGCTCCCACTGTAATCTCCGCGCTACACAGCAGCCTGAGTGGTCTTTGTAAACTGCAAATCTGGCCATGCCATTCTCAGCGTAAAATGTTTAGTGGCTTTCGATTGTTCAATGACCTGTAAGATCCCGCATGTTCTAGCTCATAACCAACTCCCATACCCCGGACCCTGTCAAGGCTTCTATTGCTTACTGCACTCCAACCTCAATGGACTTAGTTAAGTTCCTCAAACACATTTTGTTCCTGCTTTCCCCAAGGACTTTGAACATACTTCTCTACTATGCCTACAATAATTTTCCTCTTCTTTTCACTTAGTTATCCTTACTTATTCTTCAGGTCTTGGCTCAGATGTCACTGCCACATGAAGCCTCTTACCAGCCTTCCAGTCCTGAATAAAAGCCTTCTATTATTATAAGCTCTTACGCAATGCCAATATTCACACAGAATACTAGTTGCAAAAATTAAAATATTTTGGCACAAGTTGGCACATGCAGCCACTACCCTGAGTCCACTTTATTCAGCCACTCACGAGCTGCCTTCAGGGACAACATGAAGCCTTCTGACACCAAAACTATGAAGTTATGGTTCATTGGTCCCCATTAGATATTTTGAATATCTACACTATTTTTCTGTATCATGTAGCCCTCCTTGACAGCATCTGCTGCAATTGAATTTAAGACTTATTTTGAGAGTATTAATTACTCCCAAAATAAGGGAGACTGATTAATGTCTCCCCCACACTAAGTTCTATGAGAGTGAGGACCATATTCACCAAGGTTTCTTTTCATATTGAACAGACATTAGACACTCTATAAATATGTGCTCTATAAATGAATCATTTATATGAGTGAACAAACCTTTCTCAGATCACCCACTTTGTCTCCTGAGTCCCACAAAGAGGAAGCTGCTAGTAGCTAAATAGTGGTCCAGACCAATACCAGAGCCCAGACCACAGCTCAGCGGAGAGTCCCCACTTAGAGCTCTTTCCACTCTCCCACCCTGACTTCTTCAAGGGGACTTGCAGAAGACACATAAATCCTGGATTATTTCAGTGCTTTTGGTCCTTCAGCATCCCATATCCTCCATCCTGTCATCATGACCTAGTTTTAGATTTGAAATGCAATCATTGCTGACAGAATCTGTGTGTGGCTTCTTTTTCTCCTGTTCTCTATATAAAAGATTAAATCAGAATGGTCATGTATATGCCATCTCAAAACAGTGCTTTATTTAGAGAGAGAAGGTGTTGGTTATTACTGGCATTTAACATTTGTTGAGTGAACAAAATCTGCTGAACATTGGAGAGAACATGGAATTAAAGAGTTCCTGCCTGATGTGTGTTGTGGCCTAAATTAGACCCAGACAAGTCGATAATGTGCAGCAAGGATGGATCTTCATAGAGCCCGATTGCAATGCATAAAATGTGCTCCCATTGGACAGGTAGGAATTTCCCTGAGAAACGCTAAAGTGTGGTCAGGGCTTAGACCATTTTTTAAAAAATAGCCAAGTGAATGATAAACTCCATGTGAGTCCCTAGAAACAGGAAAAATCTTGGCAAAATCAGATCCCCCCCCCCCCTTTGCAGGGCCTCCCCTAAGAGAAATTCAGTTCACCGATTCCTTCTGAGACACAGGCAGTCCTGGGGCTCCTGTCAGTGTGCCCTGCAGGCACCCTGCTGGGCTTCAGAAAGAACCACCAGGACAGGACTGCATTTCCAAAAGGAATGGCTCCCAAGTGTGGTTGTTGGTGGTGCTTCGGAATAATTACAATAGTGGTGGGACTTAAGGAAAGACCCTTCTTTAGCCCCAGCTTTTCTTTTCTTTTCTTTTCTTTTCTTTTCTTTTCTTTTCTTTTCTTTTCTTTTCTTTTCTTTTCTTTTCTCTTCTTCTTCTTCTTTTTTTTTTTCATAGTGTTGCTTATGTGTCTCACTCTGCCCCACCAGGTACCATAAAATCCAGGTGCCCAAGCGAAGAACACCTATGACTTCTGTACATTCGGAACCCACTCCAAATAATAATCGCAAATCCAATAATAAATTGGAGCCAATTTTGGTCTGGGAACCAAGGTGCCGCTGTACTGGTTCAGTCACACACGGGGCGAGTCATTGATCCAGTTTCTCCATCTGAGAATTGGACATCAGAAAGCCTAGCTTCCTGGGTTGTTTGGAGAACGACATAAATTAACATATGTAAAGAGCCAGCATATGGCCCGGAACACGTGTTGGGTATGCTCGCAGCGCTGGAACGTACCATCTTTATCTAGCCAACTAAACTTGAAGCTTGACATCAGGTCCAAATTTAGAGTAACAGTTCTAGACTCATAAAGTTTTTACTTTGATAGCTCACATTCACTTGTCTAAAGGTAATTAGTCTTTAATAGGAAACAAGAACCACATGGACACTTGAGAAGTCAACAGCCTCTTTCTAGTCTTACCAAGTGTTTTAATCCTGGGGAGGGAGGGAGGGAGAGAGAGAGAGAGAGAGAGAGAGAGAGAGAGAGAGAGAGAGAGAGAAGAGAAGAGGGGGAGAGGCAAATATTTAAAAGAAATATATCTGATTAGCCACAAGTCTGAAATGTAACAAGATGCTTAAAATTGCCTTAAAGAGTGCTTTTTAAATTGTGAAATGATCATCATACTCTTTCAGTTTGAACATGATTATGAACATATGAGGCTGCTGTACACAGGTCATAAAAATGTCAAAAGATTTAACATGAAATATTAACCTGGGAAGAAAGCATTTCTAAAGCTGTAACCCCCTTCCCACTAATGTGAGTGGTTAAACACTTGAAATTTGTCAATGTGACATGAAGGACATGGCTGTGATAAGACTCCATCCTGGTTTCTTACCCTACCAAACTTACAAATGAAAGGTTTAAGGCCTCTGGTCAGAGGGAGAGCTAGAGCAAGACAATGACTCTACCACAGGTGGCTGTGAGCTAGTGAGGCAAATCATCTGAGCTCAGCTCTGTGTGTAAAAAATGGAGCTATTTTCCTCTCTGCCTGTTTCCTGACTGCACCAGAGTGGGGGAGAGAGATCCTGTCTTGGGGCTCAGAGTCTGTCTCACCAGGCAATTCCCAGGAGAGGTCACAGGCTGGTGCCGGGATACCCAGTAATGGGAGGTAGCATACCCTGGTTCAGTCAGGGAGCTAGGGCGCTATCCTAGGTCTGCAACCAGAAAGCAGCTGACCTTGGGCAGCCCTTTAATACTGAACCTGCCATATATTTAATGGCATTACATGAAAGATAAAATGAAAATAGAGGTAAATGTCTAGAGAAAGGTGCAGGGAAGAAAAGAGAGAGGGAAAACAGCCTGTCCCCTGCCTCATTAATATGCCCCATCACAGCAGGTGCTCTGTGATTGGATGACTTTCTAGTGGCCCCACTGACTGACCCCCTTCTTCTCTGTGGCTCCTTTCAGGATAGTGAACCCACTTCACTACTGTGCAGAATCACCCAGGGCTTTATAAGCAAGCAGTCAGTCACATGGACACCAAATGGCTGCTAGCTTAGTAGACAACTCCTCTTCTTACTGCCTCTCCATCCTTCCTTGCCTTACTCTTCTTATCGCTCACTCTTTCTTCCCTGGCCTTAGAATCTCACTTGGAATTTGATGTAAGGTGAATCCATTCAGGAAAGAGAAGGAATTTGTTCCTGGAAGACCATCATTAATACATGATACAGTGTCACCCCGACATGGCCCTGCACTCAGATGATGTCATCTTAGTGACAGTTTGTCCCAAATGGACCCTGATCTGTAGTTGAGCTTGTCATTCTCATTTTGGGAAACCCATAAGAATCCCTTCCTTTGAGCCAGAGTAACTCTTCCCTCTTTTCTTCTGACCTTTAGGTTCTTAGCTCATCTTTTGTATACTCCCAAGGGCCTCCCAGGGCCCCTGTCCTGGTTCACACAGAGAGCACAGTCTCTTATTTATGTGTGTGGAAGAGCCCAGCTGAGCACCTTGCCAGCCCATGAAATTCATTTTAGCCATGTGTTTACCCTCCCCCGCTGAACGCTCCCTCAGTAACCTCGTCCTGAAGTTTTCCCTTTTACAACTGCCCAAGCCTGTTGAACTTGTAAGAAAACATCAAATGACATTCACTGTTCTCAATTGTGAACTCTGCTCACCAGGAAGTTATAAAAGCCTTTTGTGCACTGTCTGTTAACAGTCTAATTAATATGTTTCAAAGAGAACTGTTATGATGCAAATCATATTCTAACAGCTTGAGCCATGACACTATCAACAAAATGGGCTATTAAGGCAAAAATCATTATAATTAAAGACACTTCAACCCTTCCTTTATTTTTTAAAAAAATATATATTTTATTGAATTTTTAAAGAGAGGGAGAGAGAGGGATAGAGAGTTAGAAACATAGATGAGAGAGAATCATTGATCAGCTGCCTCTTGCACCACCCCCCCACACACACACACTGGAGACGTGCCCACAACCAAGGTACATGCCCTTGACCGGAATCGAACCTTGGACCTTTCAGTCCACAGGCCAATGCTCTATCCACTGAGCCAAACCGATTTCGGCCCCTTCCTTGACTTAATTCATTCTAGTTCAGCACCATCGCTACACTGAATATGCCCGATATTCTTGCAATCCTTTTGGCAAATTTAGCTCTCAAGTTCTCAAAATTAAAACAGAAAAGTCTATTTAAAATACATATATATGTTATGGCGGAGAAACAGTGTGTGCCTTCCATGGTAAATTAGCTTCATCTTGGTGAGAATGGTCCTGTCCCACATTTTCTTGGCCTCTTTCCCAAGCACTAGCTCTGTTCCCACTTCAGAGGCTCCTAAGCAGAGTTCTCAGTTTCCTGTTGAGAATGGACTTCCAGCCACACTGACTTCCACCCTGAGATTGGATGGGTGAAGCACTTGGTGCCACCATCTACCCCACAGCGGACTCTGTGGCTCCTCTGAGCCACACCTCTGTGTTCACTGCTTAGGTTCTGTTTCTACAGAGCATCCTCCATGCCCCAGTGTACAGCAGTAGATCACTGGGAGGACAGGTCAGGGCTGGCAACCTCTTTTCCTGAAATTTGTAGGCATGGATACAACTAAATAACAGAGCCTTGGCAACAGTCATGTCCTCATTGCAACGCTTTAAAAAATAAACTTTATGTTTTATAGTAAAATGGAAGAGAAGGTAGAGAAGTTTCCCATAAGTCACCTTCCCCCACACATGGGCAGCCTCCCTCACTATCAACATCCAGCACCAGAGTGAGACTTGCGACCATCATAAACCTATGTGGACACATTATCACCCACCCAAGTCCATAGTTTATGTAATAATTCACCCTTGGTGTTGTACATTCTTAGAGTTTTGATAAATATATAATGACATGTAGCCACCATAGTATCATACAGAGTCGTTTCGTTGCCCTAAAATCTCTGCTCTGCCTCTTCATCCTTCCCGCCCCCAAAGCCCAGACAACCACTGATTTTTTTACTGTTTCCATAGTTTTGCCTTTTCCAGAATGGCATATGCATAGTTGAAATCATATAACCTTTTCAGACTGGTCTTTTTCACTTAGTAATATGCAGTTAAGTTTCTTCCATGTCTTGCAGTTGACCTTCAGCTACAAAACCATTTGAATATAGTCTACAACTTCATTATTCCACTAATTTCAAAGCTTCCTCTTTCAGCATCACAGGCTGGACTTCTCCCTGCTCTTCTTATATCTCTAGCTTCTATGGGGTTAGGGGTTGGAAGAGGGACTGTGGATAGAAAGCAATTGTCTCTACTTTTCAGTTGTCACCCTCTCCTTTGCGGTCACTGTTTCTCAGGGAACACCACCTTGGATCAGGTGCCACCTGTGGGCAGCCAGGGTACAAACAAGAAGGCTCAGGCATAGATGCTCTCTCCAGAGCCCATTTATCCTTTCCAAATGATGGGAGAGCAGACTCTCCTGCTGGCTACTCTCTGCTCCACCATCATTCTTCATCCACTTCTTATTTCATTATACAAAGTCTGCTGCCTAAACAGAAGCCTAAATGCCAAATGAGGTTTCCATATCCCCTCAGTAAGCCCCTCCCCATCTTTATGAGGACTTCTCTTTAAGCCCTTACCTGATTTCAGGCTGAGGGTAGTCGGACAGAGAGAAGGGGAAGAGAAAGAAATGACCTCTCTTCAGGAACATTCCGACAATGGCCCCAGACCAATGGCCCCATTGCTCTCGCTCTCTACCCTCCCCATGTCTCTCCCTGTCCCAACAGAGAGGACAAGTTACCTAAGATAGTTATGGTAGGGCTTTTTTATTATTATCGGAGCAGGGTCTGATCCAGCTGTCAGTGTGTTGAACCCTGACCTACACAGCTTTCTTTGGAAAATGGGGTGCCCAGAGCTTCCTTTCTTTCAGCTAAAGGCCTGAGTTTTTAAATTGTGGAGCACCTGGCAAAGTCCCACTGCATATCTGAATATAGGACATCAGTGTTGTTCAGAGTTGTGTTCACAGCTGTCCTCATCTGAGCATTCAAGCAGCTAATGGCCATTAATGTCACAAAGCTGATTATATCAAATATGAGATCCTCATGCGACAATTGACCCTCACCTTTTCTTGACCTGCCCTTGAGGACGAGCAGTCAGGCATGATTCTCTTATTGATACTGCCACTTCACTCAAAGAGGGTGTTCAGACCGCCCTCTCGCCTGCTTCCCTCTTGCCTTCCACTGCCCAGCTTCCAGGTTTCCTGACCAGGATGTGGGTGATATAAATGCAAAGCAAGCCTAGTCATAATTTTTGAAGACCTCAAGAGGACAACTATGAGAATGAGGCCAGTTCTGATTGGCTGAGTTTTCATTAGCAGAGATCATTAAGAGCCTGACCCCTGAGGCTTGTGGTCCGTGTCTGGTGTGAGCCTCAGATGTGTGGCTATGCAGGGCTGCCCAGATGCTATTAGTTGCTGTGGTCTCTCTGCGGTGTTTTACTTTATAAAGATCGCTTTGGGTTCTCCTTCTGCTGAACCTAATTTCTCCCTCCAGGAGTAACCACCTTTCCCACTTTAAAACAGTGGTACAACTTTGGTGATTTAATTCAGAGAGGCAATGGAGTGACTGTTAACACGTTTAGCAAATGGATAAGAAGCTCTCAGAAACTAAGCATTCTTCTGAACTTTTCACAAAATACAGCCTGTGACAAACTAACCATGTGAACACACATTTTTCCCTTATTTGACTGCTCCAGTATTAAGTCTTTCCAGGTCTATTTACTGTGATGGGGACAGGTAAAAGCTGACCCCTGGGGCAAAGAGGAAGGTCATGCAGTGAGTTGTTCCTGTGGGGTTGAGGCAGCGGGACCAGACCAAGACCTTGAGGCAGTTTCTGGGGGGAAGGTTATGTCCTCAACCTCAAGTGATGTCCTTAGCCTTAGGCCAGACAAGGATAAGAGGAAAGCAGGTAGGCTGCCTGCTGAGTTGAAGTTAGAGCTGAGATCGCTCAGAGGACACTATTGCAATAGTCTGAGTGCAAGCATGTGGTGGTAACAGAATTGGTGGTAACAGAGGAAATGGGCAAGTGGGTACATTCAAGATATGTTTTGCTAGTATAAATGAAAGAACCTGCTGATGACTTGGTTGGGGGAGGGAGAATCAGGAGAAATAAAGAATCATTGAGGCTTCTAGGTTTTTAGCCTTGAAAATAAATAGTGGTGGGGACAGTGGTGATGTTTAAGAGGATGGGGGAGCTGGAAGGAGGAATGGGCTCCAAATGGGGAGGAAATTGGAGGACACTTAATCCTTGGGTAAGAAGAGAACACACCTCCCCTGGAAAAGATGGGCTGTTTAAAAGTCCCGTGTTCTGTCCAGTGGGCATGGCTCCATGGTTGAGTGTCAACCTGTGAACCAGGAGGTCACAATTTGACCGGGGTTGCAGGCTCAATGGTTCTCTGTCATCATTGATGTTTCTATCGCTTTCTCCCTCTCCCTTACTCTCAGAAATATATATATATATATATATATATATATATATATATATATATTTAATTCAAGTCCAATGTTCTTAAGTTGGGAATCATCTCTGCTTTCCCCTACAGTTTCCAGTTAATTTGCAGTAGCTTATTTGTTTAGTATAAACCTTGTCCTGCTCTAGAGTGTTCTCGTCTTCATCTTTAAAGACAAATTCAAAGCTGAAGAGAATTGTTATTCCTGAGTGTGTATTCACAGAGTAGATTGTAGTGTTTAAAGACCTTTATGTGTTTCATGAAAGCTATTCCCATAAATGGATTCAAATAGATGTTAACAGTAAATATAGAAACCTAAATGCCAATGGTCTGCACCTAAATAGATGCTCTGGTATAAACAAAATGTAGTTGCTGGGGATAGAGACCTTGGAAAGGAAAATTTACACACACAAGAAAAATGGTCATGAGGTTGACTAAGGCTTTGAGCGGCAAGAAGGGAAGAACCTGAGGGACCATTATTAAGGACTTCAGCGCTATGGAACCTTTTCTCTTCTCCCCTAGGATACCACAAGAACAGCTTCCTACCTCAAAGGAATCTCAGGTTGTTTTAACAGTCAGAGGGTGACTTGAGCAGTGATGTGATTGTACAGCTGGTGGAATATTGGGGAAATAACTGGGGGCGAGGGAACGTAATGTAAAGGGGTTTCCTACTCAAGTACTGACAGAGAGAAGCACGTAGAGACCATCAGCAGAAATACTAAAGCTAAATACCAAGAGGGCTATCACTAGTCATCCTGAGAAACTCAGGAATATGTCTGTGCCACTGAACCATCTAGAAGCAATAGCATCCCTCCACCTCTCCTTCCTCTTTCCATTGGAAGAAACGGGCGTGAAACCCATACAGTCAGACCCACTTGTTCTCTAAATTTATCACTTTTTGTGCAAGAAAGCATCCATTATTGCCCTGGGGGACTGGGCAGCCGACATCTGAGGCTTGCCTGCACCTCGAGCCAGCCCTGGGCAGCTGGGGGCTGAGGAGACTGGGGGACTGGGAAACTTCAGAGGCAGGTACATGGAGCAGCTGGACCCACCTGGCAGGGCTGAGGGGAGTGGGTGCCACCATCTTGTGGCTGTGGGCACCACCATCTTTGAGGGTGTGACAGTCAATTAGCATATTTCCTCCTTTTTGGCTGTGGGTGCCTCCATCTTTTTGTGAGTGTATGATGGTCAATTAGCATATTCCCTCTTCATTAGATAGATAGCTTTTCTTAATAATATATGCTATGGTGGAAATAGATAGTCCTTTGAAAATGGGGGCTTGGCTTTTAGCTTAACTTGTTTAGATTTCGGTTACTCCCCAGCCCTGAGGTCATGTTTTAACCTTGTGGAGCTATGGTGGCAGGTGAGAGTAAAGGTGTGGCTTGTGGAGCAGGAGGCAGTGATGATGCTGAGGGCCCCTCCTCTGATTAATCTCCATCTGCCTCCTCTACTTCTCTAGCTTCACAACTAAGTACAGGTGATGCCAAGCGAGCTTCAGGACAAGCCTCTCCACTTCCAAGCATCTGCCACCATGATCCCCTCCCATAAGAACTCTGATGGGCCCACAGCAGGGTCTCTGGAAGCAGGATGGCTTCCCAGAGTGAAGTTGGCCAATGGAACATACCTTAGGGAACCCAGGGATAGGGCACTGAGTCCTTCCATTCTCTCTGACTTCTCCCAGCACCTTTACACCTTCTCCTCAACCAAGGAGTCACTTTAGCCCACTCATTTTGGCTTGCATGGCTTTTCTTGGTAAATTATCCCATATGTTCATTATTTCATGTACAGCATGTGTGTTTCCATTTCTCATATTCAGTTTAAATTAAAAATAGGTGTTGCTCTCTAAAGCAAATCAGCTACTGTCCATTTTTTCCTTTTGCCCTCTGGATATCCCTCTCAGCTCCAAAGGGCCTGTGCTGAGAGCCCCACATAGGGCTGACTGGAAGCCAGCATTCTGCCTTTAGCCCCTTATTCTCCTTCCATATTTATTTCATGCCAAGTTGTCTATTCACAAGTCCTGAGGCAGCCAGGTGCATTCAAGCACTGGGTAGTACTTTCTGTCATGAACCTTGTAGTCTGCAGGCAGAGGTGGTAGCAAGCACATAACCATACAGATAAGCCCATCATTACAATTTATGGGCATGATGAGGGGAAAGTAAGCAGTGTTTCTTGATGGTATAACTTGATTTTGGAGCCAAAGAGTGTGGTATTTAAGTCCCCAGGGACCAGGGGAAGTTAGGCATGTTTTAAAAAAAAATGAAAAACTATTAGTATGAAGGACCTAAAGTGAGGAAGTGGTAAGACATGTTTAAGACCAAATGGATCTCTGCAGAGAAAAGGGGGGAATATAAAAGGAGATAGGGAAGGAAGCACTCGGGTCAGCCAGGGTGCTATCACGATTTCAATGGCTTTTTTTTTTTTTACGGGCAGTGAGAAGCTGTTGAAGAGTTTATGGTAGAAACACAAGATTTGATGCAATTAATATTTTAAGACTATTGCTCTGGGTATTAAGTAGAGTGTATTGGAAAACAGAGAGATAGGAAATGGGTAGACCAGTTAGGAGGCTGTATTAGTAGCCTAGGGAGAGTAATGACAGGGAGATCAAAATGAAGGTGGAAAGGAGTGGGCAGATTTTAAATGTCTCCTGAAGGATGTCATTGAAATGGCTTCTTAGAGTGTTCCACCAGCCTTTGACTGCAACTTCAGGACTTCCAGTAAGTGAGAAGAAACTGCAAGATTAAGCCACTATCTCAGTTGCATGTAGCTGATGGCGATCCCTTACTGAGGTGCCCTCTTTGTCCCTGCAACTTCCCCATTATTGTTGGGCTGATGCAGACACAGGCATCAGTGTCTATATCCAAGTGAACTGGAAGGAAAGAGGACCATATTCCTTTTTTTAATTGGCTCTGGTATATTAAGTCCTCATCTCAGGCTAATGGTAGGATGTACATTCTGTCAGTGTCTTCAGTGTTAACTAAGAAGCTGTGGTTAATCGTGGGACAGATATGGTATCCACCCAGAAACCTAATCTCTCCACTTACTGGACATAATGCGCCCAGGGCAGCAGTAATCATGGCAATCCCAGCTGGCATAGAGAGTGATCCCTCCCCCTGCTCTGTTGACAATTCATTGATTTCTTCATTTTCTAAAAGCTAGCTGGAACAGCAGCCTTTCTGAGCTATTTCCATAGAAACAATTTCACATTGGAATTTTTGTACTAAACCAGCATAATGCAATCACCTCAGCATAGACAATAACATGAATATATATTATATATTGCTCCTGCTCTTCCGGTGGCCTTTGCTCAGCACCATGTCAGTCTCTGTGGCTTTTCTCCATGAAAGGTGCAATGGTCTGGTCTCAATTGCTAAAGCGTCAGATGGTCTCTTGGGTTAAAAACCATAATGCACAGGAGGTCATAAAAAGCTCAGTTATATTGAACACAAAAAATGGCTTTTTGATGAAATTTATGATTGGAATGTACAAATTTGCATTGCTGAGTGATGTGTAAGTACAATCATCATATGGCAGTCAGTGTGCTATATTAGATCTTTCCAAAGGCTCCATCCTCCCATTGATCATTCAGGAAACTCCCCATCAAGGTTGATAAGAGTTAGTGGGCTGAGGTGGGGAAAGGACATCAGAGGAAGGGGCAGGGCATGTTGTTACTGTTGAAGTTCACTCGGTTGTTAAAATGAAGGCTCCTGGTTTTTAAATCCCAATGTGATTCTTAAACATCCGTGTGATTGCAGTTTCATGCTTTACTGAAAGAAGGCTTATTTGCTCCTGCTTAGAGCAAATGTAAAATAAGGTGAAACTATAATCACTTCTAAATCTGGGACTCTTGGGCTCTTTAAATTGTATATAGTGCACAAGCAGGGACCAATAGGACCCATGAGAATGTCACTTGAGGCAATACGGAGTCCAAGAAGCCCTTCTGCCTTCTCTACATATACCTTAAGAGTCGGAGGGTCTATTCACTCTCCTTTAGCTACCTGCAGGGAAATTGGGGTAGTGTGGGGGCAGGGGGAGGTGAAGGCAGAGATTGCTGTAAGTTTTCCACTGAAAATGAATTGAATCCGAGGGAATCTATGGAACAAAACCAGGTTTAAGCCATTTCCTAAGCTCTAGAATTTGTTGGTAATAGGAAAGTCATCAAGAGTCACCCAGGAAGGGAAGACAGAAGTAGGGGTGAGCCTTTACTCTGGGGACATGAAAATGTTAACAAAAGACAGAATAATATTCTGGACCAGAATTGTACAACACTTGGTATTTGGAGTTATTCTTGCCTCTTTGGGATTAAAAAAGGGAGCATTAGACTGTTTGTGTAAGCCCTTCCTCCCTCCCTCCACCTCCGCCCCAAATTTATATCTTGAAACTCTAACTCTCAATGTCTCTGTACTTGGAGATGGGACCTCTAAGGAAATAATTGAGGGCAAATAAGGTCAGGGTTAGGTCCAAGAAGAGATGCCTGAAGCTTGCCCTCTCTGTGTGTATACACAAGCTACACAGGGCCATCACCAGAAAACACACACACACACACACACACACACACACACACACACACACACAAAACAACAACAACAACAACAAAACTGCTGGAACTTTGGTCTTAGACTTTAATCCAATGCGAAGAATTGAATGTCTGTTGTTTTAGCCACCACGTCTATGCCATTTCATTATGTCAGACTGCTGCTACAAAAGACCAAAGAAAAACCAAGCAATGCTTTAAAGAAAAGGAGGGACACCTTTCCCTTCTAAACATAATTATTTGCCCTGTTAAGGCAGAATAGAGATTTAATTGTGAAGAAGAAAAAATATTTGCAGAAATATTGTTAATTATAAGGTCCAACATGCCCTCTCTTTGACTAATACCAAAACACTTGGCTTGAATTTCTAAGTCAAAGCCTTCCGTTATGACCATATGATTGATAATGACCAGATTCTATGGTAAAAGATAATTAAAGCTGTTCTAGGCTACAAATAACAGCCATTTTCAGGTGCAGTGATAATCGTTCCCCACTGTACGAGAGAGGGTGGCCAGGATGTCACCAGCACTCCTCCTGACTCAACTTGTTCTGTGTACATTCAGGACTCTAGGCAAGGCCAGAAGGGCTGACTATCTTCTCATAAAGTATCTTTTGGTTCAGTAGCCACACACCACAAAAGCACCTCATCACTCTTTATAGCTAGAGAATTCTTATCTTCCTGGATGTGGTCAGAAAGCGCCCACAGTCTGACCACAGTGGTTCCAGTTTCTCCAGGGAGAATGTTGTGCATAAATTCTTTTTCTCTTCTTTTTATAACTTCATACTACAGATGCAACCCAATAAATAAATAAACAAGTTCCATCTATTTCTTAAAGTTTACAGCTTTCATGAATTAAGGAATAGATGAAGAGAAAATGCTGAAATAGAGCAATTGAGTGAAGGGTGCAAGAGGAGGTCTAGGAGTCTCTTCAATATTTAATGCTGCCAAAAGCCTTTGACAGCTAATCATCCCTTAATGGGGTTTGGCCTTTGGCCTGCATGTTTCTAAGGGAGTCAAATGTTTGGCTTCCAACAAGTTATCACTTAGTCATTGAGTAAATACCACAAGCCGAAAGTGGCCTCCCAGGCATCGTTGGTTTTGCTAGTTGAGTTTAGAAGGTCCCAGGTTATCATTACTCATTTTATATCACCAGTGGTTTCAAAGCCAACTAGGCATTTACTTTGGGTCTACAGAAAGGTTCTAGCGTGTCATAGAAGGGAGATGAGGCATCAACATGAAGGAATAATGAGTTATGGTGGGGATACTCAGGATCATTTGGAGAGAGAAGAAAGGAATCAGGCAAGACTACTTAATACAACATTTATATTTGAAATAGGATTGGACAAGTGGACTTGAGAGGAGATTCAAAGAAACAGAAATAAGAATGGACTGGGATGAGGCAACACTGAGAAGAAAGGATGCAGTAGAAAAAGAGAAGATGATAAGGGATGGTGGATGCAATTTTTGTGAAGCCCAACAGAAAGAGGAGAGCTAAGCTTGTCACCTCTTCTATCATTTCCTAGCACTCCTGAAAAATGAATGTGTGCCTTCTTTGTTGACTTGTACCAGGAAAAAAGATGCTTTGTATATTTGCGCGTGCGCGTGTGCACACACACACACACACACACACAGAGAGAAAGAGAGAGACACTCCCTTAGAAACATGCATACTTTTTGGTCATTAGGTTATAAAGTTGTGAAAATCTCCCTGTCACTTAACAAACAATATGATTTTATTTTTTCCACATTGAAAAACTAGGGTTTAGTGAAATCAAAGAACTTACTAAGGAAGTATAGATATGAATTGATGACCAGCAGTACTGAAGACAGCTCTCAATCCCACCACTATTCATGCTGAGAACCTAGGCCTTTTCTTGTTTTTAAAAAATATAATTTTTATTGACTTCAGAGAGGAAAAGAGAGGGAGATAGAGATAGAAACATTAATGAGAGATACATATCGATTGGCTGCCTCTTGCATATCTCCTACTGGGGATTAAGCCTGCAACCCTCTTGGTACATGGGATGATGCTCAATCCATTGAGTCACACCAGTCAAGCTCTCTCTCTCTCTCTCTCTCTCTCTCTCTCTCTCTCTCTCTCTCTTTATAACCTAATGACCAAAAAGTATGCACCCAAAGAGTGTTTCTTGGGTAAGAAATAAATATTGCAATTGAAGTGATTAGATGTGTCTAATTTGATTTAAAAATAATAAAATCATTGATTCCTATCACAGGGCAGTTTTACCAAGGGGTTTTTAATATTCTTTCCAGAAATCATTGTGTTAAATTCCTTTCAATCTGGTAGATTAAAAAGATGCCGAAGCCCAGTTATTTTAACTAGAACACAGTTGTTATTTTTGTGTTTGACCTATACATATCACCATCAAAATTGTGAGATGTTGTATAAATCACATGAAAAGCTAAATCAACAGTTCTTTTCTTGATATGTTTAAAAACAGAACTCATTTTCTGTAATTTAATTTATTTTAGTCACAATAGGTTTTCTCTTTGGCCGTGGGCCTCAGACATTGTTCTGGTTACCTTTGCTGGTTTCACCATGTTGCGATGATTAGCAGCCATGATGGTCATTCATCCCTTTTCTTTTCCTTGAGTCTATAGAAAGGCTCCAGCCTTTCTCCCTCATCCTTTGTCCTTGGTCCCCAGCCTCCTAAGATATGACATGTTAGTCATCATCTATAGAGCAATACTCCCTTCATTTTTTGCATTATGACATCATTTTAGACTTCATTCCCAGATTGAATAGTTCAGGTCTGCACCATAGACCACCCTCATCCCCTATTCCTATCCCCAACTACTCTACAGATGGCAAACTGATCAGTGGGGTTCTCATACACATTAGTTTTTATACTCCACGTGAACCCCCCATATTTTTGTTGCATTTTATTAAGAAGTTGCAAATTTCATTGAATGTTTTTAATTTGTAGTGTCAATCCATTTAATCTAAGACTTGGTTCTCTCAAGAGTTTAGGGAAGTTATTGGAGGATGAATAGGAAAGTAGAAAATGTTGATGTCATTGAAAGCACACTTTGATATTTCTTTCCAAAATACTAGCGCTCACAAGAAACCCATTGAAGACATGATATGCATACCAGCCAAACCTTTCATGTCCTGTCATTCATAACTAATTAGCATCAACCTTTCTTGAGGCATGTGATTTGTTACCAAAAATAGGGAGTGCCTGGCCTACAATGTTACCAGAGCTCTACTAAGGGACACTGGGCTTCCGGGTACTTAGAAAAGGCACAGTGCTGTAGCAGGGACAGAGAGTTCTTTGAAATGCTGGGACCTAAGCTTACCTTTAAGATCTTCAGGAAGTAGTTAGAAAGGAAAGGATATCAAAATTTCCAACAGACTTGAGTCATGTCAGTTTACTGGGTAAACTAGAGCCATAACTAAGCTTGCTGGCTAAACACCCAGGGCAGGTGTTGGAGACTGCAGAAGCTGGAGTGACCCCTCAGAATGAGAGGCATCATGGGGGAGGCATATGTGTTTAGCTCTAGGTAAGCTACTTAACTCTTTGAACTTTGGAGACATGGTTTGTAATAAGAAGGCAAGCCAATGTCCATCCCAAAGGGTAACTAATTGAGTTCAAATAAGATAACTGAGTGAAATTCTTTGTAAAGGTGAGGTCATAAGTGTTGATGGTTGATTATGGTGGGGAAGTGATGGTGGGTAATTATAGAACTAGAACCCCAGTCTCTGGGGATGAGGAAAATAAAAATTACAAGTCCATGTCAACTCCCAGCTAACTGGGTTTCCCATTTGATCAGTTCTATCTGGTGGTTTAGGGAAAAGCACGTGCCCTGACCCACATGGATCCCCGGAAAGTTTCTTCAGGCATATTCAGTAGTCAAAGCAACAGTTATAGTTCTGACTCCCAATGTCATACTTGAGATTGTATTCCGTGTCACAAATATTTAAGCAAGGGTGTGAAGGCAAGTTGCCAAGTAGCACAATACAAAACAAATGTCTCGTTGTTTGTTGCCACACAGTATGTGGTTTTGTGAGATTCCAAAAACCATCCTGTGATGGTAATTGGTAACCACAGTGATTCCTTGTGTGTGTGTGTGTGTGTGTGTGTGTGTGTGTGTGTGTGTGTGAGAGAGAGAGAGAGAGAGAGAGAGAGAGAGAGAGAGAGAGAGACATGCTCCAAAATCCTGAGAAAGGGCTGCAAAAGAAATGTTCAGAAATGTTCTAAATGGGTTTAGAAAACTTGTGAACCCTATCTGAACTTTTATTAGATTCCCCCACACTCACCCGTTTGACATCAGTGCAAGGAAAGCATTATTTATAACAGCATGTGTGAAATCCCAGAAGGTATTCTTGTAAGAAGTAAAGGGAAAAATCTGTCCAAACATAAAATAAATGATCAGATGGGAAAACATGTAAATCAAAATTTAAAACCTTGTTTTTTCTCCTTTAAAGGAAACAAGAGCTTTTTATTTGGCCATTAACGATACAGAACCGAAAACCTGATAGAGTAGGTGCTGGAGTCCCAAGAGCCCCAAAGCACTTGTCATTGGGTGAGGAGTATGGGAAAGTGTAAGGTGTATGTGCTGACTCTCCTTAATGTCTCCAGAATGGCTGCTTCCCATTTTAAGGAAATCAGACAGTAAAATTACAGAAAAGGAAGAAACACCCTGAACGTATTTAAGTGCACTGAAATTTATATTGTCTGCTTCAGTATTAACCTCACGATAACCTTAGAAGTTATTCATTGTTGCCCACATTTTATATTTGGAGAAATCAGGGCACAGAGAGGTTTGGCAGCTAGTTAAGGTTACCTAACTAGGAAATGGCACACTGGAGTGTGCCCTGGACCCCAGCGTTTCTGATGTCATGAATTCAGTGTTGTCCACTGCATTGCAGCTGGGGATCCACAAGGAATATGGAAAGTCTGGTATCTTGCTAGATTAATGGACCGCAGGGTGTGTTTTTCAGCTTTCTGGTTCTAGGAGATATATGTAAATGCTTCTCTATCTCTCTACTTCTTCCCTGTGAACACACCTTCAAACTAGTTAACCACCAGCATCCTTTCTGACCAGTCAGTTCCTGTGTCATATAGGTTGTGTGTTGAGTAGTCAACCCTGATTGATGGTGAGTAGCAGATGTCCAGGCAGTTTCATGAGGAAAATCTGTGCTCATTGAACAGTGATTACCTATCACTGCAAGGATGAGAAGCAAGGGATAAAATCAAAAGTGGAAGATGGGCAAACAGCCTTTATTTCATATAGGAGTTTCTGGTGTAGTCAAAGATGAACAGTAAGGATATGGGAACACCCTAACCCAGAGTCAGCAAGCTCTATTCCTACTTCTTGGATTTGGAGTCATTGTACAGAAAAAGGCACACTCCTGCTTTCACATGTGTGCTTTCTTTGATGCCAAGAGCATTATTTGAAATCACCAAGTTTATTAGACATCTCTGACCCTCTCAGCTCCTTGGGCTCTGAAGTTGAGCAGCATTTTTCAGGCACCATGAGTCCATTTCCTTCCTTTAATGAGTCAGAAATGGATATTGAGAATGATAATTGGGCAGAAACTCTATGTGGCATTAGTCTCAGAACCCAGGGGCTGAGAGTTGTCAGTGAGGTCTGATTCAGTTGTCTGTGAGCTCGCTTGCTGCCCCCAGTGTCAGGCATCGCATTTGGGCTGGTTGTGCTGGAGTTTACCAGAATTAAAAGTAGGACCTACCACCCATAGGGCTACTGTCTAGAAATATGATCATGGTTTTAAAATGAGACAGCCCTAATGGGCTACAAATCTGAAAATGGAATACTTCACTTTTCTCCAGGAAGTAGGAGATCATGAATGAGTCTCCTTTGTCAGACAATGTTCTCTTTGCCCATGCTAATGCTTTTTACATCTAATGCCTCACCCTTCGTGTTTTCACTAAAATGAGCTTTTCAAAACCATAGTTATTTATTTTTGTAAATAAGCTCAGTTTGCAGTGTCTTGTCATAAAGAAAAGTACTGAGCTTGGAGTCCAAATACCTGGCTTCTTTGTGTCTAGAGCAACCTGAATCTCCGTTGCCTCATCTATAAAATGGGAATAATTTCTGCCTTGCTCATTGCTGGGTGGTGGGGAACTTGTTTAAGGAAGCACTGTGCACTTACCCTAACATCTGAAATTGGAAGGAGGTTTTGGCCTTGCTAAGGAAATAGAGTTATGTGGTGGTCATTTTTGAATGAAGAACCCCGTACTTGTTATCCTCATCAAAGTTATCTTGTTGATTAGAAGGTTGAGCCATACTCAAACCAGAAAATACCTGTGTGTGTGTGTGTGTGTGTGTGTGTGTGTGTGTGTGTGTGTTTATTCAAATGAACATCCACCTAACTGCCCCTATCTAGTTTTGAGGGAGAATTGCAAATAATATGAAAAAATTTTGTTGACCATTCTTTGCCCTCTGACTCTGGTGATTGAGATTATAAAGAAATATTATTTTCCTTACATGTTTATAATCAATTACAATCAATAAATTCAAGCACCTTTTCCTCTGATAGTGGGAATGTTGTGTGGAGGTGACTCATGCCTTGTTCACCCCTTTCCCCCCAGGTTGGTGGCCACACGATGCTGCCCATTCGCTGGATGCCTCCAGAGAGCATCATGTACAGGAAGTTCACCACAGAAAGTGATGTCTGGAGCCTGGGGGTCGTGTTGTGGGAGATCTTCACGTATGGCAAACAGCCCTGGTACCAGCTGTCCAACAATGAGGTATGCAGTGGGCTGGGTGAGATCTTCCCTAAGGGCTAACACTGAGAGATGCCCCTTGGCCAGAAGTTAGGACACAGGACAAGGTCTTATATGGCTTTGTTGGGTGCAGCACCTCCCAAATGGCCTGCTGTGTACCTAAAGGTCATGGCCAAAGTACAGTCACTCTGGAAATGTAAGAAAATCATATTGTTTACTGACATAACTCGGCATCCTCTGTGATGGGACTGAAGAATCACTATGTGCTGTTACCTTGAAAATTAATAGCAGATGTGACATTCCAGCACCCTGAGAGTATTTACCCTAGTAAATAGCTAGCTTTTATGTATTATTCCAGGAAGATTTCATGGTTCTTTTCTTTTTTGCACATTTCTCTAGACCATGCACTTCTAATGAAAACTCAAGTATTTTGTTTCCCTATTCTAATCCTTTTGCAAATAAGCCTATATTTGAGGCATAGTTTTTTGGTTAGGCACTTCATGTCTTGATCAGGCTCAAGTCTGTCTTTTACCAAGATGCATTATCCAAAATGACCACTCATTTATACAGCCGAGGGGTCCTTCATCAGTCAGCACCCTAACATGAAAGTGGTCTAGGTCCCATATCAGGCCAGTAAAATTGAAATTCTAAGATGAGGTTTGGGATCATTCCAAATAGATGTCATTTCTCCACTAGTTTGGTGAAATCGGTGTGCTTGAAAAATGGATGTGCTCCAACTAAACACAATATACCAACCTATGATACTTGCTCCCTTCTTTCTGAAAAGAAGTAACGTCAAATGGGTTTCTTTAAAGCAGCCCTCCCTTTGCGCTGACGTGTACTTCATCCGTATTGTTTCTCCGGTATTGTTTCTCTTCTGATCCTATCTTTGCTCTCTGCCCAGGTGATAGAATGCATCACTCAGGGCCGAGTCTTGCAGCGACCTCGAACATGCCCACAAGAGGTCTACGAGTTGATGCTGGGGTGCTGGCAGCGGGAACCCCACATGAGGAAGAACATCAAGGGCATCCACACCCTCCTTCAGAACTTGGCCAAGGCATCTCCGGTCTATCTGGATATTCTAGGCTAGGGCTCTTCCCCCAAGACCCATCCTTCCCAAAGCACCTCCTCAGATGGGCTGAGAGGATGAACGTCTTTTCACTGCTGCTGGATGCCATCAATCTGCTGTTCTCTACTCTGACAGTATTAACAACAAAGACACTACGAAGCTTTCAGAGGGAAGCAATGTGTACTTCTCCATTGGTAGACACAGTATGGACTTCTTTTTGGCATTATCTCCTTCTCTCTTTCCATCTCCCTTGGTTTGTTCCCTAGTTCTTGTTTTGTTTCGACTTTTTTGTCTTCCCTGCTTCACAGTACTACCTTTCTTTTCTAATCGATCTGGCTTCTGCATTACTCTTAACTCTGCATAGACAAAGGCCTTAACAAACCTAATTTGTTATATCAGCAGACACTCCAGTTTGCCCACCACAACTAACAATGCCTTGTTGTATTCCTGCCTTTGATGTGGATGAAAAAAAGGGAAAACAAATTTTGACTTAAAACTTTGTCACTTCTGCTGTACAGACATCGAGAGTTTCTATGGATTCACTTTTGTTTATTTATTATTATTACATTTCTTATTGGTTTTTTTTGGATGGCTTTAGCCCGTGTGTGAAAAAGGAAAACTTGTGTTCAATCTGGAAAGCCCTTTATGTAAGGGAGACTGAAACCAGAGATAGAGAGAGAAAGAGAGAAGACTTATTATAAACTGCAATATGGGAGGAACAAAGACCACCATTGGGATCAGTCCCTGCTTAGGAAAAACCCAGCGGCTGTTAGCTGGGAGGAATGTATTCGGCACTTCCCTTTGAGGACCTTTCTGAGGAGTAAAAAGACTGTTGAGCTCTGAACATGGATTACCCATTTCCCATCAGCAGAAACTCTAGAGTGTAGCAGAGAGAAAAGATGGCTCCGTGAGACGGGAGATGGCGCCTCACACGCTCAGACATCCTTGTCTGTAGGTCACAGTAAGAGCACGGGCTTGTTTCTCCAAATGTTATCCAGTGACCCTTTGTCAAGTTCTGTTGAAAACTGATGGATCCTTGTCCAGAGATCATTTCCGGGTGGGGTAGAAAAAGCCAAGGTCTTGGAAAAGATAGGACAAGCTCTACATTCGGAGGCAAACTTCTCTTATATCAGACTTTTCAGACAGCACTTCCCTCCAACCCCTACCCGCCACCCACCTGTCCTTTTAACTGTGCAAGCAAAATTGTGCATGGTCTTCGTCGATTACTACCTTGTATGCAGAAACTACTGCTCCAGACGCCATGCCCCTGCCATGTAGAGCAGATTTATAAAAGGTGTGACTTAACGTAATGTGGGGAAGCTAATGGAACTCATGCGCTGGGTACCACCCTCTGGGCCGTAGGGTGGTGATGGGTTTCAACAAATACGGACCCTGAAACCCGGATGTCCTCATACACGTCGAACCCACTGTCAGGGACTGTGGGAAGGGCTAAGAAAGTCCCCGGGAGAAAGGAAACCTCATCTCCGGGGACATTGTGCGCATTGGTGTTCAGTGTATGCAAGGCCGATCCTCGCTGGGGCTCCGGTTGGGAAAGCGGTTTCATTCCAAGTGTATTCCACTGTCAGTGTGCTCTTTTATTTCCTTCACTCCGTTTAAAGAAGTAAAATAAAATAAAAAATTAGGCACAGCATGCCAACAGGAGGTTATGCCCAGGCCAAGCTTCGGACGTGTGCTTCTGGGCACCATTACCGATTTTGTGAAATGAGATTGTAAATTTAAACAGAAATTTACAGTTATTTGGGTGACTAAGGAAGAACAATATTTCTGTTCCTCAAGAAAACTTGATACCCTCTGTGAGGGTAATGTTGCTGACCTGACATCTTTATAACACGAGCCAGATTGAAAGGGAGTGATTTTTAAGTCATCGTAAGTCATTTTATTTCATATTTGTTTCTGAAGGTGCAATTGCTCTGTTTCGGTTTTGCTTGTACCCTTAATTGCTGGAATACCCTTATTTTTCATTATAGGGTTTGAAAAAGCCAGTTCTCAAAAAAAAAGTCAGTTCACAGAGAACAAAAGGAAATTCATTAGCATCTGCAGTCAAGTGAAGGGGGTCGGACAAGACAAACCTTACAGTCTCTTCGAGCTCTGCGCTGGCCTATAGATCGTGGAGTTGAGTTGTTTTTTTCTTTGTCAGTGAAAAAAAACCCCACCAGAATACACATAATAATATAATGAAAGCCATATCTCCATGATATATACCTGCACGTATATATCCTATTAAGGACCCATGGTACTGTTAAAACACTGTGGCACTCCGTGAAGCAGTAAAAAGGGAAAGATTTATACAAAACTTTTCTAGATTCCATCAGCGGTGACCTGAAAACCTTCACAGGTTTGCCATTCTGCGGGGCTGGCCAGCTGCTCTGGGGGGAGAAGCTGCAACGTATTTGTCTTATTTTAATGGAGAGCAAAGAGGCAATCCTCTAAAGGATCAAATTCAAGGAAGGCTGTGCAGTTTGAGAGCAAGGATTTGTTTAAGACACATGAGAAGATGGGAGCATCCCATTCCATTCCAGTGTTGTTTTCCTCTGAAGAATAAAAGCAAAAAAAAAAAAAAAAGAGAGAGAGAGAGAAAGAGCAAAAACAAATACACACCTCTCCTTACCTTCTGACAAGTCCCTCAAGGTCTTGAAATGAAAGGTTCTATGCAAGTGCAAAGCTCTGTAGTTGTTTATATGCTTATTGTTTTTCCCTCTGTTGTCTCAAGAGTATGTACTGATTTCAGCGACGTCTTGCATTGAAAGAATACCAGCTCGCTTTAAAAGTAGCTGAATGAACCACAGACTATCTTCAGGTGTTCCACTCTGGTCCTCCACAATCCCCTTCTCATTTTTAGAAAAGGAGCAATCTAAAATGTGGCCTGCCATCAAATTCATTAAAAGCCACAGCAAGAGTAGTGACAGATCTAATTCTCTAGCCCAAACTCTGACGGTCATTCCCATTAATAAATCGTTTCCTAGTTTTCTAAATGGTTTTCACATATGTTAGCAAATGAGTCCCAGTTTTTTTTATAGGTGAGGAAATTAAGACTCGGGGAAGTTAAATGGCATGCTAGAAATCTGCAGACTAGCTTCTGACACCACTGGGACTGAATCTAAATGTTCTGACTCTGAAGTTCATGATTCAGTCCACCAGAGACCCCAATCCAGGAAAGAAAGAACGCTAACAAATTCATGAAGCAGGATATGAAGTTAGAAGAACAAAATGAAACACATGAGATGACAAGCAGCTGAGATAACGTGGTATATAATCATGCTCATAGCTTCAGCTAAATCCTTGTACACTGAACCAATGTCATAATCAGGCTTATTTAGAAAATATTTGAACTATGCTATAAAGGATTATATCAGAATTCATATTATGCATATGTGTTTACATCAGCGCTATCTGTGATATGTTTATGTATTTATATGTGTGTTATAAATACTTGATTTATACATAGACAAGCACGCAAACATAGTGTGTTTGTGTGCTTATGTATAAATGTATAGGCACACAGTAATAGAGATAATTATAAGTAGGGTGCAGTATGAATAATTTGCTTAAAATCTGCTAAATAACCAAATCTCTTTAACGTCGTGTTGTTGTTAGTGCTTCCATTCTCCATGTGGATAGGACTACACTTCTCAACTCTGTGCAGCACTTCACGGGTGGAAAGCCTGGTTAAGACAATGTGCTTCCCAAAACAACTGACTCAAAGCCATCCCATGACACTGAGTCCTTTCTCTGGCTCCTTGCAAAGGAAAATTCGAACTGAGCTAGATCTCCTTTTGTAAAGGTCCAAGAAAGGAAAATGGATTTCCCCCCCCCCATCTTTTTGCTCCTTTGTGTTAGCTCATCTTGTCCCATTATGATCCCTTTATTTCTTGTGTTCAGAGTTCAAACATTCCAGAAGAAAGTGGGAATGTTGGGAGCCCACTGCTTCAAAGGCCAATGGGGAGAAATCCAAGACCCCACAGTGAGGTGAGCAACTCTGAGGAATTCCCACATCCAGGTGGGAGTGCAAGCAGCAACAAGGCACAAGTCTGTCCTTGGCAAAGAACCACAATCAGAGGAACCCCTGGTAAAGAGTAGACTTTTTTTTTTACCCTTTTCTTTCGCAAAATGGACCTTCTATAATGCCAACAGCATTACATTATGTGTCTAATTAGATCAATGACTGCATACACATGCCCTCAGTTCTCTTGCTCCCCCCATCTCTCTCTCTCTCTCTCTCTCTCTCTCTCTCTCTCTCTCTCTCTGTCTCTCTCCCTCTCTCTCTTTCTCTCTCACTCTTTCTTTTCATTTCAATGGAGGACTTTTATCTCCAATATTTGAGCTTTGGTTTGGCCCCCCATCACGGTTTCAGAAAATTTCACAAGAAGGATGGCTGGTGATTTAACTCCTCAGATGGTTAAATGAGCAGTTAAAGCAATTTCTTTACGATGCGTCATTGTGGAATGCAGAGACTCCCAGGTTGTGATAGTAAATGTTGTTCTAAAGAATTAGAGGTGGGCAGTATTTGTAGTTATAAATATGACAGTACATGAAGGATATTTTCTTGTTGTCAAGGCTGGAATGAATCACTGCTTCCTGAGTCAAAGGTTATTCAATATCTTTAGGTTCTGATATTTCCCCTTTCACTTCTTTTCTTATTTATTTATTTATTTATTTATCTATCTATTTATTTATTTTTCTCCATTTATCACAACACAAAGCAAAGCAAAAAATATATATATGTATATGTGTTGCAGGCAAAACACTGTGAATTTCACATCAGCAACCAAGCAACTATTTTGCCATCTTACCATACGTCTCAGGAGACGAAATGGGAAAACATGGGATGTCATTTTTTTAGTCTATGCATTCTAGACCAGGTCTGTGTTTGTTTTACTCCTTTGGTCTGTGCATTCATAAAAAATGATCCCGAGTGAAGGTTGGCTGAATGTTGAACATACCAGAGCAAGCATAATAAAAGCTGCTAATAGTCACTTTTGAACTGGAAAATGAAAATTGGAGAACATAAAATGAACTGTAACAGCCTACATCTTGCAGCTTGTATATCTTACTATTGCTTTAAAAATGTATAAAACTGCTGGAAATGTTTTAAATGCAAGGTCTTTGAATTAAATGTGGACTTTAAATATGTAATCTCTTGACAAATGACCAAATTATGGTAAAATATTGCTCCCTGCCTTCATTGATCATTACCTGTCAGTTACAAATCTGCCTAGAGATGTGGACACTCTCTGCATTTGCTTCTGTACATGGAGAGATGTTTGTATATATCCGGGCCATACACGCATACACACACACACACACACACACACACACACACGCACACACACATTTCAATATCTCTCTGATGATATATTGCCCCTTAAATTGTGACCTGGTATTTGGAACTCTTTATTTGCTTTAATTTATTTTTAATGTGACGTCTCTGTGCTGATAATTACTGGTTCCTGTTTTGCAATCTGTTTTGAGGTCCATTGCTTTACTAAGACCCACTGCATCTTGGCTGATTTCAAAGTGACACCAGAATATCAATGTTTAAAAATAAAAAGTTTTGTTTGTAAATCATGTGACCAGCTTCTCTCAACCTGACATGGAAAGTCTCTTGTACTACAGTGTATTTAATAAAAATGATGTCTTAACAATAAATAACATCCTCCAAAAGAGAGACTAAAAGTGACATGATTACTTTACAAATGTATAGAATTTTTATAAGGAATGGTGTGCCCTTTTTCCTGTCTATCTGTCTGCCTATAATTTAGATATGATTTCTATAGATGCCTACAGTGTTCGTTAGTGGAAAGTAAAGAGAGTAAGTAGTCTTCAGCACCAATTTCCTGACTAAACCCTCCCTAACCTGACACTTTCAACTTATATCTTGGATAACTGGCTACATGTGGCCAGTTGGTACTTGAAATGTGGTCAGTGTCACTGAATAACTGAATTTTAAATGTTATTTAATTTCAACTGAAGTAGCCATATGTAGCTCATGGATACCACGTTAGACAGCATGGAGTGAGAAGATAGAATCATCACACTTTCTAAGAGATCAAACCTGAGAACCCCACCACAGGATTTAAAGTCAGTTGTCACGCAAACAATGTAACAACTTCCCTATGGATGGCTATAGCTTTTATCCTATGGTAGATATAGATTTTTAGATACCAACCCAAGTGTATAAAATGCCATTTCCTTCATTTTCTTTACATCATGCTATTTAACTACATCCTTCATTGATAAAAATCAATCTCAACAATTACTGGGTGTGCCTCTCTTTCTTAGAGTAACCTATGGGTTTCTGATTTACTGTTCAAGCTTTCTTTCTGAATTTGAGCGGAGGTTTGTTTGTTTGTTTGTTTGTTTGTTTTCACATGGTCTTATTTTTCTGGCAGGATGAATATTAGAGCAGTTCTCAGCTTTTGTTGTGGATCAGAATCACTTGGAGAACTTAGAAAAATGTAGAAGCCAAAGCTGTACCCTGAAAGAATTAGTTTCTATTTAGCCTATTTAGCCTGAAGGAGGACAGTGCATAAGCATTTTCAGGGGGAGGGAGGAGTGGAATTATTTAGGTGTTTTTAATGTACAGCTGGGGTAGAGAAATACTGTTCTAGGAACCTTGAGTCTTGGCCCTGGAATTTCAATCATCCAAATATAAATACCTGGTTCTAGACCTAGGACTTGACTCAGCAGAGAATGGGCCAAACAGAGAAGGGCCTAGAACTTTAGTACAAGAATGAGAGATAGAGCACTAGATAGTTTTGAATAACAGATCATCAGTATCCAAGGAGTTCAAAAGTGAACTACATGTTCTCACAGAAAATGTTTTTCTACAAAGAAAGCTCCATGGAAACCGGTTATGGCCAGTGGCTAAGGCAATCAATCAGGCATTCCCATCAAATTAAAAGGCTGGGACTTTAACTCTCCATTATGTCAGAGCAGCTGCAGATACTCCAAGCATGGGTTCTGATAAGGATCATCCTGCTGCTAACTTGCTATAACATAGAGAGCAACCACAAAGCTTGGACCCCGCCTGGGACCATGAAAACTGAGCTGGCAGGACACACTGGAGTTGAAGTCCTGCCATGCCTTAGGTCATTGAGGGGCCAGGAATTCCTTAATCATGTAATGAAAAGCCCCCAAATCCCAAAGTCAGGATCCCTCTTATCTAAATTCAGTCCTACCAGATTGCTATGAGCAATTCCAGAGAGTGATGGACAACCAAACCGGGAACACACATACCAGCTACTGATTCTGTCACCATGATTCTTACCCCACATCAAGATGTTCCAATAGGTCTGCTGTATGTACTAGCTAGCCATTTGCATGTGTTTGCAGGACAATATTGTAATTTTCATTTATTAACTAGAGACCTGAGGTCCCTCAGCCTGGCCTGCGCGGATCGGGCCAAACCCAAAAACCAGCTTTCTGACATCCCCTGAGGGGTTTCAGATTGCAAGAGGGTGATTCTCGGGTGATGTACCCCAGAATCAGGCTCCCTCCTCTCTTGTTCTGGGTGCATTATCAGAGAACCACAGCTGCCAAGTCACTGAAGATTGGCAGCTCCTATGTTGAGTGTCTGCCCCTGGTAGTCAGTGTGCATCATAGCTACCAGTTGGATGGTCAGACATCAGATAGTCACTTAGGCTTTTACATATATAGACTAGAGGCCAGGTGCACAAAATTTGTGCACGGGAGGGAAGGATGTCCCTCAGCCCAGCCTGCGCCCTTTCCAATCTTGGACCCCTCAAAGGATTTCTGACTGCCTCTCACAATCCAGGACTGCTGGCTTCCAATTGCTCACCTGCCTGCCTGCCTGATTGCCCCTAACCACTTCTGCCTGCCAGTCTGATCAACTCCTAACCACTCCCCTGCCAGCTTAATCAATGCCTAACTCCTCCCCTGTAGGCCTGCTCACCCCCAACTGCCTTTCCTTGCAGGTCTGGTCCCCCCCCCCCCCAACTTCCATCTCCTGCCAACCATCTTGTGTTGGCCATCTCATGTCCACATGGGGGCGGCCATCTTTGATCACATGGGAGTAGCCATCTTGTGTGTTGGAGTAATTGTCAACTTGCATATTGCTCTTTTATTATATAAGCTTTTTGTTGGCTGTTTCCTACAATTAATGTAAGTTTTATATAAGCAGAGATTTTAGTGTCTTTGGTTCCCTAAGATTACTCCTGTCATGACACATAGGTGGTACTCAAACATTTTTTAATATATTTATTTTATTAATATTTTACAGAGAGGAAGGGAGAGAGATAGAGAGCTGGAAATGTTGATGAGAGAGGAACACCAACCAGCTGCCTCCTGCACACCCCCTACCGGGGATGTGCCCGCAACCAATGTACATGCCCTTGACCGGAATCGAACCCGGGACCTTTCAGTCCGCAGACCGACGCTCTACCACTGAGCCAAACTGGCTTCAGCAGTACTCAAACATTTTTGAATGAGTTAGTTGATGAATGTAAGATGGATGGATGTTAAGGAGCTTAAAAGATCAAGAAATTAGGCAGGTAGTTACGGTATACTGATGCTTAGAAATCAGGGGTATAGCCATTGGCAAGTCATTTTAACTCTCCCAAGCCTTAGATTACTTATTTCTCAACTATCTAATAGGCTTTTTCTCCAAGTTCAGCTAATTCATGCCTTGAAACCATAAATGATTAGTATAAATTACTTCAAATATTGTCAAATGACAGGAGAGTTTGTTTCCTTCCAGACATAGTTTAGGAACCTCAGAAGAAACAAGGGTACCATGAATGAAAATAATAATGACTAGGTTTTAATTTTCAAGTGGAAAACTGAGTTACCATGGCTGTAAAAAGAATCCATATATTCAGAAATATCAAGAGGTCTTGGAGAGAACTTTCCTCTATGCTTGCTGGAAATTACACCAAATGAAAAAGCATAAAAATAAATATGTAGTATCAGCATCTTTTGGGTGATAGTTATTTTGTTCAATTGGATCTAGCTAAGGAACTTTTTTATAGTGGATTTTCAGAAAGCACTTTACAAAGTTACTAGCACCTTCTCAGTTCTAGGACAGAACGTTTTAGAGACAAATAGTGGCCTTTCTGGCTTTGGGGTAGAGGGGTGAATATGATAGAATGGCTCTCCTGGCTCTCTTGGCTTGCCTACAGCATCACAGATTCATAGGGTTGACAGGGGCATAGAGGGCAGTCCTGTGCACATCCTTGCCAAGAGTCTAGCACTAGTGAGAGTGAATTTGTTTGAACACCTCCCTCTGACGCTCAAGCCCCTGGTCCCAGTCCATTTGCCTTTTACAAAGCTTCCTTAGCAAGCACTTCCTGGTGCTGAACCAACAAATGCCTCTCATGAGCTTAAATCTCCTGGGAGTGCACAGAAAAACTCTTATTCATTATGACTTGGCATCTATTTATGACTTCTTGTGGTCTTCCTCCCACATCCATCCCTCTACAGAAAATTCTGGGTGCTTGCCAAGTACCCAGGAGGATGGGCAAGGAACCTAGTTCTGTCTAATAAAGCAAGTGCCCAGTCCACAATTCCCTGATTACTCTTTAGCTGTTGCATCAGCCCACCTGTTCTTCAGGATGCTACTCAATCTTAGCACAGGATAAAGTAACTTTTTTAAGGGATTAGAGAGATTAAAAGTGAAGTATGCCTCCTCTTCTCCAGGAAATATAATGTATTAGTGGTGTCAAGACAATTAAGAGAGCTTCCCACTACTCTCATATCTCAGGACCATCCAAAATCTCTCTGGGTGTTGTTACAAACAAGGAAGAGGAAGGAGTTCGGGCTTTCCATGTAATAGTAATTTTTGCCATCTCTGATGAGAGAAAGAAAAAAAAACCAAGGTAAAAGGCATTGCTTATTTGTCTACTCAGCCAAGAGTGGGGGTGTTTGCTAACCTAAAGATAGCCTTAATTTTATTTGTTTTTCCTAAGGAACATCTGCTCGTACAATGATTAGGCACTGGCATTCATTAACACAGGAAGTAAAGTGTCTGAGGTTTGTGTCACTGGGAGTATTCGAGAACAAAATAAGACAAGATACTTGTGGGAGTGATTTCAGAGCATTTTCCCCCACTTTGCAAAGGTTCAGCCCAGGAGATTGTCTAGTATTCACTGTGGTCACTGAGAGTTCAGTTAACTGTAGTAGTCAGGAGGTCATTCTCCCTGTGAACTGAGGGACAGGATGGACGATGGATGACATTGACCATGTGTCCATGGCATGTGAATGAAGATCTAATGAGGGCCTAGTGGCAGCAGCATCTCAGAATATGTTTGCTGAATAAATGAATAAATTTCTCAGGCATGCAGAGCAAAGAATACAGAACATTCTGTGCACCCTTTCTGTATTGCAAAGTGCATTTACATCTATTATGGCATTTCTTTCTTCCTAACTTTCCTATGAGGACTGGAGCACAGGCTCCCCTTATCCCATTTTACAGATAAGAGTCTGAGTTAAGGATAGAGTCAGAAATAGAAGACAAGTTTTCCTAATTCTTGCGTTCTAATTCTTAGAACACAATCATCTGGCCAGTGACTTTAAGGGAAACTCCCCAGATTCTTAGTTATCATTTATAAGATCAAAATATAGTGTCAGTATCGCTTTACCCCTTGTCTCCTTCCACCCACCTTCCTTGGTTTAAAAAATAGCAGAAGTGATGCTATTAAAATTTTGATTTTTCAACATGTTAAGTGTTACATGAAAAGTGTGATAAAGAGGTAAATAATAAAATTTAAAAGTCAGTTTTTGCACTTATAAATCTACTCTTCAATACTTAATTGAATAGAAATTTGAAAAAATGCAGGAACCAATTGGATTTTCTCCATTAATTAAAGGAGAGAATTAAACAACTCCATAGAGACATGATATGATATTGTTTCTTGGCTAGGAAGAGAAGGTGGGAGTATATGTCATACTCTAATAAAGTTGTAGATTTGGAGCATGCCTTGGGGATGCTCAGTCTATCACGTCACAGCTGAAGAAACTGAGGCACAGAAAAGTCATGAAGAGTTATGCTAGAGGCAGTGTTCACTCTTACCCCCGGGTTTCCTAATTTCCAGAGATAATACAGCTGTGGGACTTAAAGTTCTATTTTATTGAATCCCTGTGGCTGAAGCAAGCATTTTGATCATAATGATACACAGTAACACGTGTGTGTGTGTGTGCATGTGTGTGCGCGTGTGCACACACACGTGCACATCTGTGCATGTATGCAAGACGGTGTGTGTCCACAGCATGCCTTATTTGTTCCTTCATCCTCCCTTCCCCCACAAAACAGACACCTATAATCAAGCACTGTAAACGCAGTGCATTTACATTTTCAGTATCTACAAAATAAAATTAACATGTTTCTCCTAGCCTTGCTGTGTCTCAATAGTAAGAATGAAAAACCAAACCACATCCCTCCCTAAATTTTAGCTGTCCCCCATTTCCAGATTTCACTTAGCTCAGTCCCCAATAACAGGGTTGGGAAAACTGTATAAACAGCTTCCCGTTTCAGTCCCACATGTGACGTCCCACCTTCTAGCTCCAATCTTGGCTCCTGGAACCTGCTGCCCTCTTGGGACACAGTCCGCCCTCCACCATCCTCCAGCATCCCTCTCACGTCTTTTTAAAGAGATATTTTGGGAAGCAGCACACGCACATCCAGAGACCAATTACTCAATCTCCTAGCAAGTATGGAGATGATGGAAGTATAGCCCTTTGGTCTCCTAGCAACAGCAAGGGGGAGGCTGGAAAAAGAGCTGGTTGCCCAGCACCACCCTGCGTAGAAGGCATTTGCGCATTTCACATTTCGCTTTTGTTGCCTTTGACGGCCATTTCTAAAACCGGCTCTCTGTTCTTGGGGGAGTTTAGGCACTTAAGTAATTCTTTTAAAAGATCTCTGCTGACATCCACAGGTCCTAAAATTAACATCTCAAGCTTTCACTTACCGGAAGTGTTCTAAAAATACAGAGCCCCAACTTGGTCTTCCTCCCTTGTTTGTTAGGAATGTGTCCAGTCCCCTACTTTCTCCATGCCCTCTCTCGCCTTTACACATATTCGCTCCAGATGTGGACATTCAAGCATCTTTAATTTTCCTTTTTTTTAAAGAAATTTTCAACTCTGCTCTCTAGAAAAATAAAAATATTACAAGTCACTGGGAATCTCATTCAGCTTTCTTTTTTAACCTAAAAAAGACTCTAGCTAGGGCAGATTTCCACACCTGTTGTCTCAACACCTCCATGATCTTTCACTCTGCTCCACTATCTCCACATAAAATGTGTCATTGACACAGGAAATATTTTATTAAATTGAGTAAGAGTTGATTAATGAGGGAGGAAAGTATGAACTAGCATGATAGCTGACCCTCTTTGAGTGGAGATACCCAGGGTCACAAGGGAGAAGGCTGTTGAGTGACAAAGCAGTTGTTTCTATTGCTTATGGGAGTGGGCTATTTAGGGGAAGAGAAATAGAGGTAGGATCAGAGAGAGTGAGAGATGTGGGATTTCCATTATTAATAAAAAGAAAACTGAAAATATGGGAGAGTTGAGGAGAGCTGGGTCTGTTCTAAATCCAAGGCCCACATCTGTTATTTCTGACCCAGCGGCCTCTCAACTTTGGAAGCCCTCAGAGGGTCGAGGCTTCTGGCAAAGCTTGAGGATAAGGGAGGTCCAATAGGAATGCCAAGGACTGAAATAATTTTTTGAGGAATTGCCAAAGACCAGGAGGTGGGACACAGAGTGCTTTGTTGCAGGAACATTGATTGAAAGAACAGGACGAGGCACTAAGCTTGCCCTTCCGTACTAAGTTTACCTCTTAAATATTGGGTATAGAAAATGATGGCTAAGATGAGGAGCTGGGATTCTTAGATAATCTTGCAAATTTTATGTTAGCCAAGATGCTGTTTCTTTAATAAGTAGAGAAGTCTCTCCATTTTTCCTCCTCTTCCTGCCTATGACCTGGTCCACTCTTCCATGTGTCAGGAAGTTCACACAAATAATTCCATTTCCATCAGCCTCCCCCTCTGGGGCCCATAGCTAACCTTATAGAGTGTTTACCAGGACCTTCTTTTCTAGTCCTTCTGAGCAAGTTCCAGAAATCATGATCACCTCGCTGGAATTCAAAGCTGAACAATTTAGCTCTAAAACTCTACTAGAAAAGGAGAAGAGAGACAAGTCTCACAATGTCTCTGAATCCCAGGACAACATCTATGGAGAGACTGTAGCCACCCAGGGACACATGAGCTCCTTTGCATTCCTCAGCCTGACTCAGTAGCTAAACTGTGCCTGGGCTGAAAAGCTGAGGTATTGTGAGAAGGGGAAGGATGGTGAGGTGGGGGCGGGAGGGGGGAAAGAGAAGAGATGAAGAAGGTAGAGCAGGAGCTGGTCACTGCTGTGTTTATCAGTTATGCCCTAGAAGTGAGAAGTTGGGCAGAAGTAATAGGACTTCAGGAAAAGGAGTTTTACCTTCAGGTGTCCTCAGACTCTGTAAGTATGAACTATAGAAAGTCAACCTAGCTTAGCTGCCTTCTCCCTGCAGGATCACTGGAATCTGCTGGTTCCACTGAGAAGGATGAATCCATCAGGACCCTCCCCGGGCTCCCCTAGCGCCAGCTTCAAGGAGCACATGAGGTTAGATATTCTGGGCCCTCGAAGGGCATCCACATGTGTAAGTGTGAAATAGAATGGCAGTTCATAGAAGCTCCTCTGAAAGTTAAGGGCAGGGCCAGAGGCCATATCTCAAGACTGTAGACTCAAGGCCAGTCCTCTAAACTTTAGAGTTTAAAGCCATGCTGGCTCTTTGATGTCTGACCACCAGCTTGAGCTTTCTGCCGAAAACTATGATCCTGACTCACAGGTCAAAATGGAACAAGAAACAGGGCCACAGTTTCTGACAAGGGAGCTACAAGACTGTGAAATGGCTTTCTTCCTCCATTTTGCTCTGGATCAGTAAATGTTCAGTAAATCCCAAGAGCTGCCTCTCAGGACTTCCTAACTTTATGGACAAATACACGCAGAGCAAAGCACAATTCTCCAAATTGTTATTTCTGAGCCTGCTGAGGTTGATTCTTATTTCATCACTTAACTGAAGTTCTGCATGTTCAAGTTCTGCTCTGACACGGGCCTTTGTCAGAAGCCCAGTTACCATGGCAGTGCCTCCAAAATAGAACAAGTCCAACCCACATCAATAGATGGTACAATAAATAGAATAAGTACTACTTACAATACATTATTCAGTTTCTACTGGGTAATAATTTGTGCAGAGAGTTGAAAATAGCTACACTCCCCTTCATTTAATTAAAGGAATACAATTCCACAAATGGGAAATGCACAGTGTTTATATCAGAGTGGAACTTGTGTGGCTGTGTGATGAAGAGGCCAGAATCATTGTTGAATTTGCTCAGAAAAAAAACCTTAATGCACAAAAGCTAGCGCCACTCTCTCTTAAAACTCAACTTATTGTGTGGTTTAGTTTGAGGCACCAGCCAAGTATGAACTAAGACTGGTACCTAAGAATCATGTCTTTTTTTTCAATAGTCAGGCAGGCATTTCTCTGTTTCCCCATGGCCATTCTGGTCTGCTCCTATTGTCCTGTAACATCGATATCCTGCTTCAGATAAAAAAGTATTTAAGAGCTCTAATTATAGGTAACCATAGGGCTCAGGAGGCTGGTGGAAGACTCCTCTGACCCACCCTTATAGTAACTATTTAATGACTATTGCATAATTTGGGCTGTTTGTCAGCAAATAGATACCTCCGGGCCTCGAGTCTCCTATGTTCTCCAAGTGGCTCTGTATCTTGGACAAAGTAAGCAGCTTGATCAAGAGGGAAATGCACTGCCTTTGAAATCAAGACAGGCCTGGGTTCTAGAACCAACTTTGCCTCTAATCCTGTGCATGTCTCTCAGTCTTGATTTTATACAGATGTAAAGTTAGGGGAAACACTCTCTACTTTCATTGGTTAGCTGTGGAAATTGAACGGTGTGTAGGTACAAGTGCCTAACACATTGTCTAGTCTATGATATGAAATTAATATTAGTGCACTTTGTTTTCCTACAATAGCTGTAGCTCACGCGGTAGACATCCCAGACGTTCCTTTGAAGTCATAGGCATGGGACCAGTGTGATCGCATAGGACCCCAGTCTCATAAGGGGCCACATGCTCGGTTTCATATTCTATTGATACCATCTTGAAATTCTGACTAATTTTATTTTTGAACTTATGCCTTGTAAGTGAAGTCCAATGGTAGAATGGAGTATGTATGTGCACAGGGGAGAGAACCAGGTAACAGTGTGCACACACAAGGGCTCAGGTCCATGGACACAGACAGGCAATGTTCAGTGTACATGCTAAGCAGTTGGTCTGACTGCCTGGTGCACACAGGGTACCTGGGACAGGTCAAGACCCTGAAGACACTAAGAGGTGCCTGGGCTGGGACAGCAACAGCAGCAGCAGCAATGGTGACAGCCCTGGAAGAAAGGAGAGACACCTCATGAGTTCAATGTTGTCAGCTTTCCCATCCAGTCCTGGACCCTTTTCCTGTTATATATATATATATATATATATATATATATATATATATATATATATATATATATACTCTCTGGCCAGAGCACCAAATAGGGACTGCCTGTGCTCTACCAGTAAACAGTTCAGTAAATTATTACAAAACTAAAATGTAATGTGATTTATAATAAGAAATGTAGATTTGGCCCTAACCGGTTTGGCTCAGTGAACAGAGCATTGGCCTGAGGACTGAAAGGTCACAGGTTCAATTCCAGTCAAGGGCATGTACCTTTGTTGCAGGCACATCCCCAGTAGCAGGTGTGTAGGAGGCAACTGATCGATGTTTCTCATAGATGTTTCTAACTCTCTATCCCTCTCCCTTCCTCTCTGTAAAAGATCAATAAAATATATATTTTTTAAAAATAAATATAGATTTGGTTGCCATCTCTATTTCTGGCAAGAGCTCCTAAAACCCCTGGAATTTTGTAAGTCCTGAGAGCAACAAAGATGTCTTCTGTTCTGTTGATGATGCAACTTTTAGAAAGGGTGTAGGCATGTTGCCAGGACAACCAACCATATGATTAGAAGTTTGGAACTTTCAGTCCCACCCACTGACCTCTAATGTTGGCAGAAGGGGCTAGAGTTGAATCAGTCTCCAATAGCTAATGGTTTTATCAGTCATACCTATCTGATGAAGTTACTATGAAAACACACACACACAAAAAGGAGGGGGGGATTTGGAGAGCTTCCAAGTTGGTGAGCATGTGGAGTTTTGGGAGAGTGTTGAGTGGCATGCCTGGAGAAAGCATGGAAACTCCACCTACTACTCACATCCTTGCCCTGTGCATCTCTTCCATCAGGCTATTCTGAGTTATATCCTTTTATAATAAACTGATGATATAGTAATTAAAATGTTTGTCTGAGTTGTTCTAGGAAGTTAAACACAAGGGGGGAGTTGGAACCTCTACTCTATAGCCTGTCTGTCAGAAGCACAGGTGATAACTTCAACTTGCAATTGGCATCTGATATGTGTGTATGAGCGGTAGGGTTTGGAGGGAGGGGGTAGTCTTGTAGGTCTGAGCTCTTCACCAGTAGTGTCAGGGTTGAGTTGAACTGTGGGACTCCCGGTTGATGTCCCAGAATTGTTTTTGATGTGCAGGGAAACGGCTCCTCCCTGCCACACACCCACAATGAAATTGGTTCTGGAACTTTATATATTTTTTAATTTTTTTTTAAAAAAATTATTATATATTTTTAAAATATATTTTATTGATTTTTTTACAGAGAGGAAGAGAGAGGGATAGAGAGTTAGAAATATCAATGAGAGAGAAACATCGACCAGCTGCCTCTTGCACACCCCTCACTGGGGATGTGCCCACAACCAAGGTACATGCCCTTGATAGGAATCGAACCCAGGACCTTTCAGTCCGCAGGCCGACGCTCTATCCACTGAGCCAAAACAGGTTTCGGCAGTTCTGGAACTTTTTAAAAAGCATACACATGGGCATTACAATGAAACATATCAGGGAGTTCCTAGAATTCTTCAAATATTTCAGAAGCTCTGATTTTAAAACTTACTTCAAAATTGGAAAGTAAGGATCCAAAGGTTTAAAAATAGAAATTATATTTAAAAATTGCTGCTTCTAATAAAAAAGAACAGTAGTTTCATACAAACTTCCCAATTATTGACAAGAAAGCCAATTTTAAAATTAACATTTTCTTATCATTGAAGATATAGCAACATACCACATAACAGACATTTTGAGTTATATACAAATCATGAAGTCACTTTTGGGTTTTTTTTTGTATAAACTCTATAAGTTACAGGAAATGTCACAGAAAGCATTAAAATATAATCTTATTAATTTATGTTTAAAATTAAACTCAGACTTACACAAAAATGATTTGTATGAAGAGTTAAATATCTTTAGAAAAAGATTTAGAATCATGCTTTAGATGTAGTAAAATCTTATTTTGAAATAATTTATCAGAAATTTGTTCCAATGCTGTCATAGCCTGTAATCTACCCTTCACATCTCCAGTAATGTTGGCATCAACAGAAAGATCCCTCTCAAAATTACAATTTATTTGTGATATTACATTTACCAAGATCAACTGATGTTGCTTTCAATTATATCATTGAGAATAAATTTGCTAAATTCTGATGAATTTGTAGAAAAATGAGCCACAAAAATTCACATGATCTATCAAGATATTGTATGAAGAAAGCCTTATTATTAGTTGTACTATATCAAATTATGGTGCCCCAAATATTAACAAACCCCCCATGGCCTTTCTTCCCAGTACTTTACCTCTATTACCACGGCGTCTCTCAGACTCTATGACCCAAATATCAGGGCTGTTTGCACTGCACTATAGTCCTGCTACAAAGCCCTTTCCTGCTATGAATACTTGAAGTTCGTAGCCTTTCACATCACTCCTTGTGGGAGATAGACCCTATTGTGACCCCATATATATCCTTAGTATAATATCTTTCCTTAGTGTGGGCAATTTAGTTTAGCCTTCACCTGAGGATATTTTTTTCATTGAATTTCAGAGAGAGTGGAAGGTGGGCAGAGGGAGAAAGAGAGAAATATCAGTGCGAGAGAGACATATGGATTGGTTGCCTCCTACATGCACCTGACCGGGCTGGGGATCGAACCTGCAAACCAGGTACATGCCCTTAACTGGGAATTGAACCTGGGACCCTCCGGTGCATAGGCTGATGCTCTAACCAATGAGAAACACTGTTCATTACAGTCCACATATGAGTGAGATCTTGTGATGTTTGTTTTTCTCTGACTGGTGTTATTAGCTTAATAATGTCCAGCTCCCTCCATGCTGTTACAAACAGATAGGAGATCCTTATATTTTACAGCTACATTATATTCCATGTGTAAATGGACCACAGCTTTTTTATCCACTCATCTACTGATGGGCACTTGGGCTCTTTCTATATCTTACCTACCAGTATTATAAATAATGCTGCTATGAACATTGGGGTGTGTACATTCTTTCTGATTGGTGTTATGGGATTGTTAGGATATATTCCCTGAAGTGTGATCACTGGGTCCAAATGGCAGTTCCATTTTTAATTTTTTGAGGGCCTTCCATACTGTTTTCCAGAGTATCTGCACCAGTCTGCATTCCCACCAGCAGTGTAGCTTTTTCTAGTCCTTCCCTAAAACTTTAACTTAGCAATAGCCACCAAGTTTCAGAGTTAAGATTTCCCCCAAATTTCTCAAAGTCTTCACTAGTTAATGCTAAACAAATTCATCGTAGTGAATTTTTAAAAACAATTTTAAGGCTATCTGTACAAGGGATTATGTGAACTTTTCCTACCACTAGTGACAGGCCTTTTGTTCTATTGAGGACTGTAGTCTAGCTACTGTCTTAGCACCCACTTTCCCAGACCATTCCTTGTATCTACTGTTAGAGAGATTAGTATGAGAGGTCCGGTGCATGAAATTTGTACACTGTGTGTGTGTGTGGGGGGGGGGGTGTCCCTCAGCCCAACCTGCACCCTCTCCAATCTGTAATCCCTCTCACAATCCAGGACTGATGGCTCCCAACCACTTGCCTTCCTAATTGCCCATAATCGCTTCTGCCTGCCCGGCTGATCACCCCCTAATCACACCCCTGCCAGCCTGATCAATGCCTAATTGCTCCCCTGCCATCCCAATCACCCCTAACTGCCCTCCCCTGTCAGCCTGGTCACCCCTAACTGTCCTCCCCTGAAGGCCTTGTCCCTCCTAACTGCCCTACCCTGCAGACCTAGTCGTCCCAACTGCTCTCTCCTGCTGGACTCGACCCCCACAACTACCCTCCCCTGCAGGCCTGGTTGCCCCTAACTGCTCTCTCCTGCTGACCTAGTTGCCCCTAACTGCTCTCCCCTACAGGCCTAGTCCCCCAAAACAGCCCTTCCCTACAGGCCTGGTACCTCCCAACTTCCCTCCCCTGCAGGCCTGGTCACTCCAACTGCCCTCCCATGCAGGGCTGGTCATCCCTAACTGCCCTCCACTGCAGGCCTGCCCCCCCAACTCCTCTTTCCTGCTGGCCTGGTCCCTTCCAACTGCCTTCCCTAGAAGGCCTGGTCACCCCCAGCTGCCCTCCCCTGCTGGCCACCTTGTGGCAGCCATCTTGTGTTCACATGGGATTGGCCATCTTTGACCATATGGGGGCAGCCATCTTGTGTGCTGGAGTGATGGTAAATTTGCATATTAGGCTTTTATTATATAAGATGTTCTTTGGGTCAATATTTAGAGAAGGGATACTGAAGAAGAAATATTGGCCAGAAATAAAAGTTGAGCTACCTTGCATGTCCAACAACAGCCTTGGCCAAATCCCTAGGGTTTCTGAAGCTATATAACCCCTGAGAGTTGGCCTAAGAGGGCCAGGTTCTATATAGCCATATTGACCAGACATGGAGGTGGGTCACTATAGGAAGGGGCATGAGTTGGCCACAGGGCTCTCTCCATGGGAAGAAGACCTGAAAATACTACTAGATGAAGACTTTCTGCTGAATGTATGCCTAGCAGGTGGGGCAAATCATTTCATTAAAGGGACAGTTGGGCAATGTATCGCAGTCCTTAATAAATTTAATTTCTGTCCTACCTCCTCCATATGTAAAAGTCAAAGATAGTATGAAAAACAGGCACATCTCCTACTTAACATACTGGAACATCTGGGAAAACAATCTGAACATCTGGAACAACAGACTGTTATCCTAAAAAATTGTATAACCCAGGGTCAACCTCATGTCTAGGTAAATTAGGTAGTCTTTTCTATGTTTTGAGTGACCCGGAAAAGCTTTATGCCTTAAAATCTCTATTCAACTTTAAAATCTCAGCTACCGTCTTAATGTCTTCCCATTACCCTCTCTTTCCACACTCTAAGAAAGAATTCTGGGTAGTTATAAAACTTTATGCATTCAAATAATTAAAGGTAAAATACCTCACCCAAATTCCACTTGCTAAGGCCACTTACCCCAGGAAAGGAAGCCTAAAAGCTAAATTAATGGCTAGATTAAGGTTCTGAAAAAATCTTGTTTTATCACATCCTCAAGGATGATCCAAAGAGCTAAAATGATTAATGTAGAGGGTAGATGAAGGGCAGGGTCTAGGATTTGTTCCCTAAACCTGTGTAGCCAGACGATTATGCATGGAATATATCTGAGGTGTCCCTCCTGTAGGCATATTCACATCCAGCTAATCACAGATCTTCTCTTATCTAATAGCCTACAAATAAGGTATCCTTAGAAGACATGGACACTATCAGGGGAAATAGAGAGACATTGGGAAGGGGTGATTTCACTGTGACTCACTTCTGCTGCAAAAATCTGTCCCATGAGCTGATGTATTGGTTTTGTGTGTCCTGTTCCAATTTGATATCTTTTAAATATGTTTTTTATTGATTTCAGAGAAAGTAAGGAAAAGGAAGAAAGAGATAGAAATGTCAATGATGAGAGAATTATCCATTGGCTTCTTCCTGTATGCCCTCCACTATGGATCAAGCCCACAACCCAGGCATGTGCCCTGACCAGGAATTAAACTGTGACTTCCTGGTTCATAGGTCAATGCTCAACCATTGAGTGACACTGGTCGAGCATTATTTTCATTTTTAATGAACTGGTTAGGTCTCCATGATGGGGAGTTGAGAGGGATGAGGAACAAGGATTTACTAGTAGAAGTCTGGCAGCCCTGTGTTTTGAATTTCAGCTATCTGTCAAAAATTATTTGACTTAGGGCAGCTCCTCAGCCTCTGAGAGGCAGAAGCCTGTTTTTTGTTTTTTTGTTTTGTTTTGTTTTGTTTTTGAGAGAGAGAGAGAGAGATTCCCAATAATTTGATTCCCTCTTTCCCACTTCCCCCAAGGTGGGGAGGTATATAAACTACCTGTCACTAGGAGTAGTCAGAACTAAGAGCCAGGACTGCAGAACAGATGGCAAATCCCAGGCAAACGAAGGAGAGTGTGAGGTATAAGAGAGCTATATTCCCTTTTCCCATTTCCTTCTTTTATAAATTTTAACCTTTTAACACAAACTTGTCCCATGATTCTTATTCCTGTGCTAGTTCTTTACTTGTTATTCCAGTTTACTCATAGATCTGCTAAATGAATATAGTAAATGACTGCTGAAGGTCGACCAGATGGCTTGATGACTTCATTTACTCTCTCTTTGGGAAAACAATTGAAAGAAATCAGTTACTCATTCTCCTGCAGGCAGGGGTGTACAATGATTGCTTCTGAAAATGAAAAGATAAACATGCTTATTGTGTGCCTGGAAGCTCTGGGGATCTGGGGACACTTTCTGCCCCACTATTTTCTCCAGAACATAAGGAATTTATTGTACACCTTGCTGAGAGAAAGAGGGGCATTGTATATTCCAAATATCAAGATCTTTCTTCTAGGGTTAGACTATGTAGTTGACACAGAGAAAATACTTTCAAGATGTTGTAGAAAAAAATACACAAAAATCTCAAGACTCTAACTCTTTAGAACTCGATATTTTCAGCACCTGCAGTTTCATTCTCTATGGGGTAGGAGTGCGTATTATTTCTCAGAGACCATAACTCAGACTTCCATACTCACACATGAGTTCTCCCAAAAAGAAAGCAGAGAGGAGACAAGAACTCTTCCCAAGAGTTTAAAAATATTTCCAGATATAAGAGTTTTAGAGAACAGTTCCCTCCTTGGGGATTTCTGGGCATCTCAACCTGAAACGCAGGCAGGCATGCAGCTTTGCATTTTCCAATCACACTAGATATCATGTTAAGTCCAGCACATAGACTGGTTTTCTCTACGTGTGCAGCAGCATTCAGGCAACCAGTGGGGAAGGACCAAACAGGGGCATGGATGGGCCATTTGCAGTCACACCTAGGTTCTGATCCATTTCCATTCTTAGTTATGTGCTCTTTCTGTGCCTCAGTTCCCCCATTTGTAAAATGGATTCGGCAATATTTACTTCGAAAGGCTATTGCAATAAAGAAATGATAATAATGGGCAATAAAGTCCCTGGACAAAGGAGACACTTTATAAATGCATGTGTGGTTTAGTTCCACAAGAGCAGAACTGTCTTGATCATCAGCACTTGCTAGTAGGTGCTCACAAATATCTGTGGAATAAATGAACCATACTAATTCTTTTCCATTTCCCATCAGTATCACCCTATAATCGAGCCAAAATGTTTTACCTCCCATGAAGGAAAGACTATATTACTTTATCAGGAGAAGCCATATCAGAGCCTCACTTCCTAGGTTCACGCACTCTTATATCCTGCTGGTGGGAATATCAATTGACACAACCATTTTAGAAAACGATTCAGAAAAGTAGTCTACTGAAGTTGAACACGCATGCACCTTGAGACCAGCAATTCCATTCCTAGGTATATACCCCTAAGAATATACATTTGTATGCAAGTCTATATCTACCAAAATATGAACATGGAGAATCGCAAACAATGGAAAACAACCTAAATGCTGAGCTTCCCTGAACTACACTCAGCATCTCAGCATCAAACCCCCATGGCTTTGAGCTGTGTTTGTGAGCATCCGTACTTTATCTCGATTTGTTCTGTGTATCCATCGGCAAGATGTATCCTAAAGTATCAGAAAAGCTTAAGAGAGCTCATGAGAGTACTAACACTTAAATACATTTAAGTATAAAATTGTTTATAAGTATTTAGATTGTGCTGAATGAAATAATGACATTGTGTGTGTGTTGAAGTTCCGTATGTCCATTGTTACTATTTTCACACAGAATAAATCTTGAGAGCTTCGGAAGTTACTATTGGTTCTGCTAATAGCCAAGTAGTCAGTATTCAATAATGGGTAAAAATAGAATGTCTATGGGTTGAGTTGATTCAAGATTGTATAAAGCATAGTGTTCCATTATCATTTACTTAAGGAGAAATCGGTCAGTCTTTTTAATAAGTGAAACAACATTTTTTTACAAACATTATGTCTACTTTATACAGGCTGTGAGTTTATGTCATTCCTGCTTTTACTATATTTTAGTGTTATTTTAAATTTATACATTATTTGGTATGATTTAGTAGCTTATTTTTAGGATCTTGGAATGCTCAATATTTTTCCATATAAATTAATGGTAATTGCTTCTTTGTTTAATGCCATTTTGGTATATAAAAAGTTTCATAGGAACGCTCTACTTTCTGATAGTGGGAGAAACCTCTTTTGCTCAGAGATACAAACATACATATGTAATTAAAGTATAAAGAAAATGCAATGAATAACAAATGCTGTATTCAGAATAGGCCTCTGAGATGGGGGGAGGGAATTGAAATCAGAGAAGATAATACAGAGGATTTTGACATAGAAGAGTATTGATAATTTAGGGTGTTTTAGGAAGGTGATGGGCATCAAAGTGTCCTAAAAAATGAAAATGTATACTTGAAAAGAATCTTATCATGTAAGAGCTAAAGGTTTTTATAGCACTAGCTCCACCTGTTCATTCTAAAAATAAGCAACCACAGGCTCAGAGAGGTGAAGTCAGGTAGTACACAGTCAGAAGGTAACAGAGCTAGGATTGGAATCTAAATTTTCCCGGTTCCAAGCCAAAAGTTGTATGTAGTTTTTCTAAATTGCCTTTGGTTCAGCTCCTTTTTTTTCTTCTTGTAGGGAGGAAACTGAACACACATGTGAGCAGGGCTTCCGATGCATCAGAGGCGAGCCACTCAGATTTGGTCCAGAGAAAGGGCTCCTGATATTATTTCATGTATACAAAATGAGACACAAATTGCACCCTAAATGTAGGTAATATCAATGTCACACTACATATCTCCTACATATCTGACATCAGTACTCATATAGCCTGCACAATGAGTTTCTGCTCTATACTTTTAAGTTCTTCCTCCCATTAGGTTTCAAATCAAGTCTGGGAAGTTCAGTTTGCCTTGTTACTGATGATAAATTCATAGGAGTATTAGTGTCTCTTTCTCCTTTCAACATTCTGACACCGTTCTGTTGTTGTTGTTGTTAATCCAAAGTTTTTAATGCCCATTTTTGTCCTATGCAGACCCTAGACCTAGAGACACAGAGCAGCTTGGCATCTTGATTAAAAAAGTTGGGGGTTTCCCTATTGAACTAATCCTCTCTTCTACCTTGGAGACTTTTGAATCGCCCTTCCCTACCCATGAGTCATGTAGCTGTTGCTCAGGGCAATGATCTGACACTGCATCTCAAAACGGGACACCAACTTACAGCCAGCTCCACACCCTTAGTCCCTCCCTAGTCACAGTGAGCATTCAGACCAAGGCTAAGGAATAGCTGAGCTCATATTTCCCTGCCTCATCACACTCTTTAAAAACAAAACAAAACAAAACAAAACAAAAAAACCCTACATTGTCTGGACTTGGTATTTCCCTTTATCTCTTCCGTTTCCTCCCAAGTGAATTAATGCCCATATTGGAGTTGCCTCAGAAGACCTCTGTAGAAGAGATTTATTTATATAAGAATTTTGCTCAAAAAATGTCATAAGTAGGTACAGTTATTGGATTTATACTTACTCATTCACAAACATTCCTATCAATCCAGGAAAATGTTACATCACCCTCAAGGGCCACCACAGACTTATAGCTAATGAAGTTGTAGCTGGGGGAATGCTGGAGGTTGTTTTTCAACCTTAGTTAAAATTTGTACTTCCCCATTCTCTTGTTTTGTTGTTGTTGTTGGTGGTGGTGGTGGTGGTGGTTTTTGTGGTTTTTTGTTGTTGTTGTTGTTGTTTTTGTTTTTGTTTTTATTTTAGACTGGGGATCCATGCCAATTATACTGTTTCTATGCCAGGGTAAGTTTATGTGTCCTGCTTCCCTTTATCAATTTGTATAGATTGTGGGGAACAGTGTAGTGATATATAAGAGAGTAAGTTAGAATCTGGAACAGCAAAGAGTGAGATCTATTGGGCTCCACAGGCAAGAGATCTGCATGACAAAGGCCAACCTGCACCAATAAGGAGAGAATTCCTTGCCAGCTACACTCCAAGCCCAAGGTTCAAAGCCCCAAATACTTATGAAAGAAATCCAATGTGTCTTCTATTTTTTTTCTCCTTCTCTCCTAATATCTCTTCTTATTCTCCGGGTAGGATTCATAGTCCAGTAACATCCAAGCCCTTGTAAGAAGGGAAAGCAAGCTGAGTGAAAAACATAGGTCTTTACTCTTAGTCATTACCACATACACAACACTGGCCCCAGTGGTAGATTGAGGCTAGTCTACACCAGAGCAAAGCCTAGATGGTGGGCCAGAGGGACATGTGGATGGTACTTAATATCCACAGGGGGCCTCAAATGAAGTTGCACAAAGAGTCTCCAAGAAGCACAAAAAGGAAGCAAAGGAGATGCTCATCATACAACTCTGATCTTGGGTCTTGTTCCTAGCCTTTGTTTCTCTTTTCATGATAAATTAATATTTTTGGTAAATTCTGTAAGGTTTTTGTTAATAGCATGATTACATTGTTATCATACTTCTATTGAAATATGTAGAATAGACTTTAGTTTTTTACATCCATGTTTTGTTATGTATTTTTAAATAAACCTTGAAAAGTCATGGTTCACATGATTTAACCCTAGTTACATTTTACTGAAACATATCTATATTTTAAACACATCTTGCCAAGTGCTGCTGTGTTTTCTTTCTAGCTGTAAGATCCCTGAGTGTGCAGAAATAGAGGTAAAAGGTAAGTTGGTATCTTTGGGTGTTTTTCTTTTTGTTCTGAATTTTCCTCCAGAGTGATTGAAACATAAGATTTCAAAACTCACAAAAATAAGACAACAGAATGATTCTTTCAGCTTCTGAGCATAATCACATTTACCTTTTATTTTTATTTTTTTTCACACACGAAAGTTGCAACATAAACCCCATAAATTGGCCTGGACTTTGCTGACCGAAGACCCAAAGCTGGAGGCAAATGGTACATCACAAATAAGAAAAACACCAGGACAAAGTAGAGACATTAGGAAAGAAGGAGAAAAAAATAGAAGCAGCATTAGACGTTTTATAAATATTTGGGGCTTTGAACCTTGGACTTGGAGTGTAGCTGGCAACAAGTTCTCTTCTTGTTGGTGCAGATTGGTAACTAGAAGTTCTACTCAGATGAAACCACAAATATATTCTCAGACAACACACTGACCAGAGCTCCCCACCTCACCAAGGGCCATGCAGACCCCCAGGCGGATGGGTGAATTCCAAGAGATTAGGCCCTGTCTGCGATTCCCTGATATCCTTGGGGAACGGTGGGTTATGACCTAGACAAAACAACTCGTGCAACATGCAGACCCACCTTCCCCACCCCCCACTCTCTAACCCCCACCCCGGGGCACACCTCCTGCCATGATTCCATCATGCTACCCTCTGCCTGCCTGCCCTGCTCCCCCAGGTCCTGCAGGTGTGTCTATTTTAGCACTCTGAGCTCTAAGCTGGTGAAGGGCGATTGGCATGTTGTGTAATTATTTTGGAAGGGGGCCCATAATTGAATCAGGCCAATGATGAAACTACTAGTATTTTTCTAATTCTGTTCCCAACTCAAATTTCTGACACATACTTCTGGAAGCTTCCCAGGCAGTGTCGCACATGTGCTCCACGAACAGACTCTTGTGGCAGCAGATTAGCATGCCTATGCCTCCTGTCCCTAGGATGTAGCAGAGGCTGCTGATGCACAGGTGACAATCCTGACACCGAGGGTACTCCTGAGTCACTTCTCCCAACGGCACAGCTGATGATGATTTTCTCTAAGAGGCTATTCTTGTAGGCACTTTCTGTCATAAACCATCCCAATCCCGTGTGTTTACTGGTTCAAAACCCTGGTCCCTATTTCCTTTAATTATGGAGGCTGCTGGGCAGTGTTCCTGGGGCCTTGCAATATTAAGATCATTGAGTCTTGGCTCACTTTTCATTGCATATTCCTCCGGTTGGGCTGCAGACTCCATGGAGTGACAGGATTGTGTTGTAATCACTCCAACTCTCTAGTCCTGTGGTCGGCAAGCTACGGCTCAAGAGCCACATGAGGCTCTCTGGCCCCTTGCGTGTGGCTCTTCCACAAAATACCACGGCCTGGGTGAGTCTATTTTAAAGAAGTGGCATTAGAAGAAGTTTAAATTAAAAAAAATTGCTCTCAAAAGAAATTTCTATTAAAGAACATTATAAACTAATGAACAGAAAGATATAGTGACAGTAAAACAACAAGCAGACTGTCAAATGACAGCAGGGGGCAGGTAGGGAGATCTGGGGGAGATAAGAGATCAACAGAAGGACTGGTATGCATGCATATAAGTACAACCAATGGACACAAAACTCTGGGGAGGGAGGACATGTATGGGAGGGGGGGCAATGGTAAACTATGTACACATATAATACCTTAATAAATTTAAATAAATAAATAAATAAATAAATAAATAAACAACAAAATACTAAAAAAAAAAAGAAAAGAAATTTCAACCGTTGTATTGTTAATATTTGGCTCTATTAACTAATGAGTTTGCCAGCCACTGCTCTAGCCCATGCACCAAATTTGCCTTCCTCAAAACCCTTCCCAGAAGACTTCTGGAGCCTCTTGAAAATTGACCCCAGCTTCTACAAAGACCTTAATACACACTTTCACCCCATCACCCCCTGGTGACCTCTGAGCCCTGCAATGGACTTTGCAATAGTATCCATGCAATGGGTGTGCCCCATATACCCAGTAGCTATCTCATAAATGTTTGGAAAAGAAATTAATGATTTGCATTGAATCTGGGCAGTCCTGGCAATGTGTTATAATTGGACCAAGGAGTATGTCTGCAACTACACTCTGAGGGGGAGTGAGACAGATTAGGGCACAGATTCAATCTGAAGTTTTCTTTTTCAACTTTGCCTCTCCTGGGAGACTTCTTGATAGCAGGTCACCATGGCCCCTCTTCATGCTACAGTGTGGTTCTCAGTGCCTGCTATGCATAAGGATTGCCTGGAGCTCCACTTCAAGACAATCAGTGTCAGCTAATTTGGGGAGCAGCCCAAACCTTAGGGTTTTTAGCCAGTTCCCCAGTGATCCTCACACACCTGAGGGTTCCAAGTACTGCTTCAGAGCAAACACATAAACATACAGACACATAAAACTCTGAAGAGGATTCCAGAATTTTATTGGATAACCTTTAGTCTTATAGTATTTTTCTAATATGTCAAGATTTTTATTTTGAAGGTGACTGTGTTCATTGTAGCCATTCAAACATTAAAGATGTATATAACAATACAGTAAAGATAACCTACACTAAGCCAACCTCATTTCCCCTCAACCCAGGAAGAAAGGTTAATAATGTTGTGTTTATTCGCTCAGACCTTTTGCTGTATTCATGAAAATTATATACACACATATATACAAGTTCATGGCTAATTCACTTAGAAACATAATATCATTCTTTTCTCATCACCTTGAACACAACCAGTCTCCTCTTCTGTTAAGAGACTTACCTTTGCCTTGGAGAGAACCATGTTTCCTACAAGAGGAAACATTATAGCCAGGTCAATGTGCTCCTTCTGACAAGCAAGAAATGTGGCTTAAAGTGGAAGTGATATGGGAAGTGGGGGTGGGAAATACATGGATGGGCTGAAATAAGTAGAGAATAAAAAATTAAATGGATAGAATCTTGGTGGAGGAAGAATTTTATAGATAACTCAATTCCAGGATATATATATATATATATATATATATATATATATATATATATATATATATATATATATATATATATATATATATATATATATATATATATATATATTCTTTGGAAGCACAGATGCATGCATGTTCAATTACTGGCTTCACAACTTACTAGCCACAATCTGAATTTCCCCATTAGTGTAACAAGGTCATTCATTCTGAGTAAAGGCAAGAGTGAGGAAGAAAGGGTAGGAGAATATGTCAGGAAATGGCTATTGAGACAGGAGTCCCATTGCTGAAAGAATTTGGAAGCCATAACGTTCAATCAAAGCAATTAGGGTTTATAGAAATTGTTCTCATGAAGATCAATCAAATTCCATCTGTTGTCGGGTAGAAATATTTCCAGAGCACAGCTAGAGAGCAACATAATTGTTTGTTTTTTTCAATAAAAAAGCACAGGTGATATTTTTCAAGGGTCCATCAAATATTAAATTGAGCTCTAAAATCATCACTATAGTTGCCTATGAAGATGAAAATGCTGCTTTCTCTTACAGCATGGATAATTTGGTCCTCATTCTAAGCATCTATGGATTTTAGAACTGCAGGATCCAGGCGCTCTCAATCAGCTGTACTAAGGGAAGAAGAGATTGGCTAAATTGCCCACTCTAGAGCCATGAGTCATATTTCCAACATAAAACGTGTTCTCCTACAAGTGATTAGCTATAATTCCCCATACTTTCTTACAAATCAGGGTCCCTTGGATCTAAGCTAACTTGCATGTCTGCCACAAGGGTCTGGCATAATGCTGAAAATCTGATCCCAGCATGTTAGGAAATGCAATGAAAACACTGTCATCTTGACTCAGTGGGAACAGTCCCCTAAGTCGAAAATCCAGTGATGAAGAGTAAGTAGAAGAAGAGGAGAACAGAGCTCTCTGAATCTTGGTAACAACAGGTCCTGGTGGGGCACAGAAGGGCTTGTTTGGATTCTGGATACATGTGGCAGATAGTGGGTTTGATTAAGGCATGGAGAAATATGCAGATGGGGTCCAGACTTGGCAGAATGGTGTTCCTACATGCCCCGGCCTGAGGGGCAACAACGAGGGCACGCAGAAACCACCTAAGAGAATGAATCAAACAAGGAGCGTGGAAGAATGGGGGCAAGACGGGGTTCCGATCAAGCCCCGTTTCTCTATTGAAGCGTTCCAGTTTTTAAAGGCTCGGAAGGGGAGGAACAGGATAAGGAGTTGCCATGGGGTGATTGGTTGGGGACTGGGTATCGGTCCTTAGCTGATTGGTTATTCTGATGTGGAATTGTCCTGGGGTGATTGGTCTGGCCTTTGGCGCGCGCAGGCTCAATCAGGAAGTAGGGCTGACCAGGAAAGTGAGACTGAACTCTTGTTTTTATGGCTCCCGGCACCTACACTCAATCTTGACATCTAAGTATGAGAGAGATGAGGATTTTATAAGAAGCAAGGGTCTAGACAGGCCTCCCTCTCCAAAGCAGGAACGAAGTAGGTTAACATTTACTGACCATTTGGAGGGTGTGAGACAGGCCCACAGCTATGGGAAACCTTTATTTTGTTGAAATACCAGAATCAGCTCATCACCATGTGCTATCAAAACCTATTTTTGGGGGGCCAGGAATTCTAGTCTCAAGTATCAAAAACATAGCCTCATCCTTAATTTACAATTACAATTTTCTCAGCACACTGTCATGCCACACTAATGCCAGAGAGCCTTAGGACAGAATGCATTTTGAAGTCATCAAGAATGTTGTCTTACCTTCGCTGTTAGCAATGGACATGGGGAGGCGGGGATGAATTCAAGTGATATTAAATTGTCGAATCATTAAGGTCTGGTTGGGTTGAATCAGAGAGTCGAGTATTTTAAGATTGACTCCCAAATTTGTCATGAGAAAATAGGGACTATTGACTGAGCGGGGAAGACAAGAAGCAGAGCACCATGAGTTCTGCTGTAGACATGCTGAGTCTGTGATTCTTGTAAGCCCCCATCCAGAGCTACTGTATATACCACAGATGATGCACTGCTTGGATCTGGGGGGCTCCTGCCAAGAACACAGAGCTCAGTGTTTTCAAGGACAGCCCTGGAAGGTGGTCTCTACTCTCTGGTCTCCGTCTTCAGCTCCCAAAATTCCTTGGGGTCATTTTCAAGAAGTAATTTTCTCTAGAATTCCTTTGAGAGAGGTCATGCCTTTGGCCTATGTCTTTGAAGTCAGGTGTTAATGATACCCAGACTGTGAGGGTGACATAAAAAAAATCAAAAGTAAAGGCTTAAAAGAATCTTTAAGTGCTCATTTCAGGAAAGTAAAGAGGAGTGTGTGTTAATGTTTCTCACTGCTCAGTAAGTCTTTAAAATTCCATCACCATTTAGCATTAAGAAGACAATTTCTCCTGTTTAGGGGGCGCATTTCAGTAGGCGATGATCAACCAGGGCTTCTCACACAACAGGAGAGGCCTCTTTCATTTTGGGGGGGGACTCCTCAGATATTAAAAAAAGATTTAAATGTCAAAACAGAGATACAAAATTGTGCCATATTTTAAGTGTATGCATTGAAGAATGTAATGCTCTTAACAAACACACACCACCATATGACCAAGCCATTCACAAGGGTATTCAGAGAGATATAAATAGTGTGAGGTCATAGTTCAGTGCAGGCAGAGTGGGCTGGTAACAGGGGCGAAATGTAATTTTCAAAAAACTTTAAAAAAAAATGTCACACAGCATACAGCAAATCCATGCCAAAGATTTATTTGGCTCACGAATAAGGAAAACAGAAGGATGATAACACCAGTTCAAAAGGAGAATTTAAAAACCTGGGAATTTTGTGGTCAGGAGGAACGCTAACATAAGATTACTAAATTAGCCACTAACTGGTGGATGTGCCCCAGAGCAATAAAAGCACACCCTTTTGCGATCTATCTTGTTTCAGAAAAGAAATGCAGCACACATTATCAGTTTCACAGGATTGTAACTACCTGCACCTCAATGGACTGTGCAAACCAGTTACATTCCCCTAGACCAGTGGTCCGCAAACTCATTAGTCAACAGAGCCACAGACTGCAGCTCTCGAGTCACATGTGGCTCGAGAGCCGCAGTTTGCTGACCACTGCCCTAGGAGTCATGTGTCTCTACAGTACTTCAGTGTAACCTTAAAGGACATACAGTCACCCTCTGTTTCATTTCTAAGTTGTGGGTAATTGTTCCAGCAGAATGCAAGTGTGATGGACAGCTTCCGCTTTTGGTCCTGTCACTGGGTCTCAGTCAGCTGTCCTTTGTGCCCCAGAAGCCAGTTTAAATAGCCTCTCCCTCTTATTCTCCCCCCCCCCCCAGCGGCATCCTAAGTTTTGACATTGAACTTCACAAATACCAGTCAGATGCATCAAGCTCCAAATTCAATACTATTCTTACACAATTGTAATAGTTTAGTAGTGAACCAAAGATTCATAAGGCAGATTTCTTGTTTTAAAAGCACTGCTGTGCTCTCCTGTTGGACACGGGGAGTGACCAGAGAAGAGAAAGGTGCTGAAGGGTGAGAAGAGGCAGGATGAAGTGAGAGAGATATTTTTCGGGTGCAGTACCTGAGAAGTAAAGTGCAGTGAGGAGAAGCAGGGGCGGACTGGGATTTTTATGTAATAGAAGACATTGTCTCAGGATGTTATTTTTAGAAACAGAAATTCAATGACTCTAGCCAAAACACACCCATCCAATACTAAAACCTCTTCCACAGTGAATATTATTAGGGGCTTATTTGGGAGTATGCTTTAATGTTTAAAAACAACATGCAATAGTCCTCTTTTTTTTTTGTAGTTCTACTAAGTCTGCATGGCTTTCATATGCACCGATAATTTTCAAAACCAATTCTAAGTTCGTTTTGAAAATAAATTACAGGAAGATGACAGAGAAATTTACAAATAAGATTTTGAAAGTATATAAATATGCCGAATCCACTACTAGTCTTTTCTAACTCAGCATCAATTCCGAAAACTATCCAGACAATCCAGTTACAAACGTGTCTCCACAGCCCCATGCAGGTACTATTTCGAGCTCTCGCTTAGCAGAAACAAAAGTGCCAAGAAGAACTGAGAGCTGTCACCTGCACTTTCTGCAGAGGTTTGCTGAAGGAAGGATGGGATATCTGGATGGTATTTACATGGGGACCAGGTTCTATTTTCCCAACAAAATTCCTACTTGGTTGGACTTTAAGACCATCCTGTGATTTTAATCCAGCACTTGTTGGTTAGTAGCTAAATGAGTGCCTCTGAGTTTCATCTCCCCTTTCACTTCTTCTAAGGATGGAGCCTCGTCTTGTTTCGTTCATCCTTTCATCTCCAGCACGCACCCAAGTCAATGTCGCATTCGTGGGAGACGCACAATGCATGCTTGCACCTTGACCGCCTGCGGTTAAGTAGATCTGCTTCTCAGGGAGGAACGCCCAGGAAAGTCAGTCATGGCCTTTCTTCCCAGGGCTCCAGGATGACATGACACGAGGACATTTCCTAGGAATGTGGCCATTGCTGCTTTCTTCCACACTGAAATGGGAAGAAAATAAATAAATAGTGCTGGTAATGGTACAGAAAGTACCTATTATTATAGGCACTGAATAACAATCCTATAGCATGTAGGTGCTAATTCCTAAAACCTGTACATGTTACCTTTTTTCATAAAAAAAGGGATCTCTGTAGATGTGATTAAGGTTAAAGTATTTTGAGATTATCCTGGATTATCTGAGTAGGCCTTGAATGCAAGCATGATAGTCTTTACAGGAGAATAGTGAGGGGTCATTTGATGCACATGAAGACAAGGCCATGTGAAGATTGAGGGGTGGGGGGCGGCGTAATTGAAGATACTCGACTTGAGAACTGGAATGATAAGACCACGAGTCAGGGAACACCATAGCTACCAGAGCAGGAAGTGGCAGGGAACGGACACAGTCCTACCAACACCTCAATTTTAACCCAGTGATACTGCTTCTGGACTTCTGGCTTCTACAACCATGAGAAAATAAATTCCCATTATTTAAATGTACCAAAGTTCTGGCCATCTGTTACAGCAGCAATAAGAAATAAACATGCTACCTTTCTTGGTCCTTTTCCCAGCTGGTTGCCCCATCTTAGCAACCTCTTTATTATTTTCAAAACCCCACAATGTGTGATAAGAAGGTCTAATATCGGAAGGCCTGGCCTCACATGCCCCCTCTTTATGTAATGGCTGTGCTCACTCAGCCATGTGCCTATGCTCCCTAAATTCTACTTGGCCTGAGGACAGATGAGCACGAGGCATGATGTTTGCCTTCACAGAGCTCACAGGTTAGTAGGTTAGACAAAGAGGCAAATGGCAGGGCTCTTAGGGACCTCGCAGTTGCTCATAAGCCCTCCATCCAGGCTGGAGGAACAGGGGGGACATTCCAGGGAACGTGATGAAACATGAACTCAGAATTGATACTTAAAGTGATAGTAGCCAACATTATTGAGACTACCTGCCAGCCACAACAGCAGGACTACCATGTTGGGGAGCATTGCTGACAGGATATGATGGAAGTGTGCCACCTGGAGTCAGGTGATGAGTTGACTGCCTTCTGTGATGCTGCCAAGTGCTGTACAGAGGAGCTCACTGAATTCTCAGGTAACAAGTGAGCTGCTGCTCTTACCATGATTTTCCCAACCAAGAAAGGAAGGCAGAGAATCAATGAATGACTTCCCTCAGCTCCTGTGGTTAGTAAAGAGTGGGGTGGGAGGTGCTGAGAAATGACATGGGGTCTTCATCCACAGCCCCTGCTCCTGATTATTCCTGGAGAGGATGTCACTCTTCTCAGAGATGGATAACATAATTCAGTGGTGCAAAAACACAATGTTATTTATTCACTATGGCAAGACATTAAATAGCTCCAAATCCCTATTTCTGCTAAAGGCAGGAAGAAAGAAAGAAAAAGAAAGAAAGAAAGAAAGAAAGAAAGAAAGAAAGAAAGAAAGAAAGAAAGAAAGAAAGTGCATACCAGCATACTTACCGCACAGTTAATAATGGCTCAATCATGTAATCAATTCTAGTCATTTCCTCTCTTTTTTTCTTTTTCATCTTTTCTCTCCTCCTTTCATCTCCTTTCATCTCCTTTCTTCATCCTTCCTTCTTATTGCTCACCACCAAAACCTAATGCAGAGGAGACAAAGAGATGACTTCTGGGACTCTCAAAATCCAAAATGTGAACAAAGGACCCTCAAGGCCTCTTTCAATTGCTCTTCTCATCACCTGAAGAACCTTTATATACATCATTGCCATCCAATGTAATCTGCTACCTAGACTCCCTGGGAGACCTTCTGAAAATACTAACATGGGACTTCATCCCTCTGGACATCAGTTTCCTTCTTCTCTAAAATTAATACCCTATATTTGGGCACTGAACACCTCTTCTATTCTTGAACTACTTCACATGTTACCTTCCATCTTCTGCCTTGAAATATCTCCTGAACATTCCCATAAAATTCCTCTCCTCACAACGAAGTCCTTTTCATCCCCGCCCCCCCCTCATGAAAACAATGAACTGCGATAAAATATGCTTCCAATATTTGCTCAGAAAACTGGATATTGCTATGAAGTCTGCATCATTAAATTAGTTTACATCTCTGTTCAAAATCACATTTTTTCAATCCTTAATCAAAATTCTATGTCATACATAAGAAAAACACATTCTCTCAGAAATCTGTTTCTTTTTAAAATATATATATATTTTATTGACTTTTTACAGAGAGGAAGAGAGAGGGATAGAGAGTTAGAAACATCAATGCAAGAGAATCATCAATTAGCTGCCTCTTGCACACCCCCTACTGGGGATGTGCCCACAACCAAGGTACATGCCCTTGAAAGGAATTGAACCTGGGACCCTTCAGTGGGCAGGCCGATGCTCTATAGTATCCACTGAGCCAAACTGGTTTCGGCAGAAATCTGTTTCCTGTCCTGGCCTGTGGGCTCAGTGGTTAGGGTGTCATCCTATGCATCAAAGGGCTATGGGTTTGAACCCTGGTCAGGGTATATGTCTGAGGCAACCAAAGTTTCTCTCTTTCTCTAGAACCAATGAAAAACATATCCACAAGTATTAAAAATATAAAAAAGAAACCACTTTCTCCCTCTAGGGTGCTTTTCAATATTTCGGGTTACTACACTGTTGTCAGGCCATTGGTAAGAACAGCACATTCAATGTAAAATACTGTAAAGATACCTCAAATGAAAAATTAGTTGAAGAGATTATTTTACATTTTTCCTTAAAAGCAAAGCAGAAAAGTTTTTCTCCATGTGGTAAAACCTACATGCTGACTTGTGAGATTTCAGCAGAAAGATATTCTGGATGCTTATTTCCAGATTTTCCCCTAATTACCTCCTCCTCCTCCCCCTCTTTCCTCTTTGCTCTCATTTCATAATATCTTCTCTGAGTCTTTCTTTTCCTTTCCTCTTTTCTTTCCTACCCTGAGTTTCTTCAGTTGCAAAATGGGGATATGATTGTTACATCTTCAAGAGTTTTGAGGATAAAGTTAAATAATATGTTAGGTCAATGCCTGACACCTGGCAATTATTTAATACTGTAGAATACAGAGATCTGGATGGATATGTTTATTTTAATATTACTAATTTACAAAAAAATGTACTCTATATAATATTTTGTTCTATTCTCTCTACTCAATTATCAATTTAACTTATTTATACACAGCTAACCTTTGTGTGTATGTGTGTGTGTGTACTATATATGTGGGTCTTCAGAGACTAACATACAACAGGAACTTCCTAAATGTGTGTTAAATAAATGAATAATTGAGAGAATAAATGAATGAATAATAAAGAATCACCTGGAATAACAAGTCATCAGGACGATGGAGCAGGAAGGTTTTGCATGCTGGGAAATCATCTGTATTGGCAGTAAGTGTCTACAGTAGGATTCACGTAGGATTTACAATAGGCATCAATGGTAATAATTCTCTTTGAAAAAAAGTTAAGGACTATACTAATTGAGTTTTGACAGTGTCTCAATGACATAAAGCATTTAGTAAGCTTCAGCTATATGCCAGGCACTGTGCTAAGGGACATTCTTATATACCTTTCAAGACACAATTCAATTTGCATATATTGACACATATCTCAGACATACCTTAGCCACCAAAGGGGGTTTTACTCTTCACATTCTACTTCTCAGTAGTGATGCAATAGCTTTACGGAAATGCTCTTTATCATGCATGCGTAAAAAGGGACTAAGATGCATAGTGACTGAATACCTAAAGGTCTTGATAATTGATTTCCATAATCACTGAGGGGTAAACTGAAGGAGGGGAAAGTTATAGAAACTCCTCCACGATGTTATGAAGTCTCATTTTAGTTAAACTGTTTGCATTCTCTGCTAACTCTTTTGGAGGGGGGAGAAAAGGCACACGGACCTGATTCCTTCCAATATGATGATTCAGAGAAAGCCACAGACTAAAGTTGCTCCAATTTCATGTCACTCCAGATTTAAATGTGCTGAAACCTGTCAAATAGGAGGGCAGATTCACAGGTACTGGGGGGTCTGGTTGCACATTTTTTGTACACTCCCATGACCTTCCATTTTTTTCCCTTCAATTTTGCAATTGGTTTCTAGTATCGCTGGTGCTTCATTTTCCATTACAGCAGATATTGTGAACAGTGCACACTGAGTACAGAGGTGAGGAGAATAGCTATGTGTTGGTTGGAACCACCATCTAATACCCTCTGATTGTAAACCTCTGGAGCTCAGCGTGTATCTGTGGTTGAGTGTCAACCTATGAACCAGGAGGTCACGATTCAATTCCCAGTCAGGACACAAGCTCAGGTTGTGGGCTGGATCTCCAGTAGGGAGTGTGCAGGAGGCTGCTGGTCAATGATTCTCTCTCATCATTGATGTTTCTATCTCTCTCTCCCTCTCTGAAATCAATAAAAATATTTTTTAAGAAAGAAAACATTGATAGATATAGACTAATCAAAATCATTTGAAGCAACCAGGGAGGCCTGGAAAGGACATACTTTATTTACTAATGTCAGGGCGTTAATAGGGATGGAGAAGTGCCATGGACCTAATATTTATATGTTGAAGTGATGATATTTGGAGGTTGGCAGATTAGATCCTGAGGGAGAGCCTTGATGAATGGGATTAGTGCTCTTATAGGGAGAGATGTGAGAAAGATGATTTCTCTTTTCCCAGGAGAGGACCCAATGAGAAGATGCCATCTGTGAACCAGGCAGTGAGCCTCACCAGACACTGAATCTGCTGGCTTCCTGCTCTCACACTTCCCAGCCTCCAGAACTGTGAAAAATACATGCCCATTGTGTAAGCCACCTAGTCTGTGGTATTCTTTTTATAACAGCCTGAACGGACTAAGAGGTGGCCACATTTACTGGTTTGAAGACTTGTTATTCATAGCACAATCTCCTTTCTTCCTTAAGAAAGAAAAACTTGAGGGAAATGACTGAGGAAGGAATCACAGGGTCCTTAAGAACCACCCAGGAGGCTTAGAGGAGTGGGGTGCCTCTTAGCAGTTTTGGTGCCTTAGGCTGGGTTTGATATTCTTGTCAAGTTCTGATCCTAAGGATAAAGCCTTTATTTTACTTCTTTAGAAACTTTAGTGGTTGGGGAGGAATGGCAGTTACTTAATACCCATCTTCACCCAAGTCCAACGTCTGAAAAAGTGAGCTGCAGACTTTTAGAAACTGAAAATTGAACATGACCTAGCTGGTTGCCATCCTTATATCCTGTCCCTATAAGCTCTTAATTATCAGTAAACACCAGGAGGATCAATAAGTAAAGGAACCTCAAAGCAGTGACTTCAAAGCTTTTTTTGTTATTTATTTGTTTTTTGATTTTTTTTTAAGAAATGGAATTAGTAGGTATCATTTTGTGCCCTCTGAGCAGAGCCAGCGGGAAGGGCCTGATGAAGGGAGAAAACCATTAAGAGACTAAGCATAATTAACCATTAGAATTCATTAGTGAAAACTATCAGGGTGCTTAGCTAATTCTACAGATTTAAAATTAGCCTTAATTTCTAGAAATAAACACAAGAGAAGTTTCTGCTGGGAAAGCAGTTAGGAATGTCTGAAAACCTCTCTTTGCCTACAGAATGATCTTCGGGTTCTGGTATGTTCTCTGTAAACCTTGCTTTCTCCACAGCTGAGACCAGTCCTGCTTTCTGAAGAAAGGAGCTTGGAAAGGATGAGAGTCCTCACATTCAGGGGGTTGGTCACTCATTCATTTGCTCACTCATTCATTCATTCAGTTAACAAGCACTGGCTGAGTACCTAATATGTGCCAAGCACTATTGAAGGTGCTGGAAATAAAGATGTAGACAGATGGACAAAACACTTGGCTTTCAGGAACTCACATTCTAGAACAATGTTGGCAAGCTTTTTTCTGTAAAGGGCCAGATAGTTTTTCAGGCTTTCTGTTCAACTATTTAACTTTGCTTTGAGAGCAGGAAAGCAGACATAGACAATTTGCAAATAAATGGGTGTAGTTGTGCTCCAATAGACATACCGTCAAAGGAATACCACTGTACTATTAAAAACAAGCCAGATTTACATTTGCTCATGTGGGAAAATCTTATATTATTAACTTTTAAAAAACAAAACAATAAGAAAAAAAAGAGTCATGGCAGTGGTATAACTTGTTCCTATCTGGATAAAGTAAAAGAACACACAGACTAAGGATGCACAAGAAACTCTCAATTGTAGTTCTTTTGAATTGGGGGGTCCAGGATGGAGGAAGATTCTTCATTACATAACTTCTTTTAAAAAGAAATCATGTATCTGTAGTAGTATTCAAGTTGAAATATACCCCAAGTACATAGAGCATTTAGGAGGCCAATCCTGAACGTTAGAATGGACCCTAAGTTCCCATGTAGGCAAAGCCAGGAAGGAGATGCCCAAGGAATGGGGCTGCCCCTGCACCTTCAGAGACCAGGGTCTGGTTGTCCCTGGGCCCTGAGAGAGGCTGTGCCGGAGGCCATGAAGGCAGTTCCATAAATGGAAACACCCACAACATACTTCCCTCAGTCATCCAGGCAGCTTGGTCCTCAATGCTAGGGTAGGCAAACTCTATCTGTAAAGGGCTGAACAATAGATGTTTTGGGCTTTGAAGGCCACATATAGTCTTTGTCGCATATTCAAAAAACAAACAAACATAGAATTTCCCTTGAAATACATAAAAACCATTTTTTTGGCCCCCAGGCAAACAAGAAGAGGCCACAGGCCAATGAACTGCTGGTATTAGCAGATAAAAATTTATCCTAAAGATAGACTGATCCCACAGAGCACGTGGCCTCTCGGCTCCTCCCCGCTGCTATACCCCAGGTATGGAAAATAGAATCTTTTTTAAAAATATATTTTTATTGATTTTTTTACAGAGGAATATAGAGTTAGAAACATTGACCAGCTGCCTCCTGAACACCCCCTACTGAGGATGTGCCCACAACCAAGGTGCATGCCCTTGATTGGAACCGAACCTGGGTCCTTTCAGTCCACAGCCCGATGCTCTATCCACTGAGCCAAACCAGTTTTGGCAGAGAATAGAATCTTAAGTCAGGGCCTGAGTCCTCAAATACTCCAGTAAAAGTGCTTCCTTAATCTCTCTTTCTTTCTCTCTCTCTCTCCCCCCACCTCTCAGTCACCACCACCTCACTGACATGCTGTATCCTACCTTCTGGGTAAAGTGTCACCTCTCTGTCACTCATAAGAGATGGACAGAAATAATTGACTTCCTACCTCACTCATGGGGGTAGATTCAGGTTCTGTCTTCCTTTCCTTATCTATTTTCCAGAACTCATTGCCCGCTTGTAAGGTTAGCCAAAACCTCCCAGTACCAGCGGAGGTCTGAGCACACCTTCCCTGTTTGCAACTGGCTACTGGTCAGCTAGATTTTGTGGGGGTTCTAGAATTTCTGTTCCTACAGCAGCACTGACTGCTTGTCCTATTTGAATAATGCTGGGAGAGCATTATGTGCACATAGACATTTTATGGAAGAACTATCCGGTAATGATAAACAGGCACCAGGAAAGAACACAATGTTTTTAATAAAACTGGCAGCAGCAGCTTAGGTGAGGAAGGATTATAGCTTTAGCTTTTGGCACAAATAGACGGGAGACTCCTGAGTCTGATAGATGAGTGAGTTGTCTTTATGGTGAAGGATGACAGAAAATTGGGAGGGAGTTTAATTTATTTCACCTGGGTTTCATGAGGGTTATTTCAGAGTAAAGCAGCCTTTGAGGGCAGGTCCGCAGAGGGAAATGGGATGCAGTCAGTGGTGGAGGCCGTGGGAACCACGGCACAGATGTGGTTGCTGTGTGTCCAGGCCAACTTCCTGCCTGGACCTGGAGTCTGGTGCGAACTGCAGCTGTAGGAAGAACCCTGAGACTTTCTTTAAGGAGCTGTGTGGCTTCACTGGGGAGTCCCGGATGGAGGAAGCCCTATCACTAAGCCCCAAAGGCTTTGGTTCTAGATTAGTGCCATTGCAGATCTAGACAAGTTACATGTTAATTTTCTGTAAAATGGTGTGTGTGTGTGGGGGGGGGGGTGTTTGAGCAGTGGTGATATCTGATGGTTTTTTCAGTTCAAATATTTTGCAAATTTATGACACTAGGTTTAAACTTTCTAATTCAAAGCCAGAATCCCAATCCCAGGTGTTTTCTCTTATTAATGTTTTTATCTTTAATTCATTTTCTTATTATTCTGTCAATTCGCCATTCCCTTTTTTCATCAACTCGCCTAGAAAGAAGAGGAATCTGTCAGAGTCATCTCATACAATTTTTTTTCTTTATTTAACAGCAAGTTAAATGCCCGCTGGGTGCCAAGCACAGGGCTAGACCCAAGGGGCTCAACAATTGAAATGTTGGTCACAGTCCTTATCCTCATGGAGCTCACAGTCTAGTCAGAATCAGGTAAATAATGAGAGACGTACTGTGAAAGGGTGGGAAGCAGAGAGAGGTGGAAGCATTTGTGTTTGTTAAAGCATCTCTTCTTTTCGAGTGGAGAGAGACATAGGAATGTTTAGATCTGGTTCTCAACCTAATGCCATGACCAACAGGTTGAGAACCGCTAGCAGGGTCACCTAAGACCATCAGAAAACACAATATTTACATTACGATTCATAACAGTAGCAAAATTACAATTATAAAGTAGCAATGAAAATAATTTTATAGTTGGGGGTCACCACAACATGAGGAACTGTATTAAAGGGTCTTGGCATTAGAAAGGTTAAGAACCACTAGTTTAGAGGCAGTTGGGAAGGAGCCAATAGAGAGGAAGAGATTGTGACTGTAGAGAAAAATTGGAGATAGACTGGTTAGAGGGAAGTCCCAAGAAAGAGGGAGGGTTAGGATGGAGGGAGATGCAATGCTATAGTTGTGCACTCTTTTCCTTATAACTGAGCAGGAAGGAGAAGAGGTGGTGGGTAGACAGAAAACATAGCAGGACAGGGGGACTTCTTGTTTAATAGCCACCAGTTTCTTCCTAAATTCCTGCTGTCTGTGCTGTTGCTTTCCCTAAGAAGGCGCTCCTTGCTGGCTTTCTGAAAATCCTACCCATTTATAAGGTACAGGCCTTCTGCAGTGCAATCGACTCTTCTGCTCTGAACAATTATGAACTAAACCCTCCTTACTGATCTCTAAAGATAGCCTGCGCTTTTATCCTTCTCTCCTCTACCAGGTCGGACACTCCTTGAGAGCAAGAATGAGACCTTAGAATATTTATAATATTATAAATAGAATTTATAATATAATATTTATAATACTTATAATATTTCCCATTGTGCTGGGACACAGCAGATTCTCCAAAAGAACTTTTTTATTTACTGCCTCAAATTTGAAAGAAAAAAAAATGCTGTTCCTGAAATTCAGCAAGATCTCCTAGAATTCAGTAAGATCTTCTTTACCCCAATCTCTTAGAAGAAGGAATGGAGAAGGCAAGGGAAACTCAAATAAGATAGTCTAAGGAGGGTTTAGAGTTGGGGATTTGGAGACAGAGAAGGGGAAGCTGAGAGTCTTGATGTAGACATTTATTAGATATTTTTTGCTGGGAATGTCAGTTAAGAACTTGGGGCCTTCATTTCTTCTTCTCTAGACTGGAGTTAATGTTATCTATCTAACTTGGTATAAAAAAAAATGTCAAGTATCCTGTTGCTTGATATTTCTTAAGTCAGGATTTGTGTTTTACAAAAACTATCCTAACTTCTATGGAATTTGAGTAGGAAACATACTTAACTAGAAACCCGGTACATGAAATTCATACACAGGGCTAGGGGTGTGTGTCCCTCAGCCTGCCTGCTCTCCAGTCTGGGACATCCCTCTCACAATCCAGAATTGCTGGCTCCCAAATGCTCGCCTGCCTGCCTGCCTGCCTGCCTGATTTCCCCTAATCATTTCTGCCTGCCAGCCTGATCACTCCCTAACCACTCCCCTGCCAACCTGATAGATGTCTAACTGCTCCCCTGCCAGCTGGATTGCCCCAATTGCCCTCCCCTGCTGAACTGGTCACCCCCAACTGCCCTCCTCTGCTGGCCTGATGGCCCACAACTGCCCTCCCCTGCCGGCCATCTTGTGGTGGTCATCTTGTGTTCAGATGAGGGCAGCCATCTTTGACCACATGGGGTGGCTATCTTGTGTGTTGGAGTGGCAGTCAATTTGCATATTACTCTTTTATTATTTTATTTAATTATTATATAAAATGGTTGTGTGAGCTATGGTAGTATGTGATATGATAATGTGGTAGTGTGTACTATGTGTTGTGTGAATATGACAACATGGGATATTGTTGTGGTCATTCTTTAGTCTAGGAAGATTCATCCAGTAGCACGGAGTAGTTTGGACTGAAAAGCAGAAACCAGGAAAAAGAGGCTCATAAGAGGTCATTTGAGTTGACCAGGTGAGTGGTGAGAGGGATTAAAACTGAGATGGATGTGAGAGATAACACAGTAATATATACCACCTGAATGTCCTCCAAGCAGTTTAAACTCAGCATGTCTAAAACTTAGGTTATTATCTTTCTCTACAACACTTCCCTTCAGTCTTCTTTCATTCACAAATGATGTCAAAATCCAGTTGCCCAAACAAGAACCTCTGAGTCATCTGATCCCCAGCTTTTCCATTCACTCAACCATATCATGTTCTTGGCTACTGAGCTGTGTCAATGTTCCAGGTTCCACTCTGCTTACCTAAAATTTACTCAGAGATGGCTGATATTTCCAAGAAAAGAGGAAGGCCAAGGGTATAACTTTGGTGACACTTCAGGAACAGAAGAATGTAGAGGAGCAGTCTTACAAGTAGGAAAAAAAAAAAACACAGGAAAAAAAACAGAAAACAAGGACTAACCAAGTTTAGAGGAGGCTGGTCAGAAATAGCCAATTTAATGAAGATGTCAAGGAGGATGAAGGTATGTTCATAATTAAAGCTGTTACTTACTTTTTGACCCATGAAAAGTAAGGAAAGGGCTGTGTTTCCATAATGCTGAGATACAGAATACAAAGGAAAAATTCATACAAGTCATCTTTTTAGGCACTCTGAAGACTAGAAGAAATAAGGGGCACATTATTGCATTCAAACTTCAGGAGATAGAAAACAGAATCCTTAATTCAAATGAGGACAGCTGGTAGACATTTCTTCAGTTGAAAAACACAGGTGTGAAAAATAAATGTGATTATCTTTGTTTTCCTACAATGGAATTCTGCTTTTGTCTTGCATTTCCTTTTTAGTTAAAAACTTAATCTAAAATATTCCATGATGCAGCTGCTATATTGGAAAACTCCTATATTCATTTAAAAATTAAACATAGAATCACCATATTATCCAACAATCTAATTTCTAGGCAAATTCCTAAAGGAATTAAAAGCAGAAACTCAAAGAGATATGAGTACTCCCATGTTTTTAGCATCATTATTCACAATAGACAAAAGATGAACGAAACCCAAATGTTCACCAATAGATGAATAAATAACCAAATGTGGTATATCCATACAATGGAATATTATTCAGCCTTAAAAAGGAAGAAAATTCTGAGTCATGCTACAACAAGAATAACCATTGATGACATTATGCTAAGTTAAATAAGCCAGATACAAATGGACAAATACTGTATGATTCCATTTATATGAGGTACCTAGAGTGGTCAAACGTATATAGACAGAAAGTAGGATGGTTATCAGAGGCTGGGGAGAGGAGGAAATGGGGATTTAGTGTTGAATGGGTAAAGCATTTCAGTTTGGCAAGATGAAAAGAGTTCTTGTGATGATGTAGCACAACATGAATGCATTTAATATCACTGAAATATTTAAATACATTTTAAATACATTTTAAAATATTTAAGATGGCAAATATGCTACATGTGTCTTACCACAATTTAAAAAAAAAAAGAGGTAAGAAACAAGACAATAATTTCCAAAGAAATTCAGTCACGTGTTATTTTCACACTTTTCAGATTTAAGCACAGACAATAGTTTGTTGTTGTTGTTGTTGTTGTTGTTTTTCTCCCTCTTTTATGTGGGCTCACTTGACATCATGGGGTGGGAATCAGGGGGGGGGGGATGAAGAAGTGCCTGATTTGTGATAAATTATTCTCTTTGGGCACGCAGGCTCTCAGACCTTGAGGGTCCCCTACTACAGTGTCTCTTCCAGTTTCTGATAAAGGACCCCTTCTTGTAACCATGACTTCCCTTCTGGCCAACTAGCTTTTGATTGGATATTTCCAATATTAAACTATTACAAGTAGTACTTCCATGGACATCCTTATACATGTTCATGGTGTGCATGTTTGCATTCTGTTGGGCATACACCTAAAAGTGAAACTATTGGCTCATAGGTTCAGATTTAGCAGATACTGCCACAAAGTTATCCAACATGGTTTACCTATTTACATTCCCATAAGCAGGACATAAGATATATGATGGTAACATTTGATAAGTCTTGCTACTATCATTTTAATCATTCTGGTGGGTGTGTTGAAATAATACATTGTGGTTTTATTTTGCATTTTCCTGATGACTAATGAAGTTGAGCATCTTTTCAAATGTTTATTCACCATTTGAATATCTTTTTCTGTAAGTGTCTGCTTAAGGCTTTTGTCCTTTCTATTGGTTTTCTGACCTCTTTGTTGATTAGTAGGGCTTGTATATTTCTATATAAATATTGTATGTAATAATATATATTCATAGAATATGTAATATGTAAACACACATAAAATGCATTATATATGTATATATCTCTTCTATTATGCACACGAATCCCTTGTTGGATATATGCATTTCAAATAATGCAACTCTACTCTGTATCTTGTTTTTTCTCTCCCTTAACAATAACTTTTAACATGTAGAAGTTTGACTTGTATATCAATTTTTTCCTCTAGTACTAGTGCTGTTTGTCCTATGTTTAAGAAATCTTTGCTTACATTCATGAAGACATTCTTCTAAAAGCTTTATTGTTATATCATTCATATTTTCATCTGGAACCCATCTGGAATTAATTTTCATGTGTGGGGTGAAATAGAAGTCAAGATTTACTTTTTTTTCTCTGTAGATACTCAGTTAAATCAACACCATTATTAAAAAGACTATCCTTTCTTCAATTTATTGCAATGTCTCTGCCATAAACCAGGAAACTGTATATATGTAAGCTTGTTTATGGATTCTCTCTTCTACTATACTGGCTGGTATGTCTATCCTTGGGTCGGTATCACATTATCTTAATTACTGTAGTTTTGAAATGGTTGTTGGTATCTGGTAGTTTAGGTCCTCCAACTTTGTTTTTGCTCTTCTGCAACAGTATCTTGATTACTTTTGCCCCTTTGCATTCCCATATTCATGTTTGAATCAGGTTTTTTTTAATTTATACGCACACACCTGCTAGGATTTAATTAAGATTGTATAAAATCTGTAGATAAATTTTTGGGAAAATGACATGCTGTTCCATTGATTTAGATCAGTGGTTCTCAACAGGGTCCACATATCCCATAGGAAACAATTTAATTTTTTTAAATATATTTTATTGATTTTTTTACAGAGAGGAAGGGAGGCGGATAGAGAGCTAGAAACGTCGATGAGAGAGAAACATCGACCAGCTGCCTCCTGCACACCCCCCACTGGGGATGTGCCCGCAACCAATGTACATGCCCTCTACCACTGAGCCAAACCGGTTTCAGCAACAATTTAATTTTTTAAGAGGGGCAATTCAAGAATGAGTTATTAACAATGAATTTTTTGCACTTCTTTTGGTTCTAGGGGCCTCATATAGTATATAAATATCTATTGTGACCTATTTATGCATTTTAGTTCTTTATTATATGCTTTGAAACTTTACTATTTTTTCATATCACTTCCTATTATTTTTTATTTTTTAAACAATTTCTGAGTGATTTCTTCCTCAATACTTCAACTACCCTTTGTTTTATTTCTGTCTTTCATGGATGCCATGTTCTTTGGAAGCTTGTTTAGATCCAGTTAACTGCCTTTTAGGCTTCCGCCAAATGAATAGTAGTTCACTTTTTGAATAATAAGAATTGTATGACACAGTGCGGGAGGGACAATCAGGATTTTAGAGATGCTTAGCTGAGGCATGGCCAACAAAAGGTTTAGAACCACTAATTTAGATCTTTAATTTCCTTCAATAATGTTCTGTAGCTTCCAGGGTAGAAATCTTCACTATTTTTGTTAATATATTCCTAAGCATTCCGATGCTTTCATAATTTTTTATTTCATAATTACCTATTTGTTTATTACCTTGCTAAATTCAAGTATTCATTTTAATAGTGTATACATCCTTTTATCTTAACTTTCTATTTGTTGGTTTCTGGTATATGGAAACCAAATATGTTTACAAGAGACATTGGTCTGTAATATTCCTTTTTATAGTATCCTTGGCAGGTTTGGTATCAAAATTAAGGTGTCCTCTGAAGACAAGTTTGGACGTGCTCCATCTTTTCCTTTACTCTAGGAAAGCTTCTGTAAGATTGATATTATTTCCTCCTTAAGTAGTTGAAAAAATTTACAAATGAAGCAGTCAGGGACTGGAGCTTTGCTTCTGGAATAAATCTCATTTAATTTAGTTAATTTTTAAAAATTATTTTTTATTTCCTCTTGGGTCATGTTTGGCAGCTGGCTTTTTTTATGAATTGGTCTAAATTTTCAAGTATGTTGGTGTAAATTGTTTAAAGTATCCTCTTATGATCTGTTCAATATCTGTCAGATGCATGCTGGTATCCTCGTTTTATTCCTGTTAGTGATAACTTAATTTTTCTCTTCATTAATGTCACTAGGAGTTTATTAATTCTATGAATCTCTTCAAAAAATCAACTTTGTTGCTGCTGATTTTCTTTATTGAACATTTGATATCCATTCCACTGATTTTTATTTTTATTTCTTTCCTCTGGTTTCTTTGAGTTTCTTTTACAATTCTTTTCCTAGCTCCTTGAAATGGAGGCTTGCTTTGTGTTTTTAAAACCTTTATGTATTTTTCCCCTAAAAATTGTAGTAACCATTTTATGAAAATTTAAAAGAAAGTGTATTCTCTTATCGTCAGGTCCAGTATTCTGTGTGTGTCATTTCGGTCATATTTGTTAGTTGTGTTGTTACATCCTCTATATCATTTTTAATTGTTTGCTTGTTTTTATCAGTAGAGAGTAGTTTAAGTCTCTAAATCTAAATGATTTAGATTTGTGTGATTTCTTTTTTTAATTTTCACTTTTGGCTATTTGTATCTTGAATCCATACTGTTGGGTGCTTACAGATCCATAATTGTTATATTTTTCCAGTGGATTGACTTGTTTATCATTTTGACACAGCTTACTTTATCTCTAAAAATGCTTTTTGCCTTAATTTCCACAATGTCTGATGTTAACATAGCTACCCAGCTTTTTTGGAGTGTTGGTGTTTTAATGGTATAATTTTATGTTGTTTTTCTTCTGTTTGTTTGTTTTTCATTGATTTTTAGAAAGATAGGAAGGGAGAGGTAGAAACATCAATGAGAGAGAAACATCATCTCTCAGCTGCTTCCTGCACACCTCCTCCTGGGAATCGATCCCACAACCCCAGTGTAATAACATAGGTGACTTCTTGGTTCCTGGGAATGGGGCTAAATGGTATATTTTTAAATATCATTTTATCTATATTAATATGTGTGTTTCAGTCTGATAATCTGAGATTTTTAATATTGAATATTTCCCCTAGTAGTGATATATCTGGGTTTATCACTACTATCCATCATGCTCTTGACTTTTTGTTTATCCATGAATCTATTTCTATTGTTCTACAAACTGTTCTTATGCTCTCCTCCCCATAATTCTCACTTTTTCTCTTTTTCTTTGAACTTTAATTTAGATATTTTTATTCACTTATTATTTAATTCCCTTTCTTATTGAGTTTATCAATTTTGCCTGACTATATCTAACCTGCTTTTTAAAAACATATGTGTTTATTGATTTCAGAGAGGAATAAGAGGGAGAGAGAGATAGAAATATCAATGTTGAGAGAGAATCATTGATTGGCTGCCTCCTGCCCACCCCACACTGGGGATTGAGCCTGTACCCTCCTAGTTCATGGGCCAATGCTCAACCACTGAGCCATGCTGGCTGGGCCTAATTTGCTTTGAAACACATATATTGAGTTCATAATATCAAATATTATATTTCTCAGTGTAAGAGTTATTATTTGATTCTTTTTAAGGATACTAAATTTCTAGTGAAGTTCCATTTGTTTCCTCTAGTTTCTTAAACATATTCATCTCAATTATTTCAAAGTCCTTTCTGCTAATTTCAATATCATAATTACTCAAGTGTCTGCTCCTAAGTCTTTTTATATTTAGTCTTAGGTATCTTAATTTTTTGTTGTTGTTTTCTGTTGTTCTATGAACTGGGGCCTTGGTCCGAACTTTTCTCTCTGTATGATACACATTTCATCTTCCTCTCGATATCTACATGGCTTAATTTTTCTCCTCCAAGTCTTTGTGCAAATTTTACCTTCTTAATGTAGCCCACCTTGCCATCCCATGTAAAACTGCAACTCACTTCCTGGTACCCTAGCTCCTTATGATTCTCCTTTTATTCCCCATGGCACCTTATCAGCTTCTAACGAATGAGATAATTCCCTTTCTTATTGAGTTTATTGGTAATTGCCTGCTCTTCCCGCTAAAATGCAATCTTCAAGTTTCAGAAATTTTGATCTATTCTTTTTACATAAATATTCCCATCACCTTCTACAATACCAAGCATGTGTAGATACTTGTGAAATATTTGTTGAATTAATAAATACAAAATAAAAAAAATACTAACTAAAGATGTGATGAAGAAGGTGGAGACAAAATGTATGTTTTCATGCTCAAGACTTTGGTGAACTGTATAATTTAACTCTTCCCTTAGTCTTCCCCAGAGGAGAACTTGGAAAGGTAATACCTACATTACAATTCTCAGGAGGAAACTATTAACTCAACCATAGCCAGGACCTTTAGCTCCTGAGTTTCCTGGCCAGGATTCTGAGTTAGAGGAGATGCTTCTCTTGCCTCATCACAGTTTTGATTATTTAATCTCAAGTCACTATATTTTAATTCAAAACATCATTATTTTTACCCCTCTCCTTTTTTTTTCTTCCAAATCACAAAATAGACTTATTTGGGGCATGAGAACAGGAAAGGCATAGCAGGGAGAAGAGGGAGGAGAAAGGAGGAAGAAGAGGTGAGTTTACAGTTCTACTTTTCTCAAAGACAGCAATTTACCTGTGAGTACAAACCACACCTCTCTGCCCCCACTTCTTCCCTTTGATTCAATTTTTGAAAAGCTACAAAAATGTCAACCTGACCTCAGCTAAGCTTTTAGTGATTGGATCAACAGTTGTTAAAGTCTACTACCTCTTTATAATAGGATACATTTAGTCTTTGGAAGATTTTTAATAGGGTTCAATTCATAATTTCAAACAACAATAGACTTTAACATCATTATAATATGAGTTCCAAAGGGAAAAAACTAAGACTACTTCCTTGCAAAGCATTTTAGGACCATGATAAAAGCAATCAAAACTGTATATTTCTTTTTCATCATCAATGAGTATCATTAGTTCTCATTTTGTGTCTGCATTATTGTTTGTGTCTGCAAGTTGCTATAGGGACAAATGCCTTCTACAGCCTTGTAGAATAGTCCAGCTACCTCATTAGGTTGATTCTGAATTAGGGTTAATGAGGTGAAATTCACAGTGGAATTTCTGAGGCTCTTTTAGCTCCCCTTGATCCCTGATCCACGTTCAGCCACATCATGTAAGAGCAGTCTTGCCTTCAGGGTTAAAGGAGGAAACATTCTGGTGTCCTAAAGTGGCTTAGGCCCTAATATTTTCCATTCTCCAAGCTTTGCTCTCCTATTTAGAATTCCCTCTCTTCCACCCCACCCTAAACTCTTCCTGACCTGAGAACCAGCTCAAAAATACCTTCTCAATGAGGATGTCTGTGGTGCTTTGTATTAGAGGTATAGGGTGTGAATGTTACAACTCTGTGTAGATTTCAAGTCAGAGGTTACAAACTCTAAGTCATTGTCATTCAGTATCCAAGTATTGCATTGCGTGCAAAAGGAGGCCGGAGATCACAGGTAAAACCTAAACAGGGGCAGATGCTTCTGACATTCAGCTATGCTTCTATTCAGAATGTAACCTGGTATATTCAGATCTTACGACTTTTTAAAAAGTGATGAAGAGCTATATATATTTTTAATATATTTGTATTGATTTCAGAGAGGAAAGGAGAGGGAGAGAGTGATAGAAACACCCATGAAGAGAATCATTAATAGGCTGCCTCTCGCAAGCCCCCTCCTGGGGAATGAGCCCACAACCCAGGCATGTGCCCTTGATTTGAATCGAACCTGGTACCCTTCACTCCGCAGGCCAAAATTTTATCGACTGAGCCAATCCAGCTAGGGCTGAAGAGCTATATTTTATGTGAAATCTCTTTGGTTTACTGGCTACTATTAGATTGTACCATATGAAATTTTCTTTTTTGTAGGTCAAAAACAGTCAAATAATAATTTCATATGGGCCCTGATGGTTGTGGCTCAATTGGTTGAGCATCTTACCATGCACCAAAAGGTTGCCGGTTCTATTCCAGGTCAGAGCATATGCCTGGGTTGTGGGCTCAATCCCCTGGTAGGGGGTGTGAGGACCCAGCCAATGGATGTTCCACTCTCACATTGATGTTTCTCTCATTCTCCATCTCCCTTTCTCTCTCTCTAAAAATCAATAAAAATAAAACAAGTTATAATAATTTCATAAGATGTGGTATATTGAGTAATAACCTCCAAGATATCCTTGGGCCCTGTGAATACTACTTTATATGGAAAAGGGGTCTTTAAAAATGTGATTAAATTAAATGTGTTAAAATAGGAAATCATCTTGGATTATCTTTTGGGTCCTAAATGCATTTCACAGATTTCCTGATAAAAGGAAAGGAAAGGATATTTCGCTCAGAAGAGAATGCAATATGCCCACTCAAAAGAGACGATAGTGATGCAGCCACAAGTCAAGGAATGTTGGCAGCCACCAGGAGCTGGAACATTCAAGGAACAAATCTTCCTCGAGAGCCTCTGGAAGGAGCATAGTCCTGCCGATATCTTGATTTGAGTTTAATGGAAATAATTTTGTGCCTCTGGCCTCCAGAACTGTGTGTTAATGTAAACCACAAAGTTTGTGGCAATTTGTTATAGCAGCCACAGGAAACTAACACATACGGGTTAATACAGATAGGTTAACTGAAATACACACACACAACTATATATGTGTGTGTAAATACACATAGGTGTATGTACCTGTGTGTGTTCAAAAGTGACATATAGCCAAATGAAGCAAATCTCAAGGTAGAACTGTGCTTCAGACAATTAATTTGTGTCTGTTTTAAATATTGCTTTTTGTCTTTCTCTTATTTGTAGCATTGTGATCTATGCCTTCATCAAACATGTTTTTAATCACTGCCAGTGCAATGTAAAGGGTTTTGCCAATAATTGTTTAAGCCTTTGTATTTGCCCATATCCCCATACAGAGGTTTAATAACTCTTAAGTTCCTTTTACCTTCAATGCAATTCTTTGAGAAAACGGTGATCTCAAATTCTGCTTTTAGGGTCAATTCTTTAAGTGCTGGCTACTAAAAAATAATAGGAGTCAGGAGGGAGCTGAAACCCTAAGTAAAAGCAAAGGAGTAACAAGCCTCTAAAACCTGTTAATTTAACCATATATGTATAAGTCCATAGGTTTCTCCAGCCGCCTTCCCTAGAGCACTCTAGATCTCGATCTGGCCTCTGGCATCAGCTTCATAGAGTTTCGGCTCCATGATCTCAGCTCTTACATTTCCATGAAGTTGCATGTTTTCATCCCTAAAGGAAATTATTTTCTTAAGCTGGCTGAAGTGTGTTGCTGATGTTTGCAACCACCTAGTTCAGTGGCTTCCTTCTGGAGGCAGCTCAGCCATCTTCCCTCTACCGTGGACTACAACGCTGCTACCCAAGGTGCCGGTCCAACTGAGATAAAAAGCTTTCACCGAAGTGTGAAATCAACTCACTGCTCCCTCCATCGTCTCCTTGTGAATGTCAGCTGAATCAAAGAGTGTGCTTAGTGATGGGATGGATTTCCATCCCCTTGCATGTTCTTTGCCTTGTTAACTGTAACCGGCGGTGTGAGAACTGGCAGCTGGGGCACAGATCTCACTGCAAGTAGCCCTGGCCTAAGCACTTTCCCCTGGGACTGCGAATCCTAAGGGTGTGATTGGTTGCTCTCTCCCCCTCTTCCTCCAAGAAGGCAGAAACAGAATGAGAGAATGTTTTTTGCATTAAAATGTTGCTGCTAGTTTGCACAAGCAACAGCATTTTCTTTTTAATCATAAAGGAATCATTTTTCTCCACTTAACCATCAATTCTGCCCTTTGAAGTCAGATCTTGCGCTAAGTCCAACGTGCATGAAATGGTCCTAGGTAACTTCCTAATCACGCCCAGGATTTGCCTGTTGCTAATGCAGAACTGCCTTGCTCCCTGAAGTCACTCACATGTACTTACTTGGTAACATTTACCAGAGGGAAACTTCACAAAATAATTGTAAATCAGATTAACAAGATTTTAAACAGAAACATTACACAGCTTTACTGTGCTCCCTCTTCCAGGGAAGGGCAGGGCAGATCGAGGAGGGCAGGGAATTGTTTTAAAATTGGGACATTTCTCTAAAGGTAGAAGAAAGGAGTCTTCAGTGTGCTGTTGGTTGCCTCAAGGCATCTGCTAGACACAGGAGGACATTTTTTTTTTGGTCTCAATAAAACCAGGGATGAAAATAACAGTGAGTGAGTATTGATTTGAGACCTTCCAGGGTTCATAGCACTGTACCAGGCATATATGTGAAAGAAGAGGTTAAATTCATTATGCAGATTAGAAATAGGAGAAAAATAAATTCCAGGGAGGGGGAACAACACCAAATGAGACAGAAACTATATCAATGCCAAAAATATGTTTTCTTCAAACCCTGAAAATAGAGATGCTGACTTCTCTAGGAAACATATATTTTCAACTGTAGGAAAACAAAAAAGCAAACCTAAAAGTAATAAGGGGGCATGTGTTAGAAATGAGGCTTTCTAAGAGCAAGCGTTTCTGTGTTATATAATTAAACAGTTTTGTGCTTCCCAATGTTTCATTAAGGTCTCCATTGTTAATTTAAACTAAGTATGTATGTACTATGAAGTAGGCCAAGGGGGAACACCCAAGCTTCCAGTGCACCCTGAAAAAGATCAGATCCCTCTGTGCTCCTTGCCAGTTCAAATTCATGCCATACCAGGATCCTCTAGCTACTAACTTATAACATACTTTTTTTTAATCCTCACCTGAGGATATGTTTTTATTGATTTTAAAGAAAATAAGGAGGGAGGGAGAGAGAGAGAGAGAGAAACTTCAGTCAGTTGCCTCCCATACATGCCCCTATCAGGGATGGAACCCACAGCCTAGGAATATGTTCTGACTTAGAATCAAACTTATACTTTTTAGTGTACAGGAGTAGGCTCCAACCAACTGAGCCACTTGGCCAGGACCATGTACATTTTTTAGATGGTATCTGCCTTCCTTATACAATAGGTAATGACCTTAAAAGAGAAAATGTCCATTCATTTATGTATTTAAAAGGGGACCCAAGTATACCACATAATATTTTAGATGCCACAAATACATGGGCAGATAAAGCAGCTCCCAGGTCCCGTGGTAAAATGTGCCAAATGGACAAATATCCTCTCTGTTCTATGGGTGGCTGCTCACCTTTCACCTGCTCTGGGATTTCAGACTCTTGGTTGCATTGTAATTGGGTACCACCTAGTTCAGATTTTCTGTAATATTGCCCACAAGTGTCCTTTACCATCGTTGTATATTTAATTGCAGATTTAATGCAGTCATTCATAGTGAAGCTGACCAAGCAGCCAACATGAGCAGAGAATCTTGAAGGGGCAAGCAAGCTCGGCCCAGGCTGTGCTCAGAGTGTTCTATCAAGAACCCAATGCTGTAGAGACTGGTTTGGCTCAGTGGATAGAGCATCGGCCTGCAGACTGAAAGGTCCCGGGTTCGATTCCAGTCAAGGGCATGTACCTTGGTTGTAGGCACATCCCCAGTTGCGGGTGTGCAAGAGGCAGCTGATTGATGATTCTCTCTCATCGATGTTTCTAACTATCTCTCTTCCTTCCTCTCTGTAAAAAATCAATAAAATATTTTTTTTAAAAAGAACCCAATGCCAATCTGATACTCATTCCTTTGTTTCCAATTTGTTTTTGTTGTTTGTTTGTTTGCTTGTTTGTCTTTTGTCCTCCCCATCCCTTTATCCTTGGTGTTCTAAAATCCCACAATGTTTCTGAGTTTGAATCATTTATTATTCATGGGGCTGGGTATTTGCTAGGTCTTTCTAACAGTCTCAGTAATTAAAACAATGGTACTGATGCATGAATGGAAAAGAATTTTTTAAATCTAGAAATATACTCTAATATATAGATAACTTTAATATATAATTAAGGTGGCATCTCAATTTATTTGGGGGGTGGTGGAAATGGTCTGTTCAACAAATGGACTGAGAACAATTTATGTGGAAGTTGATTAAGGGGAGTTGATGGCCTAGTACTGAGTTTCTTTCCATCTATCAGGCAGACCTGAAACTAGGGGAATACAATGAGATGCCCAGAGTACTGGGCAGGGGCCAGCTCAGGGCCAGGAACTGAGGAGGGCTTTCCAGCCACTATTGGGATAAGATCAAAACCTTGGGTGTAGAGTAAGGTGACCAGATCGTCCAGGTGTTGGTGGGACAGTCCTGATTTCTGTCCTGATTAGTGTAGAGATAAGTCAGTTTTGCTTTCTCTTTAAGTAATAAAGGCCTAATTCAGTGGTTCTCAAAGTGGGGTCCCCAGATCAGTAGCATTAATATTATCTGAGAACGTGTAAGAAATGCAAATGTTCTGGCTCCATCTGAGACATACTACATCAGAAACACTGGGGAGGGGGCAGTAATCTGTATTTTAACCAGGATTCCAGGTGGTTCTGATGCATGTTCAATTTTGAGAATAACTGGTCTCATTTGTAGGAGGAAAGTTGCTTTCTTGCAACCCAACCCACTTCACTCAAAATTTTCACTGGGACGAGGATGAGCTAAACATGGTGCCACTTTGTCTTCTACTTGCAGTTCACCCTGTGGTTACCTCTGCTTCTCAGGCACATTTCATGGAAGCGTTCATTTTCTAGAAGTGTCATTTAGAGAACAGTGTCCTTGGCCATAATATTATCTCATAAAACCCTGATCTTACCCTGACTTTCCACAAATTCCATAAGTTATCTGTCTCCAAAATAGTCAAACTGGAGTATTTATAGCCTAAAGAAGCTAGCCACAGCATAGTTCCAAAAAGATAACAATCTGAACTTGGCATCAGTAGATGGTGTAAAGGCTTATGTATTTCTAGAAGAAAGGAAGAAAGAAAGAAAGAAAGAAAGAAAGAAAGAAAGAAAGAAAGAAAGAAAGAAAGAAAGAAAGAAGGAAGGAAGGAAGGAAGGAAGGAAGGAAGGAAGGAAGGAAGGAAGGAAGGAAGGAAGGAAGGAAGGGGCAGATAACTTGTCAGAATGAAATACTCAATTTATTTAAATTTGTGACATTTATAAATCCAGAGTGCCTGCGAAGCTTGAAATAGTAACAATGTTTCCACCTAGCAAGGATTAAAGAAAGCATGTTGATCCACTCTTTACCTTTGTGGAGGAATCAGAATTACATGCTTTCACCAGGTAGCTAGAATCTAAGCTTGAATTGCAGACAGCTGTGACCAAGTTCTTATCATACCATGGGGCTATCAGACACATTTTGTCTTTCATGTTCAAGAGTTTGGCTTCATGGGAAAATCTGCAGTGCTAAAGCAAATGCTACGAAAGCAACCACAAAAATATCCCATGTTAGTGCTCCCACCAATTGAAAAAGAGGGGGTGGTGGCCTAAGTAGTTTTAGAGCTAAGGGAAAGTGAGTGGTAGAGTAAGTCAGGAAGTCACATAAAAGAAAACTCAAGCTCCTGATTTATTTATTTCTATCGTGCAGTTGCCAGTGCTATTAAAATAATGTCAAGGATATGATGAATTTAATAAGATATTGATGGTGGATCTGACAATGGGTTAGTGCCTAAAGTAATGAAACATCAGGGTAATGTGCATTATGTAGTCCCTTGCATCATTAAAGTAACTCCAGGAAAACAGAGAAGCATCTCTGAGACTTCCTTCAGATGCACTAAAAGGCTACTCCTCTACTAAAAGCTCTCCGGCTCCTATCTTGGGATCGGGGCTGGAACGTCTACATCTAAGTGAGAAAAGAGAGAGGGGCCCCTACAGGTCTAAACTAGATCAAGCACTTTACCTCCTAACTGTACACATCTTTAACAAAAGCAGGCTAGTTGTTAAAGTGTGAAATGTGCAGTCCAGGCACAGATTTCATGAAAGGCAACTGAAGCCCCAAATTCACCTCATTCCTAACTAAATCTTCAAATGAGATGGTTTCTTCATGTCATTACCAGGCTTGGTTCAAAGCAGCCAACATCTAAAGATGGTTTTTAAAGTCACCTTTGGGATGTAAGTTACCTAGAAATTCAGGGCTACTCTTAAGAATTTCTTTAAAATGTATTCCCATTACTTTTCATTTCTTTTCCACGAACTATGAGAAAAACAAACTGGAGTTTAAAAGCTATCTCAAAACACAGCTTTTTTCAGGTTGCCTTTAATCTTTGGATTTTGAGAGTTTTTCACACTGGGTCTGATGTGCTGCTGGCTCTCTGTATTTGTCAAATTGTCAAGTCTCCATTTTGCTTTGTGCTCTGTATGGAGGAAAAGTGTTAATAACAACAGAAAGGGGAAATAAGGGAAAAGGAAGAGAGAAATAAGGAGAAAGGAGGGAGTAAGAGAGGGAAAAAAGGATGAAAATAGAGAAGAAAGGAAAGGAGAGAAGAAAGATAGACTGGTTTACATAACTATCTCAGGAGGGGATAAGAAACCTAAATACTCCATAATTTATTGTCCCATTAACTAAACTCACCAATTTTCAAATCTTAGCTTATTTTGATTGGGAAGTCAAAATGAATGAAGTGCATTCAATTCTGAGTTTAGAAACTAAATCATGAATTTACAATTATGCCACAGCTCATATGGAATCAAAAGCAACCTGTGTCTAGGGCATGCGTTTCCAAAATTAGTTGACAATGTCAGTAGCATATCAAAGATGGCCACCAAGACACAGAACTTTTCATTGGTTGTATCACTGTACTTGAAGGAGGCTTGAAATTAAAACAATATTGTTAAAACATTTTTATTATGATGAAGGATTTCCCTCTGTCAGTATACAGTTGATTTTCATTATTCACAGTAATTATGTTCTATAAAATTGCCTCAAATAAAGAATTAGCTAATACAGAACCACTGCTCCTAGGGGAAATACAGAGATAAGTTCCTGTAAGCCTGTAGTCACAACATTCTCATCAACCAATCAATATGAACTTGTTTCATGTGTTTCTATTTAAAGGCACTTTTTTAACATTGAGAGAATATCTCTATATATGATTCATTAACATTGAACTCATAGCCAGAAACAATATAACTCATGCCTGAATAAAGCTTATCTAACACACATACTTTCTCTATAAGGCATATCACAAGTTTGCACTTACAAAATCTAGACAGCACTATACCACTGTGTTTGGGGGATATTTTAAACAGTGAAAAACTAACAGAGTACAAAAAATGCAGAAAACTGCAAAAGGTACACTTGTTCACAGCTAAAACAAGAAAGCTGAGTGTCCTCTTGTTCAAACTCAACTGGGTATGTTCACAGTAGGTGACTCAAATTATTTGCTGCTCTGGAGAAACCAAGATGACAGCATAAGTAAACACCTGAACTTGCTTGCTCGCACAACCACTTCAACACTACAACTAAAAGACAAAATGGACATCATCCGGAACCACAGAAAGGCTGGCTAAGTGGAAATTCTACAACTAGAAGGGAAGAGAAAAGCACACTGAGCCTCAGAGTTGCTGTGGAAGTAAAGTGCAGAGGTAAGGAGGCGCACACAACTGAGTAGGTGGCTGGCTTTTTCAATCCGCAGGGAGACATAAGCTCCCGACTGCTCTGAACTCCAGTTCTGGGTGAGACTCTGGGGACCCAGACTCATATGGGGAGAAACTGGACTATCTGGCAGCAGGCAGAACTCGAGGGCGGCTTTTTTTCAGAGGTGCTTGCAGCAATTACCTAGGGACACTGAGACCAAGGGGCCTTTTAGGGCAGGGCTGATGGAAAGCCATAGCTGTTTGCTTTGCCCTGAGACTCCACCTCATTCAATTGTGCACAGTCTTTTGCATATGAATGGCCTTCTCCTTTGAAATCTAAACTTACCTAACAAACTGAAACTGAGCTAGTGAGACCCAAAATATCCAAAAGAAGGCCCAAGGCACCACAGCAGCTTGCATTGCTTCACAGCTGGGCCTCATCTGGGCACCTCCAAAACCCAAACAAAGAAGAGGAATCTGCAGATCTCTCCATAGCTCCTGCTGGGTGGCCTCAGGCAGAGGCTAAATTAACACCTTTTTGGAGATCCAAGAGCCAATGTACCCAGGGGTCAGAGTAAGACCATCTAGATTACAATTACTCAGATCCATAAGGAGCACACTCAGGGGCAAACTCAGTGAGCACCAAAGCCCCACTGAAGCAAGTCTTGCCTCATAAGGGTGTCTCCAGCATAAAAGTTCTCCCAGTGTAGACACAGCTGATCCTCACAACCAATTGGCCTGGATGTCAATTCCTCCCAGTGATACCAACAACAATCAAGACTTAACTACAACAAGGCTGTACATACTGTCCACAAAGGGGAGCACCAAGAGTGTCCATATTGGATAACTGGGGAGGCTGACCCACCAGGCCACATAGGAAACCTAGCACACAAAGCTACCCTCCCAACACAGGGAAGAAGCAAAAATGCAGAGCCAAAGAAACAGACCACAAATGAAAGAAATGGAGGAGAACAAACAACTGGATATAGAATTCAAAACCATGGTTATAAGGTTTTTCAAGAATTTTCCAGAAAAGGCTGATAAATTTAGTGAGACCCTCAGGAATATGAAAAAAGACCAACTAGAAATTAAACATACACTGAATGAAATAAAAAATATACAGAGACCCAACTGCAGACTAGAAGATTGTAAGAATCAAGTCAAAGATTTTAAACACAAAGAAGCAAAAAATACTCAACCAGAAAAGCAAAAAGAAAAAAGAATCCAACTGGTTGAAGATAGTGTAAGAAGCCTCTGGGACAACTTCAAGCATACCAAAATCAGAATTATGGGGGTGCCAGAAGAAGGGAGAGAGAAAAATACTGAAAACCTATTTGAAGAAATAATGACTGAAAACTTCCCCCACCTGGTGAAAGAAATATACTTACAAGTCCAGGAAGCACAGAAAACCCCAAACAAAAGGCATCCAAAGAGGACCACACCAAGACACATCACAATTAAATTGCCAAGGGCAAAAGACAAAGAGAGAATATTAAAAGCAGCAAGAGAAAAGCAATTAATTACCTACAAGGGAGCACCCATACAATTATCAGCTGATTTCTCAACAGAAAATATGCAGACCAGACGAGAGTGGCAAGAAATATTCAAAGTGATGAATAGCAAGAACCTACAATCAAGATTACTCTACCCAGAAAAGCTTTTATTCAGAATGGAAGGTCAGAAAAAGAGCTTCACAGATAAGAAAAAGTTAAAAGAGTTCATTACCACCAAAGCAGTATTATATGAAATGCTGAAGAGGAAGAAAAATAAGGTAAAGATGAAAATTATGAACAATAAATACATATCTATCAATAAGTGAATCTAAAAATCAAGTGAATAAAAAATTTGATGAACAGAATAAACTGGTGAATATAATAGAATCAGGGGCATAGAAAGGAAGGGGACTGATAGCCCTTGGGGGGAAAGTGGTGAGGGGGGTGGGAAGAGAATAGACAAAAATCACAGACCTATGGATGAGGACAGTGTGGGTGTGTCAGGGCATGGGGTGGGATAGGAACCAGGTGGAGGAGAGTTATGGGGGGGGGGAGGATAGGAACTGTAATAATCTGAATAATAAAGATTTTTTTACAATAAAAAAAATTATTTGCTGCTTTGCATATTTCTGCAAATGACAGCAAAAGTAGAAGAATTAATGATTTCAAAGTTACAAATAAATTTTATGGAATCTGCAGATAATAAGGATTAACTGTATTTAGTTTTCCATTCAATTTCTTAGCTACTTGACTCTGTTAAGTCTACATGTTCTACAGTTTCTTTGGAAATAAAATAATACATAAGGAGAAAATTATTCTTATTCCTTCTAGATATGTAAAATTGTACTTTAATTCTTGTCTTATTTTTCGTAAGTACACAAAAATAAAGAAAATAAAATGTAGAAGTGACTGAATCATTGAAAATTTAGAAGAAATGGAAACCAAGAAACTTGAAAGGTAAGTAGATTTTAAAATGACAATTGGCCGAAGCCGGTTTGGCTCAGTGGTAGAGCGTCAGTCTGCAGACTGAAAGGTCCCAGGTTCGATTCCGGTTAAGGGCATGTACATTGGTTGCAGGCACATCCCCAGTAGGAGGTGTTTCTCTCTCATCGACGTTTCTAGCTCTCTATCTCTCTCCCTTCCTCTCTGTGAAATATCAATAAAAAATATATTTTTTAAAAGACAATTGATGTTGCATTTCCAGTGTCTTCACAAACTTCACTTAATCCTCATGATCATCATTGTACGGATTAAGTATACTATATAGTTATAAAGGCTCCAAGAGACTGAGATGTATCCATGGTTAGACAGCTAACAAGTTATAGGACCAACACGTCAAACTAGGTCTTTAAATTACTAATTTCATTCACTTTCCATGAATAGAATAAGAAAAGAAGGCATGGCTATTCACAAAGCTTAGATTAAAATGTTTAAAATGTGTTTTCCACAACTTTTGAATGATAAAATGTCAACTCTACAAGGACACATTAAGGTCCTCTCACAAGATAATGTGTGAGAAAATGTAGAGAGTCAATGAGGAAAATGTAAGGCAGTGCATTTAGGAAGAAATTATTCAATCTCTGGTTATTAGATGCATTGACCTGGATTATCAAGAACAACTTGGAAATAGACTTCTGAAATAACTGTAAATTGTATTCTGACAGTACCAGTTCCCAAAGATGGGGTGTTAAATAGTCAGTGAGACACACTGGAAACCAATTTTTCTGAGTTAAGAGAGCAACTGAGGATCTCCAGTGGTTCTTGCCTAGTAAAAGTTGTTCTGAGTTCGCAATATCTGATTTTCCAAGAAACACTGAAAATTCTTGATTTTAAGTAAAATCTCCATGACAGATACAGTTGGTGCCCAAATCCATGCCCAAATTCATGAGCATCGATACACTTCTCAGTTGTCAATGCAGTTCAGTTAGAGTCATGTGATCTTTCTGTCCAATGGTCTGTGAATAGAAGTGAGTGACATATAAATTACTGGTTCCTTTACAAATATATGTTTGTCTTTCTCTTATCTGTCTCCTTTCTCCCTCTCTCCTATCTCTCTGTTCTCTCTCTCTCTTTCTCTCCCCTCTCCCCCCAGAAGTATGACTTGGTTATACTTCAGATTCTCATTACACTTGCTCAGGTCCTTTCAGAATGTCCCACTTTCCGTCATTTATGATTTTTTTGTATTAGATTGTGATCATCCACATAAATGTTCATAATAAAAGCTAATTTTCAAACATCCTTATTGCTATGTATGGCTCTATAAGTTTTGGTCAATGGGATCTTGCTATTTGGTGCGGGGGGGGGGGGAGGGGAGGGTGTACTCCCTATCTTGCCACATTCTGCCAATTGGAAGCAGATATTGTGAAAGACCACGTTGGGCCCTGATGATGGTAAGGGGGCTATAGTAGCTACCTGACACTGTGGAGCTGCCACATAAGTGTTACAATGCTTTTATTTGGATTGAGAAAAATTAAACTTCTAATTTGTGCAAGGTACTCTTACCTCAGGTCTTTGTTAGAGTAGTCACACTGTATCCTAGATATCTCAGGCTTTAGATTCTATGGCTATAGCTGTAACTCCTAATAAAAATCTTGGGAATAGAGTAAACAAGTTTGGGTGGTAGCATGATGTAGCCATGAAAAGCATGGGCTTTGAAGTCAGATAGAAACAATACTGAATCTTATTTGGCCACTTCCTAGCTGTATCTCCATGGCTGAGATCATTAATATATCTGAGCTTATACACCATTGAGTTGTCGAAATGGTTAAATGGTCCAATGTCTCTTAAGTTCTTGGCACCTAATAAGTAGTCAACAAATGGTTGTTGCTGTTGTGCAAGAGTCAGATACTCTAAAGAAGTAGGATAATAGAAGGTTGGAATGGCTTCACCTGCCTGCCTGCCTCCTGAAATCTCAGTGGCTTGCGAGTGCCATGAGGCAGTCACAAGCTGCCAGAAGATGGGAAGCAACAACTTAGTTCTGTGAATTCCTAATCACACTCTGTCATTCACTGCTCTCCTCTGGACAGAAAGCATGATTTAATCACTCTCTTTGCCTGGAGTGGAGCAGAGGCTCCTTCTCTCGCCTTGGGCTGCAGGTGTTGGTGGAGTGAGAGCCTCTTCCAAGGAAATATGTGCTGTAATCCCTCCGTGCTGAGTCAACGCTGACAGATCTAACACTCTGCCCATGAGAGAGTCCACTGGAAACTTCTGAATCCAGCTGCATATCCAAGATGTGCACAGTGATGAAATGCTAGGCTGTTCCAAAGACTTGAGCAATGTGCAAACCCAAGGCCTGGTGAGCTGGTGCCAAGACTTGGGAGGCAGTTCTAGGAGTAAGCAGCTGAAGAAGGGACATGAATGCCCATTGTAAAAATAAACACTCTTCTTCCTGGATTCCCTTCTGAACAAAGACATCTTCATCTCGGCCTTACTAATTAGCTGCTCTAAGTAGCTGATACAGCTTGAGGTTGTTGAAAGCTGGCCTAGTTGACCTTCACATAGATAGTCAGCAGCCATCTTGATAATTGAAGTAATCTGGGAGAAAATCTCCTTTATAACCTTTCCCTGATAGCCACATTACCTCAAATTGTCCAGCAGAGACTTATCCCTTTTTGTAGAGGCATTGTCCTGTGAGTGTATGAAAGGGAGCCACAGGAAGAAAATAAAAATTGGTGCAGGGAAAGTCAAACTGCTATCTGTCTGGAATAACAGGGACAAATATATTCGTTTCATATTTATTTTTCTCTTTAGTATTTAGCTAAGATAAAGGTCAGACAGAGAGAAATAGCTTGGGTCCAATATACCTCAGTGCCTCAGTCCAAACCCTTCTGCATTCCACCCCTTCTCCACCCAAACACACAGCTTTTCCTCACCTCCCTGGTGGGGATATTTCCCATCTCTCAGCAAAAGCTCATCCATGTTCTTGCCTTAGCAAGTTGAAATCAGGATGCTGATTCACATAGCAACATTCTCTCTCCCTCAGTGGTCAGGTTCTGCTATGACCTCAGTGAACATCAGACCCTAGTGAGCTGGTCCTGGGACCCAACTTCCAAACACAACCCATTCTGGGTTCTAACACAAACCCATCACTGGCCTTAGGAACACCACCATGACACGTTTGAGAATGTCTGCTCATGAAAATTGGCAAACTTCTAGGAAAACACAGAGTGTTGCACATAGAAACACATGTGGAAGGAAGTCACCAAGGTAAGGAAGGAAGAGGCTTCATTTTAAGTTTATTTCCATCACAAATCAGTTCCCTCTCCATGAAGGAATGAAGGAAAAAACCATCAGAGGGAGTGAAGGAAAGAGAAGCAGCTCAGGACTAAGGAATCCCACCAGCCCAGTCTACAGGATGGAAGCTGACCTGTGCTTTCCCCAGGTTCAGCTGTGCCCATAAAACCAGAGGCGAGGCTGTTTCATTAGGAAGAAGAGAAGCAGGCAGCCTGGGTTACTCAATCCCCCTGTGCCTTGCCTGCGTGAGAGTGTTTCATTTCATGTGGTCACTTAATGTTTAATGGACGAGAGTCTAATTTTCAGTAAATAGTGATGTTTATTTGTTTTTTCATTAACTACTCACCATGTCTCAAATTCAGCTCTCCAGAAAGAAAAACACAAGGAAAATAAAGTCTTCAGAGGAAGGAACTTGACGGAAACCACAGGCATGGAGTTCTATGGTTAGTTCCTGTCTTGGAAAAGCCCGCAGCACACTTGGGCTCTCTCTGAGTCCGTTGTGTTTGGCCATCCATGTGATGTCCAGAATGGCTCTTTTTCTCAAGTCGCTGTTGCATGTGGGCAGACACACTCATGCTTGCCCTGTCTCCAGATGCTCCTTTTGGCTAATGGCAAGGGCTATGTGAAGTCTCAGGGTGAGCTCCATTTGCACAGGTTTGGTGCATATAAACATTCCTGTGAGCAAAAGCCATTACCAAGCTCTTGGTGAGCACATACAATTTTGGAGCAAGCTGAGGCTAAGAAAAGGTTAAGAGGGAGCCTCACACTCCCATTGGATGAGTGAGGGGTCCCAGCTGTCGTGGGGTCATTTCATTTATCCCTGGCTCCTCTCCTCTAAATTTCTAACTTCACCTTCCTCTACTTGAGCAGTATTTTGGCTGCACAGAGCTCACTCCTATAATTTCCAAGAGCCCTTCCCAATTCTCCTCCTTCCCCTAAATATATAAGCTGTGTCTCCAAGATCACCAGCTGCCTATAATGCTGTGAGCAGGACAGGAGGGAGAGAGGCTGGCTCACTAGAGTGATCAATAAGACCTTCCTTTTAAGCTGCTCCAGCGTGTTCATTGCTAGAGTCAGTGAAGGAACCAGACTGAAAGCACATAGGCTGTCATGCACACCAGCAAATATATTCTGAGACATGCCACCCAGTGTGTCCACTTTTATTTTTTATTTTTAATATACTTTTTTGTTGATTTCAGAGAGGGAGAGAGATATAGAAACATCAATGATGAGAGAGAATCATTGATTGCCTACCTTATATCTGTTTCCCACTGGGGATCAAGCTCACAGCCCTGGCATATGGCCTCACTGGGGAATCCAACCGTGCCCTCCAGGTTCATAGGTCGATGCTCAACTGCTGAGCCACAACAGCTAGGCCCAGTGTGCCCACTTTCAAAATGTCCAGTCTGAGGTTTAAATAATTAATATTAAGATATGATTGACATGCTGTTGACAATTGCATAATCTGGCATAAAAAAAAACAACCATAAGAAAGCAGAGATAAAGAACAGCCATTGCCTGGAACTACTACTCTCTAAAAAGCAATCTTAGATTTGGTCAGGGATCACTCTGCAAATACTAGAGCTATCAGCCCCTGAGGGCTCTCAAATGCCCTTTAGGATTTCAATTAGGCGGGTCTAATATTCAAAGCCAAGTTTCAAAATAAACAGAGTTTCTCTCCAGGCTCTGGACACCCCTCACAGATGGGGAAGTGGACCCTACAGAAAAGCAAGAGGGAGGTGGTGCAGTTCTTATGTTCTGGATGAAGTTTCCAGGACTGTCAGATAATCTGGAGGAAATTTTAAAGTCAAAGGCATTGTGAAGTCATGGAACAGTCAATCACGAGACTTAGAATTGGAGTATTAGACTGAAATGCTTTTGAATCCTAATGCTTCCACTTATAAGTGGTATTACTCTCTCAAGTATTTTCCTCATCATAAAGTGAGGCTAATTATATACACCTAAAAGGTCTTATGGGGAAAAATTAGCTCTTATAATGTACAGTACTTAGTCCATTGACAGTCAAGAGCTGGTGCTCAATGCTCTTTAGTTCTCTGCCCTCTCCTTTCCCCACTCCTCCATCAACCACAGGGCACTTAGTCCCCAGCTGCAGGTAATCTCGGTGACAACCTGTCACCTCTTGTTACAAAGGCACTGTGAAACAAACGATACGGGAATTTTTTGAAAGTAGATTCAGCCTCTAATCTTTAAGCATTTTTAATTTTATAGGGAAGATGAAGTACGTATACTGGCATACACAGACACAGAACACACTAGGTGATTAGTGTTACAGGCAGTTCAGTTGAGTTACAATCCCTTGGATGTTTAGGCAGAGGCTGGCTGGCAAAAATATAAACTGAGTAAATTAACATAAATAATGGAAGTGTTCACCAAAACACACACAGAGATATTTGGTTGCACTTATGCTCTATCCCCCTATAAAACGTGATGCCCAGAAAACAGATTTTGATTCTCATATACAAGAACCTTCTATCAGTGTTGACACACAGAGAGACTATCAAGGTAAGAGAAGCCCTCCCCCCCCAAAAAAAAAATCTGACAAGATGGCACCCATGGAGTCTTGGCTACCAACATATTGTCTGTGGTGAGGAAGGCCTGGCGGAATCTCTAGAGAGGGATGTCTAATATCCAAGGTGAAGAAGTTGTTGCCTGTACCCAGCTACACAGAAATCACCTTCTATTATCTCAAAGTTTCTGTAAATTTCACTATAAGCAACGTCTTAATATTCTAAGGGCAAAAAGGTTTTGAAGTGATTTCCAACATGCGGTGAAGGGAACCAACAATATAAAAACCTAAAAATATGTTATCCATCTGGATGCTGTGAGAATTCAACAAGAGACCAAGAATCCCCCAACAGTCTACTGGGATATTGGGAGGAGTGCCTCATGGAGAGTGGGATGGTGGCTTGAGTTGTCTTACTGTATCATACTGAGATAAAGGTCAACTCCAGAAGCTTAAGACATTTAATGGTAGATACTGGGGGCTTTTGATTAGAGTATTTTGTTTTCTTAAGTGTATTGGGTAGAAATAATAAAATCACTTGCAAACATTCTTTCCTTGTATCTGTCTTTGTGAAGGAATGAACTATATACCTGCTCCTAACTTCTAAGGAAATATTGTGATAAACCAGGGACTTTTAGAGGCCAGAAGACAGCCTGAACCAAAGCCTTGAGGTCCCATTGGGGGTTCTGAGAGCTGAAGGAAGGAGAGCATCTGTTTAGTGCATAGGCAAATGCCAGGTCCTCCCTGTTTATTTCTGAACAGCTTGGTGGGAGTTCTATAAGCAGTGACTGCAGAGCACACTAGCGCAGTTGCAGATTCTTGAAGTCCTTCCATGCCCAAGCCACTGAATTCTATTTCTGGATTTGCCTTCAACTCCAGGTAAAAAATTTTAACCCAGATGTTCATGCCCTCCCCTGAGTTTTTCTCATCAGATTCCAGGAAAGAGATTCAGATAGAAATGTGAGTTAACCCGAGGGAAAGCATTTACAGGCAAAGGGTACGGTGTTGGTAGTTTCAGAGCAAGTGAGAGGCATTTCCAAGAACTTCCAGAGCATTTTTGTCCATCGTGATTCCACGTCTGGCAGCTGGAACCCAGTGGGTAGGTGCTCTGTCTTCAAGGGATCAGAAGAGACACAGTGCTCAGATGAAGAAAGACATGCATCCCTTAAGGGCAAAATGTGAAAGGATTTTCACATCATGAATTCCTATCTAAAACTTCACTGGCACATATATGAGACATAGGTGTCAGGAATAATTTTAAAATTTTCTTTGGCTCATGCTCATCACTAACATACAATCACTATAAAGGAAATAACATATTTTGCTCAAACACCACATCCTTCTGATAATAGCTAGGATTTCTATTTTATATATTAAAGGATATAAACCAAGCAGCAGTTTCTATTTGGGACTCTTTGTCAGGGAAATAAAGGGGAAAGGAGCTGGGAAATACGTTCCCTTGCTCAGAGTGGGACAGAGGAAAGACTCCTTAATAAAACATATGTACTCCCCATTCTGCAAACTTCCTATCCTTGTACAAAAGATCTTACTGAAAGGTTAAAGTCATCACTTGTTGCCATAAATATGTAGGTGCCAATACCAAAATGTCTGGATAACTTCTTAAACTTTTGTTCTAGTCAACCAATACTTGTTTATGTGCTTGTGTGTATGTAAATCTTAAATTATATGAACCACTCTATAGATCCTACTGTACTGCGCGTTGGACATTTGAATTATTGTAAGTATATGTATTGTGTGACTTGATATTCTGTTTTATTTAGCTATCTAAAAACATAAGACTAAGATGTTTTATGTGAAAAAAAACATATATGTACTCCTAAACGCTGCCTTAGAAACAAAGAATAATATAAACAAGCCATGGCTTACAGTTTCAAAATCCAATAAATTATATTTATGGCTGTGCATTTGTCAAGATAAGTAGCTAATGGTAATCCAATAAGCAGGTAGGGTAATAAAATGCACTGATGCAGGGCAGAAGTCGGACCTGGTGATGGGAATGCCCTTTCACATTGAGATCCTAACAGACCTCATCAAATGACCCTAGACAGGGATGATGACCAGGCCAGGGGCAGGCGGCTAGGTAGAGAGTTGGAAAGAAAGGTCATTTGTATTTGTAGCCCTTCCATAGTGGCAGAGCACTTTTCTAGTCCTATCACAGTTTAAGTAGCACATTTTACAATGACAAATCTTCAGCAATATAGAGAGAATATTTCTGATTTTTGTTTTTGTATTTTTTTTAAACAACGGAGTGAGAAGTAGGATTCTTAGGGAGAATATTGTGCCTATGCAGCAGAATAGGCACTAAACACATTTGAGACTCTAGACTAAAATAGAAATCCTAGCAATTGTCAAGCTTCTAAAATTTGCTTGGACTTATTCTAACAGATTCCTTTAGATCTACATCTGTTGTGTTGTGGCTGAATATTCAGAAATAGATACAGCTCCAATCCCTCTCGTCTAAGGTGTTCTGTACACCAGGTGGCCTCCGAATCTCTCTCTGTCAAAGTTTTATGGATGTAGCAAGATGCAGGGAAAAGGGTCACTGAGCAAGCAACTCTCAATAGTCCAGTCTTTTAGTCACTGGAAACATATGAATGAGCAGTCCTGCTGTAAGTAATAAAGAAAATGTCATCGAGTCAAGTCTGATCTTTAGATTTATGTTGAGCCAGTGGGTAAGGAAAAAAACACGTTCATGCCTTTGTACCTGGGCCTCAGGCTGAAACATGCAATTGTATTGGGGAAGCATAGCTGTCTATAACTGTCCTTGCGTGGGCCCTTGATGACCATTTTTGCATGAGGACTTAGAGTCTCAAGCTCCCATTGACCCAATATACACAGCTCAAATGAAGAGAGTACATGGTAGAAATATAAGACCACCCAAAACAACCAATGGAATTCTCTAGTTTCCCAATTTTCTCTTGCATATACTGAGTTATTCTTCTTGAAATTTCTAAAAATATGCAGACTAAAGGTTTTTATGTGGGCTGATTTAGTTTAGTTGCAGAGGCCATTCAGGGCAAGTGAAAGTACTTAGTATTTGCTGTCAAACCCAACTGGGTTCAAATTCCTACTCAGCCCCTTGTTTAAATACTTAGAGCTTTAGATTTTTCACTTGCAAAAGAGAAAATTGTTTTTATAGGGCAGGGTGGGGTTAATGATTAGAAATCATTTGTGGTGAGATACTTACCATGTAGACCACACTGCTTTAACAGCAGCTATAATTAAGCTCTTTGGTAACCAGACTGAAAATATTGACAAAGATAACAATTATCTTGCACCATAAAGTTTTCCTGGGATGTTTCTTTAGGCCCAATTTACTGAACTTTATAATAAGTAATTTCTTTTAAATACCTAAACCTCAGTTTATAAAAGGTTTTCACACATACTTTTTTATAACAGAAAGTTTGTTTTTAGGATTATCTTCACTTAAGAGTTTAAGAAACTGAGATTAAGGCCAAATTACTCATATCTACAAATGAGTAAACTGGCAGGTATAAGTATCAATGATGCCAGATTTATTAGAAGAGCAGTGTTCAAATTTGTGCACACCCTAATTCTTTAATTAAACAAATATTATTGTATCTCTGCAGGCCCTGAACTAGGTGCTGTGAATACAACCACGAGAAAAAAGTCACAGTTCTATCCTCAAATACTTCATACTCCTTCAAGAGCACAGGCTTTACACAGCTACACTGGAAAACAAAACAAAAAACCTGATTAAAAAATGAGCAAAAGACCCAAATAGACACCTCACCAAAGAAGATATACAGATAGCAAATAAGCATATGAAAAGAGATTCCACACCATATGTTATCAGGGAAATGCAAATTATAACAATGAGATGCCACTATACAGTAGTAGAATGGTCAAAATCCAAAATACTGACAACATCAAATGTTGACAAGATGTGGAGCAACAGGAACTAGCACTCATTCATAGTTGCCAAAACTGGAAGCAACCAAGATGTCTTTCATTAGGTCAGTTGATAAATAAATTGTGGCACACCCATACAATGGATTATTTAGTTCTAAAGTGAAATTAGCTATTAAGTCATAAAAAGATATTTTAATGGCAGAGACTTACATGCATATTAATAAGTGAAAGAAGGCAATCTGAAAAGTCTACATAGTGCATTGTTTCAACTATATGACATTCTAGGAAAGGCCGAATTTTGAAGAAAGTGACACAATCAGTGATTGCCAGAAATTGGTGGGGAAGGAGGAAGGAATAAACAGAGCACAGAGGATTTTGGGGTAGTGAAATTATTCTGTATGATACTATAATGATACACACATGTCATTATATATTTGCTAAAAGCATTAGAACTTACAACACCAACACTGATCTGCAATGTAAACTGTTGACTTGGAATGAAAATTATGTGTCAGTGTGAGTTCATCAATTACAACAAATGTACCACTATAATGCAGGATATGACAGTGGTGGAAGGTGTGAAGGGGCAGATGTATATACAAACTCTATAACTTCTGTTCAATTTTTCTGTGAACCGGAAACTGCTCTAAACATAAGTCTATTTTTGAAAAAAGAAAACTACACCAATTGTGAAAAATACAATGAAAGAGAAAATGTAGGGACCTTAGCAGTCTAGTATAGTCTTATAGAACTGGGAAAACAGTTGATAGTACATGATCCTTGAGCTGAAATCTGTATCATAAATAGTGAAAATATCAATTGTGCTAAATTCTATAAGGTGACTAACTTTAATAATCATATGGACAACACCCCCCTGATAAAAGACAATTAACAAAATCCACCTGAGACTGTCATCACATACAACGAATAATTCTTATTATAAGTGTGTCAAGTGTGCCTCAGATCCAGAAAAAGGAAACATGGGAAGAGGCCAAATATTGTCATGGCAACAGAAACACAAAGAACCCATGCTAAATAGTTTCCAATAAGCAAGAACAACCAGTATTCAGTAAGTAGCCTTCCATGGAAGTTAACATCTGTTATTTATTTGTTAATTCTCCGTTTGAAAAAAGATGGGATAATTGGAAATACGTCTATGTTCTGGGAAAGTATTGAATAGAAGAGTTCTTAGTGTGTCTTAAATATTGGCCCATTACTTTTAACATTTAGTACAAGCCTGCTGTCTCCATTTAAAGCATGGATGAGAGAGTTGGATGATATCTAGATCCAATCATTTCAAAGCTATATGGAAGATCAAAGACAGTGTCTTGCTTTCATAAGAAGAAAGAAGCTCCCCCTTTCTTGGGAGGACATCCTTTGGGTCCTCGAGAAGAAATAAGAGAAAATGTGCATTAAGGAGGAGGTGGAAGGTGGATCGTATTCATCAGATAACTGTAACCGTATTACCTATATTAGAGGAGAAATAGCAAGGAAAAGACAAATACTTACATAGCTACCAATATACCTATACCGCATAATGGTTCAAAGCAAGAATATTGCTATCAAAAAGACCTGGATTTAAGCCCAGTGCTACCACTGACTAGCTCTAAGACTTTAGGCAAGTTTCTGTGTCTCTACAACCCAGTCTCCTCGTTCGTAAAATGTAAACGTTCCCGAGACCTACTACGTGGACTTCAGAAGAACTAACAAACAGTTACGATCCTAGTATTTAGCACACAATAACCACTCAATAAATGTTAGTTGTATTATTATTTTTAATAGGATGAGTAGATCCCCTAGCATAAGTTTTGCTGCACAGCAATCCTGTTTGTCATTATTTTTTATTGTACTGCAAAGGCTTCAAGAAAGCGCTAGGGAAAGTAAGAATCCCTTGGTGAGTTGTCAGATAGCTGACAATAAAAAGACAAATACCAGACTATATCCATTTCTTGCCTCCGAAGACCTCCACTTTGGCCTTTAGATGATCTTGGTATCTCAATGACCCTATAATTCTCTGACATGCTGATGCCTTCAGCCTCCTATTCAATATCCCTTCACAGCAGAGTGGGTGACTGACACAGGGGAAGCATCACAGAGCTGGCCAGCACTCCCACCCCCTCACTGGTTTCATATGCTCACCTGAGTTGTCGTCCACTCCCCTTTGAGGAAACTTGGGCCACAGCTGTGGACCTCAGTTACTGTAACATCTGAGGACACTAGCTCTGTGTTCACTTAAGACAGAACACAATTTTGCCAGTTACTTGTGCAAATCATTTATGCGATCTGAATTTTCAAATCTTTGTTTCTACAAATAGGGCTTAGGATACTGTATCCATCAGGGCCCAGGCAGGAATCAGATGGTCCACTCAAGCTGAGCAATGGGGGTGACATCAATAAAGGGATTATTTACAGGGTGTGGGCAAGGTTTGGGGAATCAGCAGGGCTGCTACAGTGACTGCACTGGTAGTGGAGAGACAAGAGCAGTCCTAGGACTGAATGAATGGAAGAAGGAACAGTTTTCAGAACCCAGAGAGGGTAACTTTGCAGAGAGGTCATCTTGCAAGTGCTGTGACCTTGGGTAAAGAATTACAACCAACCTTTGGCCACTTTGTAGGAACAGACAAGAAGAGTAATTTAACTGCATTTCTCCTGCTCCCTTTCTTATTGTTGTTAAGCTATTGGCCAAACCCAAGTGAAAGCCATAGAACAGGGAGCCAGTTGGTGCAATGTATACAGACCAGCCTCATGGGGGCACAGAACAAGGGGAGAGTGAATCTGGGCTGGAAGGCGGGAGGTGGAAGAAACCTCGCCCTGCTGAGACACCACCAAGAAAGGTTGGTAAGAACACAGAATAAGTCAGTTTGTGCAACCCCTGTCAGTGCCTAGCACATGATAAGAGGGCAGTAACTTTAATCCCCCCAAACCCACCCCACTCTCCAACTATCAGAGAGAAACTCACAGTCCTTCAGCCACAGTCACTATCCGATACTCAATACACATCTCAACATTCACATTTGCACACGCACATAACACTCACTGTATGTCAGGCTTTCTACATTTGTTTTTAATTTTTAGGTTTTCGCTGGAGTTTTTCACACATTCTTTCATGGAGTTTTTAGCAACCAAATTTCATCCCATCCTTCCCAAACTTAACCTGGCCCATGTGTTACTATCAGCATCAAAAAGGGGGTTAATGTCTAATTATGTTGCCTTTTTATGGGGATACATGTGTCAGCATCAACTTTTGACAATTACCAAAAGGGTGAAATATCCTCATAGAAAAAGAAGGAAAGACTCAGTGGCCATCACCTCCAGAAGGACTCAAGCACCACATACAAAGAGCGAATTTCTAGAGAGCTCCCTGAGCTTGATCTTTGGAAGGAGGACCTTCGTGGTTTACAAACAGGCAAGCATTTGCTAGTCAGCCCAGCAACAAACCTCTGCTCTCTCTAGTCAGCCAGTTTCGTTAAATTTCTCTTAAAGACAACCAATAAAAGTGCCAATCATTCCACTTAACTCTGTGGCTAGCCATCTATTATTAATCAGAGCAAATACTTCTGGAAGAGTAAATGGGGTCTCGAGGACCTGAGCTTGATAGCCCCGCAATGCAATCACTCCTGTGTCTGGTGTCATGTGATGAATGAAATGATTGATCAGAATGGCACCGGGAAGATGGATGTGCTCTCTGTGCTCTCTCCATCCTCTTTCCCTCCTCCCCTGCGGGCTAGCACTACTAAGAATGCTAAATGGAAAGATAGTTTTATATGAGAAATGACACTGAAAATACACTTCTGTTCTTAAATGCTCATTTGCAAGTGGTTAAACGCTGGTACCTCACAAAAAGCAAAGAAAGAAAACTTGCTGAGTGTTTTTCTGTTGTGTCACATTTCAGTCATGTTTCCCTTAAGAGGGGGAGATTGCTGGTGAAGCTGCAATTAGACTGGAAATTTAGCGCATCTTTACAATTATGTTCTCGTGTGGTTGGAAAAGTCTCTTATGGGCCATGAGATACTTTGGTTTAAAAGCATATTTCAGAATTCAGGTAGGAAGGCAAAGTTCTGGTCTCTCGTTTAGCTAAATCTCCGCCCACCCCATGAAGAGACACTTTGCAAACTAAGGCGACAGCAGCAGAGTGTGTGAGCCCAGCACACCGCGAAGGGAGTCATGACCTTGACTTTAGTTCTGCTCAGTAGTAAACTCCAAATAGCACAACTTCATTAGCATGGCCTTTCGGTCACTTGGTCCATGGATCTCAATGTACTTTACCAACAATAGCCTGTGAATTTCACCTAGAGCCTGAAGGAGGTCATCGGGCTGCCCATTCGTGGCATTTCAGGTGAATTTGCAGGTAATTGCAACTGTAGGCAATGCCTCAGAACCACAGAAAGTGAGTTCTCACCCTCTCCCAACATTGGGTATCCAGGTGTTACAACCGGGGCATCGATAATGCTCCTGCCGGGCATCCAGAGCCTGGACGGCATGGAGGGTTGACTGCCAGTTGTGTCTGACCCCTGTGCAAGAAGAGTGAGTTGAAGAAGGGACAGTCCGCTAATGTGGCAAATTAGACCGGTGGTTCACAGTCTTAGCTACACATTGGAATCACCTGCGGGGCTTCAGGAGTCAGTGGAGCCTGGGTCTGACTTCAGGGTCTCTGATTTAATTGGCCTGGAGTGTGGCTTGGCCCTGGAGAGCTTTTAGGGCATATGAGGTGATTGTAGTATGGAGCCAAGGTGGAGAACCACGACTAAAGCCAGGCATGTCACCAAGAAGTACATGTCAGTGATTTTTGCTTTGGAAGTCCCTGTTTTGCTGGTGAATAGAGGATTTTGGTCTTATGGAATTTTAAAGAAGTTGTTTCATCCAACCTAAAGAAGTTATTTTACCCAAGATGGGTGGTCCCATGTTTGCCAGATGACTAGTGCTTTTCAAACTGTGGGTAATAACTTACAAGTAGGTGATGAAATAGATTTAAATGGTTGCAACTGGCACTCTTTGTTTTGAAAATATCAGTTTATCACATATAGTAAGTATGACATTGTAAAGTAAGTGTGTGTGTGTGTGTGTGTGTGTGTGTGTGTGTGTGTAAATTTGCACTGGGTCCTGATGTGAAATGTAGAACATTTATCTCAATGAAGATCAAGGTAAAAAAAAAAAGTATGTAAAACTCTGACCTTTAATGCTAATACTTGCCCCAGATGTGGAATGTCTCTCTTGTGTTTTACCTAAGAAATCTGGGGCTCTGAAAGTTTTCATAACTTTCTCTAACTTCAGCCAGATACAGTAAGGATGACTCAGAGTTTAAGCCCGCACCTGTGTGTCTGCAGCCCGAGCTCCCTGTTACATGAGAACGCCTTGCAATCATCCTCCACCCAGGCTTACAACGCTGACATAGCGCATCTTCAAGTCTCTTCATCTTGATGCACAAACTAGAAGGACAGCCAGCTAACAGAGTAAAGTGGGACAATGTAAACTTTTACCGAATGGAAAAGGACTCCCCGACTCTCCTGACAGGGCTGTCAGCCTTGGACAGAACCCTTTCTCTTCTGGAGGCTGGTCCCTCCTCACCTGTCAACAGGGAGTGGAAGAGCACCTTGTATTGTCCTGCCTGTATTAACCCCATATGACCTTGCAGTGATACCGGGGTTCTACCCAACGTGAGGAGATTCACAGCATACTAAATGGAAACTGCTTATTTCCTCTGAAGAAGCAAAAGTTCCCATAAACCAGTGGTCAGCAAACTGCGGCTGGCGAGCCACATGTGTCTCTTTGGAACTTTGAGTTTTTAGCAAAGGCCAGCTTAGGAGTTCCCTAAATAAGTTAATAACAATGTACCTACTTATATAGTTTAAGTTTAAAAAATTTGGCTCTCTGCTGAAACCGGTTTGGCTTAGTGGATAGAGCATCGGCCTGCGGACTGAAGGGTTCCGGGTTCGATTCCGGTCAAGGGCATATACCTTGGTTGCGGGCACATCCCTGGTGGGGGGGTGTGCAAGAGGCAGCTGATCGATGACTCTCTCTTATCGATGTTTCTAACTCTCTATCCCTCTCTCTTCCTCTCTGTAAAAAATCAATAAAATATATTTAAAAAGAAAAAAAAAAAGAAATTGGCTCTCAAAAGAAATTTTAATCATTGTACTATTGATATTTAGCTCTGTTGTCTAATGAGTTCCCCGACCACAGGTTTATTCTTTTGAGAGCCAAATTTTTTAAACTTAAACTATATAGGTAGGTACATTGTTATTAACTTAATTAGGGTACTCCTACACTGGCCTTTGCTAAAAACTCAAGGGGCCAAAGAGCCGAATGTGGCTCGCAAGCTGCAGTTTGCCAACCACTGTCCTAAACCAAATTCAAAACTAAGTAATGATGAGTTCTGAATATGTTTTTATTTTATTTTTTCTTTATTGATTAAGGCATTACATGTGTCCTTATCCCTCTATTGTCCCCCTCCCCCAAATCCCCCACTCATGCCCTCACACCCCTGATGTCTATATCCATTGGTCAGGCTTATATGCATGCATACAAGTCCTTTGGTTGATCTTTATCCCCTTACCCTCACCCTCCCCTACCTTCCCTCTGAGGTTTGATGGTCTGATCAATGCTTCTATGTCTCTGGATCTGTTTTCATTCATCAGTTTATGTTGTTCATTATATCCCACAAATGAGTAAGATCATGTGATATTTATCTTTCTCTGACTGGCTTATTTCACTTACCATAATGCTCTCCAGTTCCATCCATGCTGTTGCAAATGGTAAGAATTCCTTCTTTTTTACCTCAGCATAGTATTCCATTGTGTAGATGTACCACAGTTTTTTTTAATACACTCATCTGCTGATGGGTACTTAGGCTGTTTCCAAATCTTAGCTATGGTAATTTGTGCTGCTATGAACATAGGGGTGCATATATAATTTCTGATTGGTATTTCTAGCTTCTTGGGATATATTCCTAAAAGTGGGATCACTGAGTTAAATGGGAGTTCCGTTTTTAGTTTTTTTGAGGAAACTCCATGCAGTTCTCCACAGTGGCTGCACCAGTTTGCATTTCCACCAGCAGAGTTCTGAGTGTATTAAACGAAGCTGAGATTTTTTTTCCAAGTTAACCTGTTATTAAAATATAGCATACAGATAGAAAATGGCATAAACCATAGGACATAGCACAATGGATTTCCACAAACAGAATGTGCTCACATAATCACCACCTGAGAGGGCAGGGCAGGCGAGGCTAACTCCTGACTCTCATTTTGTATTGTGGGGCAGGGCAGAACAGGGTGGAGCTACCCTCCATTTTGTGTAACGACCCTAGCCCTCACCCAACCAATCAGGGTCAGCCAGAGCAGTGACATCACCACCCTTATAAAACCCCTTGACTTGTCCAAGTTCGGCCTCTCTTCCACCATGCCGTTGGTGGAGTGAGTGGGACAGAGCCCATGCTAGCATGGAAGAGGCTCTTTTGTTATTGCATCGGTCTCGGCTCCCTGGTGGTCCTTGGGGATCACGAAGTCTGGGCATAACACACCCACATCAAGAAAGAATGTGGTGCCAACTCCCCAAAATCTCCTCAGATGCTCTTCCAGTCACTACCTCCCAAAAGAGTAACTTCTACCCTGACTTCTAATCTAACTTTTATCCTATTTTGAATGTTTTAATAAATGAAATTATACTCTATTTACTCTTTTGTGTTTGTTTCTTCCATTCAATATGGCATTGGTGAGCTTCATCCCTGTTGTTGTGTGGTGATTGTTTATTTTCCTTGATATACAATATCCCACTGTATTAATATACAATTGATTAACCAATTCTTCTCTTGTGGCCACTTGGATATTTTCCAGTTTGAGGCTATGAATATTTCAGTACTACTATAAATATCCTCCTAGAGACATCGTTTGGTGAACATATGTTTGCATTTCTGTTAGTTATGTATTAGCAGTGGAATTGTTGGATCAAAGCTATGCATATGTTCAGTTTTAATAGTTCCTGCAAAAGAGTTTTCCAATGCCATACATTGTAGCTTCCCACCAACTGTGTTATGATAGTTCCAATTGCTCCATATCTTCAACAAAATTTGGAATTTTCTGACTTTTTCATTTTAGCCAAACTGAGCTTGCACACGTGTGTGTGTGTGTGTGTGTGTGTGTGTGTGTGTGTGTGTGTGAGTGTGTGTGTGTGTGTGTTTAACGGTTATCATATATTTTTTTAATATTTTAAATTTCACTGAGGTGTAGTTTACATATGAAAAATGATATCAATTTAAGTTATAAATATAGTGAGCTTTGGAAGATTTCGGGCGCCAAATGTTGCAACCTTTGCACCAGGGTTCAGGATCTGAAGGAGGGCCGATGCAGAAATAAAAACGCTATACAAGAAATATGAATTTAGAAGTCATGAGGGTCCAGGTGGAGACCTCTTGTTTAAAGAGGCACCCCAGAGATTGGGTCCTGTCTGCTTTTTATTCAGTTTTAGATACACATCTTTCCCTCTAGCAATGCATATAGGCATATCAAAGGTAAAGTTTTTACAAACAGTAAAAGGATTATCAGGTTAGGGAATTACCTTGAGCCATCACTATCTCAATAGATGAGGTGCTTAGTGTCAGCCCTGTCAATAACCAACGTCCATCCACCTTCCACGTTCCTTGGTGTACTCTCATGATAGTACCAGTGAGTGGCTTCCCGCAGAAAATGTGTACACCCATAAAACCTCTAAGGTGGTCAACACATATAAGAATATTTTTGCATCCCAATATTCCCACATGTTCCTTCTGCATTTTCTATAAGAGATTCTGGAAGAGAATTCCAGGGAAGCTTGCTCACCAGTCATTGTTGGATCTGGGCAGTTGCTACAGTGCCAGGTTCCTGCAGGGCATCACTTTCCCTGCTCTTAACTGGAGCAGTGTTGGCAGAAACCCAGACAGCATAGAGTTAATTGCATTAATTTTACTTAATTTTAGTTGATTTAAATTTAAATGTAAATATTCACATATGGTCTGTGGCTAACATATTATAAAATGTAGGTTTAGATTTTACTAAAAATTTATTTCAGAATCCTTGCATGCTAGTGTCATGTGGATATTTCTGCCTGTTATACAAATTTCATGGACGTGAGTTTCTTATGGCAGATTCTTGACTTATTTGGACATTTCACTTTTTTTTTAACCAAGAAAGCAAAAATAAATCATTTTTCAAATAATGTATCTGCCAAATTTTAGTAGTAATATGCCTGTGGCTGTGGCAAGACCTGATTCTTTCTGTGATATGTGTTTAAGCTTCAAAGTTAGGGACTCAAACAGACCCTTGGTTGAATTTACCATGTTTTCCCGAAAATAAGACATCCTCCGAAAATAAGACCTACTTACAGGTTTCCTTCTGAGTGAAATATAAGGCACCCCCCCGAAAATAAGGCCACCAGGCTCTGTCTCAGAATGAAAATTAATTTACCATAAACTGGTCACTAGGGCAGCCCCGACTAGCATCTAGCAACCATTGATGTTACTCGGAGTCCTGACCTCACTGCTGTGTGAATGGAGAGAAATCAGCATGGAAACTTTGTGAAACCTAAGCCGCAAGAAGATGTGACTTGGGTGAAGAATTCATGGAAGAAAATCACTGACAGTTGCATTGCGAGCAGGCTACCTTGACAAGAAGTACTCGTTTAAAGACAGTGCTATTGCTAAACATGAGAGATTTGGTCCACTGATTCTGAAAGAAATGGAGTCACCAGAAATTCACCAGGAAATTCAGGAATTGGATTATTATGATGATGTTCCAGAAGATGATGACATGATTGTCACTGAATAAATGAGTACATTCTTGATACTGTAGGCTTCACAGTTTGTCTGGTTTGTGTTGACAACTACTGTACTACTGGATACAGGTAATAAATTTCCTTTATTTTCATTTAACAATAAATGTGTACCGTATTCTTCTTCATGGAAAAATAAGACATCCCCTGAAAATAAGACCTAGCGCATCTTTGGGAGCAAAAATTAATATAAGACGCTGTCTTATTTTAGGGGAAACAAGGTAGTCTTTGAGTCTTCCCATCAGTGATATGGTGAGCAAGTTGGTCAGTCTCTCAGCTTCAGCTTCTTCATTTGCATAACTGTAGTGGGAGATCTATTTCCTGTGTATCTGACATACCCCAGACCCAATAAATGTGAGTGCTGCCCTTGCCAGCCTAGATCTGCTAAATGATGCCAATCACCACCCCTCTTCCTTAGGGCTTCACTGTCACACCAACACTTTTGCAAACTACTGAGCAACACAGAAAACGTAAAGTGATGACCCTTCAGATAGTGTCAGTAGAAAATAGTAACTTTCCTGGGCTAAGGCCTTGACATAACAATCTGTTTCTGTCTTTGGAAAACTTTACCCCCAAAGCCACTGAGAAACACCTTTGCTGGGAATCATTCAGCAGAGTACAAAGACTTGGGTCAGACCACAATGGGAGATTTATTTTCCCTTGCTATGGCCCTTCACTCTCAGGAGCTCCAGGATGTGGACTCTGTTTGCTCAGATCTCATGGTAACTTCCCTCCCAGCAGAAGGAGGGGAAGGGAAGGTGTAGTTTATTTTGGGGAGAAAAGGTCTGAGAGTAGTGATTACTCTAAGCAACAGGTCCTAACTAGGTGCAGGGGGAAGAGGCTGCTGGCAGGCCCCAAGGAGTGGATGGAGGAGGGAGGGAGGAGGTGGGAAAGGGTGCGCTGAGTGTCAGCTACAGGCCAAGTGTTAGTTGGGGGGCTTTATCACTAACTAGAGGCCCAGTGCATAAAATTTGTGCAGGGTGGCGGGCTCAGCCCAGCCTGCACCCTCTCTAATTTGGGACTCCTAGAGGGATGTCCGACTGCTCATTTAGGGATGTCCTACTGGGATTTGGCCTAAATAGGCAGTTGAACATTCCTCTCACAATCCAGGACTGCTGGCTCCGAACTGCTTGCCTGCCTGCCTTCTGCCTTCCTGATTGCCCTTAACCACTTCTGCCTGCCAGCATGATCACCCTCTAACCACTCCCCTGCCAGCCTGATCCATGCCTAACTGCTTCCCTGCCAGCCTGATTTCCACTAACTTCCCTCCCCTGCAGGCCTGGTCACCCCATTATCTGCCCTCCCCTGCAGGCCTGGTCACCCCTAACTGCCCTTTCCTGCAGTCTTGATTGCCCACAACTGCATTCCCTTGCAGGCCTTGTCCCTCCCAACTGCCCTCCCCTGCTGGCCATCTTGTGGTGGCCATCTTGTCCAAAAGGGGGCAGCCATCTTTGACCAGATGAGGGCAGCCAATTAGATAGGATACCGCTCATCACTGTTTAAATGATTGCTCAATAGAAGACAGACCAGAAACTGTGCTAAACCATTTAATCTCACAACAATAAGTAGCATTGCTGTTCCCATTTTACAGAGGATAAGTCTAAGGTTTAGAAAGGAAAAGTAACTTACCTGGGGCCACATAGCCAGCTGAGCTTTGTGCCCAGGTGACCACAAGGCTTTCCTGCTTTTTCTTCTCAGAACCTCCCTAAGGTAGATGTTACTGCCTATTATGAATAGGAAACAGGCTACTGACTTGAAATTGCACTTCTCAAATTCACATATCTGGAATTCAGATAGTCAAACTAGGATGTGAACCAGCAACTCTCACTCTGTATCCAGAACACTTCCCATCATACTAAGTAGTGATAGCAAAGAAAATCACTTGCATTGTCAAGAACCTCTTCTGTGCCAGGCACTGCCCTACATATTCTACATGTAGAACTCATTTTATCCTCCTTAAAAAAATCTTTGCAATATCATCCCCAATTATAGGCAATGAGACAGAAACACAGAATGGTTAAGCACTCTGCAAGGATGCATAGTAAATAGAAAGGCTGGGATTTGAACCTGGACACTGTGACTGTAGAGTCACTTTTTAATCACTATGTTAGAGCCAACCCCAGTGTCGGGACCTCTTTGCCATAGGTGGGATAACATCAGGGACTATATTATCTGGGCAGGGTAGAAAACCACAGCGTGAAATGAACATCGGCAGAAAGAAGTAATAAAAAAGGACAATTGCAAGTGACAGAGCTTCAAGAAGAGCAGCGAGTACATTAGCCAAGAAGGACTGTCACGGTTCTTTATGGTCCACATAATGGCTTTGCCTTAATTCTAACACAGAAGACTGGCCTTGCTCAATCCACAGTGGAAATCACCCGAGTCTAGAATTGACATGAGAAGTTGATTTATTTTCATTGTGTGTTACAGCAATTCAGTGCAATTTATTTAGGACCACTGTCTCTCACTCAGAGGGAAACTCATAACACAAACGCATTAATCTTGGGAGACAGTATCTTGGCTACCGACAGTTTGGATAATTAGATTGTTACTCTCAGCATGCATGGTCTGTTCGCAAGCAACAAAGAAGCTTATCAGATTCTAATAACCTTTCGTGAATATTATACAAACTACGGTAGACAAAGACATTCACAGATTGCAAAGAAAATTCCATCATCTAGACTCTTATTTGCCAAGGGACAGTTCAACATATATTTTCCTTTCCTAACAGAAAGGCCATTTCCCTCATCAGCAGCCTGGCTAGACGACTTTTTATTGATTCTATAAAGATTCTTCATTAAGGGAAATTTGAAATTAAAAACTAGGAGCAGTGCGACCTTGAAATCATTAGGGCTTAGATACAAAGACAAGACCCATCAAGTATATTGGTAAAATTCCTACTGATTAGTATAAGTGGAACTCTTCAGACACCTAGTGACTTTTAGCCAATAATGTCCTCATCAAGGTCTCTGAGTTCAGAGACCTCCAAGTGCCTCAGAAAGGAATGGCTCAGATGATGAGGTGGTCTTGGTCTGAATCCTCAGGCTTAAACCACCCTCTTAGCTTGATATGATGAAGCTCCTGGGACTTGACTCTTCCTGCTACATCAGAAATCTTTTTTATTTCCCCACTTTTATTGAGTCTTATTTTTTCCAATTGAGATATTGCTCACTTACCATAAAATTAAGTATTTTAAAGCATATGGTTTAGAGGTTTTAGTATATTTACAAGAATGTGCAATCTCACCACTATCTAATTTCAGAACACCTTTATCACCCTATAAGGAACCCCATATCCATTGGTAGTCATTCCCTATCCCCTATCCCCACAATCCCCTGGCAATCACTGATCTACTTTCTGTCTCTATATATTTGCCTCGTCTAGAATCGTGGATTAACTTAAGAATCTGTATAGCTAAAAAGGTAAAAGTAAAATTTAAACGGAGTCATACAATGTGTGGAATTTTGTGTCTGGTTTCCATCATTTAGCATAATGTTTTCAAATTTCATCCATGTTGTAGCAATACTTCATTCCCTTTTAGGGCTGAATAATATTCCATTATATGGATATACCACAGTTTATCCATTCATCTGTTGATGGGGCATTTGGATTGTTTTCATATTTTGGTTATTATGAATACTGTATATATGAGCATTCATATATAATTTTGTGTATGTATATGTTTTCATTTCTCTTGGGTGCATACCTTTTTATGGATACACATTTTTAAGTTAACCCATGATTCTCAAACACACCAGTCTCTTTGAGGAAATTGTGGGGTCATATGTGAGCTCTGTGTTTAACTTTTTGAGGAATTGCCAGACTCTACCCCAAATGGCTTCCTTACCAGTGATGCAGGAGGGCTCCAATTTCTCTACAACCTCATATGGTTTTTTTTGCAAGTAATAAAAGTGAAACATCTGAGATTAACAAAGCCCCCCCAAAAAGAGTTTAGGTAACTCTTGAGTAGTTACCAGGATACCCACCTCACGGGTCACCTAAGAAAATGCTGCCCTGCACCTTCTTCTCAAGGAGAATTGCCCTGCACTCTGCACCCCCATGTGTGACAATTTCCAGCTGAATATCAGAAGGTTTGTTTTTTGTTTTTTTCTTATTGAACTTCTAGGTTGGCTCATGGGAGAAGGCTGGGTGACTTTATACCTATGCCAAGTCCAACTAATTTATCCAGGCCTAGAACCTACTTCAAGCCATTGGGAGCTCAGACATTTGGCAGTGGTCCTGTCCTCTAGGCCATCACCCCCTGTGGCTTCCCTGTTCAGTTACTGTTACCCTCATTTTGTTTATTTTATATTTTTTGTCACCCTCATTTGAAGTGTGAGCAGCCTTAGGATCTAAATTTTGCTTAAATAATGTGGTTCCGTATGCCAGCACAGAGCTGAAACCCAGGCTAGGAGCAGAGAAAACTGGTCTGAGAGCAAATATGAGTCTTAATAGAATAGAATAAGAAACTCTCCAACCTGCGCCCAGACCTTTCTCCACGCAATCTGCCGGCGTCCATGCCATTACTGACAGAGGTAAGTGTGGGAAGTGGAGAGAAATGTGTTGTAGGCTGGTCAGAATTTTTTGCTAGCTCAGAGGTTTAATTTTTTTTTTTTTTGGCTGCCTCTTGAGTGACATGAGTGATGGGGTGTTTCAAGCTTCTCACACCCACCTTGTGGATCTTTCCAGCCCTGAACATGTTTCAGCCAGCCTAGGAGGGATAGTAATGGGGCTTGTTGCTTGAAGGCTGGGCTTTGGTGTGGTTTCACACCAGGCCTCTCAACTGTGCCCTTTTTAAAGTTTCATCATTCCCAACCAGCTGTTATTTCACTGCCTGTGGTTTTCTGTCTAACAGTCTATAAGAAGATTAATAGTTCTATGCGTAATGGGATCATGATTTTAACATGAGACTGCAGCCAGCTCCCAGGGAGCATCGACAGAATTCTCCCGCAGAATGAGGGGTCTGTAGGATCTTAGAAAATGGAAGCTGGCCTCTGGGAGTGTGAGTTCTGCTCCTTTCTGACATGATAACCGAGAGGGTGTCCAGTTCCTCTGGGTAGATTCCCTTTAACACAGCACCAGCTTCACACCAGTTCTGGCGGATCAGTTCCCCTTAGGCCTTTTGAGTCTTGTCTCTGGAACTATAAGGAAAAAATAATTTGTTTAGAGCACTGCTTTTGTGCATGGAGAGGAGAGGACAGTGGTTGTGTATTGCTCTTTTTAGCTACACACATTCCTCGGTCATTCCATGATTCTCAAACACACTGGCTTCTATATCCATTGGATGGGTCCAATGGATATAGAAACTGTGCTCTTTTCTAAGTCTTGCCCTGACATCTTCTCTGCTGGACTCTGTCATTATTCCCTGTGGAACTCTATTCTGCACTCGGAAACACTTTTTTAGGTCATCATTTCCCTCGTGCATGTTCAGACTTGCCACCTCTTATAAAGTAAAGAGATGGTAATACCCTGTTTCCCCGAAAATAAGACAGTGTCTTATATTAATTTTTGCTCCCGAAGATGCACTAGGTCTTATTTTTAAGGGGATGTCTTATTTTTCCATGAAGAAGAATATGGTACACATTTATTGTTAAATGAAAATAAAGGAAATTTATTACCTGTATACGGTACGGTAGTACGGTAGTTGTCAACACAAACCAGACAAACTGTGAAGCCTACAGTATCAAGAATTTACTCATTTCTTCAATGACAATCATGTCATCATCTTCTGGAACATCATCATAACAATCCAATTCCTGAATTTCCTGGTGAATTTCTGGTGACTCCATTTCTTTCAGAATCAGTGGACCCAATCTCTCATGTTTAGCAATAGCACAGTCTTTAAATGAGTACTTCTTGTCAAGGTAGCCTGCTCACAGTGCATTTGCAATGCAACTGTCAGTGATTTTCTCCCATGAATTCTTCACCCAAGGTCACAACTTGTTGCAGTTTAGGTTTCACAAAGTTTCCATGCTGATTTCTCTCCATTCACACAGCAGCGACGTCAGGACTTGGCGTAACATCACTGGTTGCTAGATGCCAGTCGGGGAGGTCCTAGTGACCAGTTTATGGTAAATTAATTTTCATTCTGAGACAGAGCCTGGGGGCCTTATTTTTGGGGGGATGCCTTATATTTGACTCAGAAGGAAACCTATAAGTAGGTTTCATTTTCGGAGGATGTCTTATTTTGGGGGAAACACGGTAGATGTTCGTTGGATATGAATATTTGTGTATTTTATCTCATTTAACCTTGAAATATAGAAATTGTAATTCCCATTTTACAGATGACGAACCTGAGGCTCCATACAACTGAGTTTGTTTGTCCAAAGAGCTCATGGGCAAGCTTAGCTCCAAACCCCAGTTTGGATGTTCCAATCTCAGGATTGATCTGTCCTTGGTCTTAGCTTTCTCATACTATAAGCAAGGATCTTGTTCTGTGAAACACTCCCAGCTGCCGCTGCTGATGAAGGCTCTATGACAGATATATGGACATATCCGGGGACCCTAGAAGCCATGCATAATATATCAGGTCATGTCAGATCAATGTGAGATCAGTGCTACAAGATCATCAACAAAGACATTATTTTTAAAGCCTAAATTTAATTCATCATGAACACATTTTTCCATTTCCAACTAGATTCTAACCAAACCCTATTAGGTTACATTAAGCCCTACATATGTGGAAAAATCCATTTTCCCCTAAAATTTAGGGCCTAAACCAATGGACTGGTCATCATTAGCAATTATTGCTGTAAGCAAATTAATGTGTTATTAAGAAGATTGAAGTAATTGTTTATGATCTGGTTACTTTGGTGAATGAATAATTGAATTGAATGACCATTAAGGAAAATCAAAACCATTGCTGTACACTGAGTCAGTCCACAAATAGTGTGATGGAACATGAAGTTACATGTATTGAATTTTAGGGCTAATAGGAGTGTCCTAAGTCATCTACTCAACTTTGCAGATAAGACCAAGCACTTACTAACTCTCTTCATTTTTCTTTATACTTTCAACATACTTTATGTTTGATGCTTTTATGTTGTTGTTTTTTCATTCCTGGGGTGCCCCATACTTCCTCCCAACTATCTCCTAGTCATTCTTTGAAACCCTACTCGGTTTTAATTTCCTCATGGAAAGCCTACTTGTAGCCCTAATATATATTCTTATAATTATAACCTCCCCTTTATACCCAGCATCCCAATTATAATATGATATCTAATGTCTAGTTTCTATCTCCTCTTCCAGTATAAATGCCATGAAGGATAAGAATCATGGATTTTGGGGTTTGAGTAAGGGGAGTTTGGTCCTCATTATATTTTTAGCACCTACCAGGGTGTAATTCCATAGAAGGCACTGAATAAATATTTATAGGTTGAATGACTTTATAGAGGCATCTATAATAATAAAAGCATAATATGCTAATTAGACAAGACAGTCAAATGACCTTCCAGACATCATTCTGGATCTCCTTGCAGATGAAGCCACAACCGTAGGGGCTGAGGCAGAAGCAATTAGGGACGATGAGGCAGGCAGAGGGGTTGGGGCAATCAGGCAGGCAGGCAGAGTGATTCGGGGCAATCATGCAGGCAGGCAGACAAGCGATTAGGAGCCAGCAGTCCTGGATTGTGAAAGAGATGTCCAACAACCGGCAGTCAGACATCCCCCAAGGGATCCCAGGTTGCAACAGGGTACAGGCTGGGCTGAGGAACACTCTCTCCTTGCACAAATTTCATGCACCAGTCCACTAGTAAATAAATAAAGGGGAAAGATAATCTTTATTGAGGACCTGCTGTGTGTATTTAATCTTCACAACAATTTTGTGAGAAAGTCATCCTCCCCACCTCATTTTTCAAAACAAAAAACACATTTGAAGAGACTACTTTTTTTTCTGGCAAATCTTGATCTGTCATAATATAATTCCACTGCTCTGTCCACCAAAGCATTATTTAAAAAAAAAATCCAGTGCTTCATGAATTCTACTTCCATTTTTTAAGTGGGGAGACTCAAGTTAGAAAGTTACTTTCAGGGCATCTTCTAGACTTCCCTCTACTCCTCCCTCTGGAGCCTTTCCTGTGTTGAAGAATCTCTACTACCTGACTTCCTTATTTCGGCTGTGAATCTCACCTGCTGCTGCTGCTGCTGCTGCTGCTGCTGCTGCTGCTGCTTTTCCTCATCACCTCTCCCAAAGGTAACCTGCAGGCAAAAGAATGGTTTTAGAAGGTGTGGGATAGGCAATCACTGGAGGAAAAGGAGACCTCTGTAATAAGATAAATTTAGATAATTTTTTTTAAGAATGGCCTTAGAATTTAGCAAAACCTAGCACTCAAACTGGGTTATAGCAACATGTTTCATGGAATAAAATTAAAACAAGGGTAGAAAACAAGGAGAGAAAATGTATTTTTTGAAAGGCCATTAGGAGTATTTTAGAAAGGAAGGAAAACCCTGGAGAACATTTATATGAATGAAGTTTTCCTTCTAACCGGGGGATATGTTAATGGAAGAATTGCTGCTACTTAAGAAACACTAAGAATGCAACCCGGAGTTTTCTAGCTTCCCCCTGGGATGGGCGAGCCCGGGCAGATGGATTGCACACTCTCCGTGAACAAATTCCTTTGCGGGAAGCATCTTCTAATGCTCAATGTTAGCTTTGTCTATAGTAGACAAGAGCTACAAGTGATTTTTTTTTTCATTTACGGTTGAATTTCAATATTATTTTATATTAGTTTCAGGTGTACTCATTTATATAATTTATGAAGTGATTCCCCCCCCAACCCAAAGAAGTCTAGTATCTACCCAACATACATAATTATTTTAATAGTATTGACTATATTCCCTACGCTATACTTTACATGCCATGACTATATTGCAGCTACCAATTTGTACTTTTTACCCCAAGAAACTTTTATGTAAACTGTAATTTTGAAAACATCCACAACGTACTGAGACATTTGTACAAATGTATTGACCGTCTGCTTGCATCTTTCCAACTTTGATCACTGAGGCAGGACTGACAGGCCAGCCTTCTTTAGCAATGGGATCTCTTCTGTTGTTGTACCAGATACCTCTAGGGTTCTACTTAATGACCCGAACTTACCATGGGTATTCCCTCCGTATATTTGGTCTGCTTATGTCAAAGATTGGTTCCTAAGTAAATTGGATAGTTTAGAAGAGCCCTAGTCCTCCTAGCAAGGGTTGTCAGATTAAGCAAATAAAAGTTTGCAATTCCCACCTAAATTTTAATTATTTTGAACTGATTATGCACTGTAGATTGAGATAAGAGGAAACTGTGGAATATATTGTACTAAAAAAATTACTTGTTGGTTATCAGAAATAGCTAACTTGCATACCTCTTTCTTTAATTATTTTCTCTGATAATTTGGTTTTCCTGACTAGTTTATTTATTTTGCAGAATTTGCTCATTAAATTTCTTACAGTTACAGTCTCTGTTCTTATAGTTTCTACAGTGATCACATCCAACTTACATTGTTCTTTTGTCCATTGAACACTCATGAATGAGAAGTCATGCTCAACATTAGCCCTGTGAGCTAATGTTCTGAACATGTACTTGCATAAAGTCAACACTCCAAGAATTGCGCTTCAAGTTTGATTTCTTGTAACACATAATGCCATCTTTCATGGCATAACTTGTTTTTTTCATTCTTCAGGATTCCATGGAATTGCTTGATCAACAATTTTTAAAATGTCCACTTAACAAAAAGGAGAAAAACGAAAAGCGCATGGTTGTTGATCTTTAATCACTTCCACTTGCATGTAAGAGAATTCAGTAAAATTCATATAACATAATTGAATTATTTAAGGGATAAAATTCATTTTAGAAGACAGTCATTGATAGGGCTGTAATAATTATCCCCTTCTTGTTCATAAGTTTGTTCTTTTAAGAACAGCCCTGACACCTAAAGGGGTAAAATGTCCTTTTATTTCATTAACATATTCAAGAAGTTTCATTAAGCAATGGAGTCCTCACATTTGCTTTTCTTTCAATTTGCATAATCCCATTGCTAAAGAGATGCTTAAAACTGTAAGTAATAAGAAAAAAAAAGTTGACTTCACTTTACATAAAAAGCCAATAAGAATTTAAGGGCCTTTTCTTGGAAATTAAAGTATGACTTGAGTGCTTCAAATAAATTGGGTGCTCTCTCAACTGTATTTGTTAAAGAAGGCACATAGGTTGTTTGAATGTAAGAGGACTGAAGAATACTAAATGTCAATAAAATCACCAAAAAAATGTAACTGCTCAGTTCAAACAATTATTCATGACAATTACTTCAATGTCAATGGAAAATACATTGGATACTGTTTGAGGTGTGTTGTGCAGCAGAGGGCTCATTGTCAGGAGCCCTCTGACAGCCAAATCTGTCAGGAAAGCCAGCATCTTTCATAGAATCACCCATGTTTCGCTTCAATACTGAATAAATACTGTCCACACTTTTATGCAAATCATTGCTAAAATTGGTGTTTGTATGATCTCTCCCAAAAGCAATACGTTTTCTTATTAAGTCCTAACTCAACCTGAGAGTCTGTGCAAAATTTCGCTATTATTTTTAGGCTCTGATCTGGAAGGGTCTTTATTCACAGTAGTCTAATAAGCAAGCTTTATATAATAAAAAATTTAAAAAATGCACAAGCCAAGGAAAACTTTTTTCCCCTGCACTGTGATGACTTGTATCCATGGCTATTATATAGCTTTACAAAGATCTTTGATCATCTCTGTAATTATACATTGAGCTAGTGCATTTTTAATCATTAGGGTAGATTTTATCTTGGCACTTGAAAATGTGCTTGCAATTTTGGAATCTGAAAATAATTCCAGTCACAGTGCATCCAAATACTCCTTTGAGCCGAAAGATTAATAATATACGGGTATGAAAGGAGCTGCCACAAGACCATCTCTCACTTATTGCCTATCTTCCTATCATGAGATAGTTTCCCATTGCCTCCTGGACTCTGACGAGTATGAGGCTCTCTATCTCACTCCCACTTGGGATACGGATGCGGGCTGTAAAACTGCTTAGCTGTAGTGTGGCTCTTCGGCAACAGGACGTCCCATCATTCACGTTGCCGTCATGTAGCCCCTTGGTTTTAGTGTTGTCCCAGGAAATAAGGGACATGAAAAACTGGCATATTTGCTACTCGTGCTTTTGCTGACTATGTGGGTAATAAATTATTTGCATCAAATAAGGGCTCATTGTTTATTTACCAGCCAAATCTGTCAGTCTTGCCTGACACATTCCCCATGAGAATTCTCTTTCCAGCACAGAACACACATCAAATCCACAGGAAACACTCAGGCATGTGTTTAGACACACTGATTCCAATGCAGCAAGCCACAGCTCTCCTTTTCCCTATCAAAGCAGTTAGCCAAAAAATCTCAGTCAGCTGTGACCACAATGGTGCCACATAATAAACTTTCCAAATCTCACTGGCCTAAAATAACGATAGTTTATTTTCATCCCTATGGGTTGGTTGGAGCAGCAGGTTTACTCCACAAGTCTCTCGTTCTCCTTGGACTAGGGTGTTAGCCAGGCATGTTCTTCTCATGACAAAAACAGAGGCACTAAGTGGGCATGCCCAGCCACACCAAGCACATCCCAAGCACATCACATCTACTAACATACCAGCAACAGATCAAGTCAGATGGTACGGTGATAAATTAAGGGGAAGGTAAGATATATTCCACCCATAGAGATAAAGAGGGAAGGATTATTTTCAAATAATAAAATATTCTTCTGCATTCTAGGTTAATGGGACACAAGACAAGCTCTGAACATAGGTCTGTCACAGCCTGTCTCTAAAGAGGAAGCATCTCTTACCCCATCTCTTGGGGAAGAAATGGCAGGTGGGACTCAGCAAAGTTCTCTTCAAAGAAACCCTTGTCACAAATCTTCTCTCCATGTCTACCCATCTAGACCATTTTCTAGCCCTGATGAAAAGTAGGGTTGTAGATAACTTTTGATTCTCTTCTTTGAAACCCTACAAGGTGATGTTTTGCAACCCAGTTTAGTATCTTATATTCAGTGCATAAGGGTCTCTACCACATCTTCCATTTTAACATCCTCTTGCATAACCAAAACCTGGGAATGAACACAGCAACAACCAACTGGAAGCTTAACAAGAAATGTTAATGTTGGTGAAACAAGGAATTTGCTCTCCTTCTTTGTAATCAATCTCCTGAGAGTTGTTTAGGTTTTTGAAAACAGAAAACAAAAAACGGGAAGCTGTATACTCAGGAATCTTTAAAAAAAAAAGTCCTGGAGAAAATGAATCTCCAACAGTATAAGCACCCAGTTAGCATCTTTTCTGTTTTTTCCACCCGTGAGAGCTTATGTGCCTTCTCTGTTCAGATACCATCTGCCCAGAAATTAACTCTCACTGTGCAGCAAGTATACAGGACAATTGGGAGACATTTCACTATGCTTTCTCTTCAAAAGATTCCTTATAAAGTGCACTTATATAGGTACTAGAGGCCTGGTGCACAGATTTGTGCACCAATGGGGTCCCTCTGCCTGGCCTTCACCCTCTCTCAATCAGGGACACTTCGGGGGATGTCAGACTGCCGGTTTCCACTAGATCCTCACAATCAGACATCTCCCGAGGGATGTAGTAGTATGCCAAGCAGCAGGTGGCTGGGGAGGAGCCTGAGCCCTGGCCAGGCCCTGCACGGCTCCCACTCATCTCAGCCCCACTGTGCCTGCCACTGCTGCCACTTGGTAAGCTCACCGCCACTCCGCTGAAGTCTCTGGGCTGCAGCTGCACTGAGTGGTAAGTGCACATCATAGCAACCAGTCGACTGGTCATTTGGTAGCTTAGCCTTTTATATATATAGATTTAGAACATGATGTCCCTTCTCCCTCCCTCTATCACTCTTTCTCAGATTGAGTAAAGTATGAAGCACGCTGACTGGATGAGGCTCTGACTAGGGCAGGAGTAAGAATGGAAGAAAAGGTAGAAATATTTGAGTGGTGTCGAAGATGTATTTTTTCACTAACTATGAGTACTCTAAGAGGATAAATTTGACAACAAGAATATCTTTAGAAACTGAATATTTGTGGGCATTTAAGAAAGGAAATCAGCCGAAACCGTTTTTGGCTCAGTGGTAGAGCGTCGGTCTGTGGACTGAGGGGTTCTGGGTTCGATTCCAGTCAAGGGCATGTACATTGGTTGCAGGCACATCCCCAGTAGGGGGTGTGCAAGAGGTCGATGTTTCTCTCTCATCAACGTTTCTAGCTCTCTATCTCTCTCCCTTCCTCTCTGTAAATTATCAATAAAATATATGTTTTTAAAAAAAGAAAAAAGAAAGGAAATCAGAATAAGATTATTAGGTGAATGCCTTATAGGAGTTATTTTTCCTAATGGAAAAAAAAATTATTTGCATCTCTGCTGGTTAAGACCTACGAATTAACGTGTAACTTCTTAGAGCATGAGTCTTTAATTAATAATAGATAGTAGAGCCATAAAAGGCACATTCCCATAGACAAATAGTCCTGGGGTGGGCTTGTTAAACCATACAGCAGCATGTCTTTGAAAGGCTGTATTATACTCACTTGGCCTTTATACAAGTTTTGGGTAATTTTTCTTCTTAAGGAGCACATTTGGGCATGTGTGTGCACTTGTAGATGAGGTTCAGTGAAATTCTATCTGCATAGGGATGGAGGGGCCTCCTGGGAAATTATTTATGTTGTTCCTGCTGACAAGATGAGGTTTATCTGGGCCAGTCTGGCAGTGACTTATCAAGGGCAGGGCAGGGGGAGCAATCCGCCCTGGGTGCTGACAATAAAGGGGTGCATTGTCTGCATAAGATTTAATAACCATAATAGAACCAACTAAATGTTCATCTGCTTTTTATTATCACCTTGCACTGGCAATTCTGAACAACATTAGGGATAAAATATTTATGCCATATGAGGAAGACCACTACCCCCCTCTCTCCTCCTTGGTATGCCACTGAAGCCTTGGGAACCAGTGGGAAGGAATCACAGAAGTATACTGGCAATGAATGGGCTAAAGGAAAGAGAACATATCCCAAGGTAAGATAAATTAGATTAACCCCAAAACAAAGCCCTGCCTCTCAATAATCTGATTAGGCAAGGGTCTCTGGGTACACAATTGTTGTGAGTTGAACTGCATCTCCCTAAAATCCATATGTTGAAGTCCTAACCCCTGGTACCTGAGAATATGACCTTATTTAGAAATGAGATAGTTGTAGATGTAATTAGTTAAGTTCAGATTTGGTCTGGCCCTAGCCCATTATGACTGGTGTCCTTATAAATAGGGAAGATTTGGACACAAAGACAAACAGGAAGAACACCATGTGAAGAAGGCAGAGATAAGTGTGATACATTGAAAGCCAAGGATGCCAGAGAGCCAGCAAAACACCAGAAATTAGGTGCGAGGCCCGGGACAGTTTCTTTCTTGCATCCCTCAGAAGAATTCAATCCTGATGACTTGATCTCGGAGTTGAGCCTCCAGAACTGTGAAACAATCAATTTCTGTTTTAAGCCACGCAGTTGGCAGTACTTCATTGTAGCAGCCTTAGAAAGCTAATTCAGAACCTCCAAGGTTTCCTGTAGCACTTATCACACCCACAATTATTTACCTAACTACATGACACCTATCTGCTAAGATCATAGCAGGTGGACACAAGAGTCAGAGTAAATTTCACTTAAAGTTATAAAGCTCTTTAATAGCTCATTAAGCTATATCACTTATAGTAAGTCATTTGATTCCTACGCTATCCTTCTGTGGTAAGTTGGACAAATATTACCAGTATTCTAATTTTTCAGCGGAGAAAACTGAATTTCAGGAAAGTTAAATAATTTGATCAAGAACACAGAGCTTATAAGAAATGGAATCAGGATTTGAACTCAGACCACCCGATCCTAGAGGCAATTTCCTAACCACTCCATGGTTTTTAGGAACTGCTACATGTTCCCTTCACCTCTCTTTGCATGATGACCAATTTCCTAGTTTTTAAAGATATAGAATAGAATTATGACAATGGGCCGAAACCAGTTTGGCTCAGTGAACGGTCTGCGAACTGAAAGGTCCCAGGTTCGATTCCGGTCAAGGGCATGTACCTTGGTTGCAGGCACATCCCCAGTAGGGGGTGTGCAGGAAGCAGCTGGTCAATGTTTCTCTCTCATCGATGTTTCTAGCTTTCTATCCCTCTCCCTTCCTCTCTATAAAAAAACTCAATTAAAAAAAACATTAAAAAAATAAAATTTAAATAAAAATTTAAAAAAGAATCATAACAAGGTATATATTCTTTCTCTTATCTAATCAAAAAGCAAATATATTTATCTCAAGGAACAGGAATATTTATGTTAAGTGGGAAGCCAATGCATCTGGGATAATATCTACAGGATTCAGATACCAGCTGAAATTGAGTTGTCTAGTTCATATGCCCCTACACCTCATGGGTCAGCATGGGAGGCACTCAGAGGAAGTCTGAGCTACAAGCACCCTGTGAGTTTATAGGCAGCTGTTTAGTTCATAAAACTATTCGGTTGAAGAAGTGTAATAGAGATTGCCTCCACTAAAGCAAAAAATTGTCTTTCCTTAATTTAGGCTTCTCTGGTCACATGGCTTCTCTGGTTCGTATTTCCCACTTATCGGAATTTGTCTTAAGGAATGAGAAAGGATATGTTGATGTAAACTGCACTGATTAAATAAATATCTCTTGGAAAAATTGAGATTTGGAACTGGGTGTTGAAGATTAACTTGATTTAGAAATCTGGAGTTAAAATATTCCAGGTAGGAAGGAAAACTTGACAAATGCAGATAGTTAATCTATAAGCCATGTTAGGGTGTAACATCATACATTATTACCCTTGTAACCCCTAGAATTTTATTTAATCATTCATTCTTCAAAAATTCAGTGTGTACCCATTAGATGCAAGGCACTGTCCTATAAACTGGGACTCAGCAGAGAATAAAGCAAAGCCCCACCTTCCTGGGTTTTACTTTGGAACCCAGGGACACTAGGGAAGAATAATCCTACAACAAGTCATTTCTGCTAGGATATTCAAACTGGGTTTGAACTAAGCTTTTATATTTTTAAACTGTTCACTGCCGAATTTAATGTATAAGTATCTCTAAGATTCTATGTTACTGCTATTTTCAGCTTTCCCAAAGACTTTAATTTCATGCCAATTAATTCTCTTCCTAAAAGTGATCAAATTATCTTTTGCTTGCAGTGAACATCTCTTCCTCCATTTTATCACTAGAGCCTTATTGAATCTGCAACTCAATTCAACTCAGAGAATCTCCATTTCAGAGACATGCAGAAAGTATTGCTTGGCTCAAAGGTATATTGTTAATATATTTCTGCTTTTAAAAAAATATCTTCAAAACTTAGAGGCTTTTAACAACTATTAGCTTATAGTTTCTATGGGTCAAGAATATCAGCTGAGGCTGCAGTAATCTGAAGGCTTGACTGGAGCTGGAGAATCTGTATCCAAGATGATGCACCCACGTGGCTGTTGACAGGAAGCCTTGGTTCTTTGCCACAAATGCCTCTCCGCGAGCTGCTTGATGTGTCCTCATGCAAATATGCTGTCTTGACCCACGAGAGAAAGGCTGAAGCTGCATAGCCTTTTATGAAATTATATATCATCATTTTGCAACATAGGCTACTCATTGAAAGTGAGTCCCCATACTCAAGGCAAGGAGAATTAAACTCCACTTCTTGAAGGAAAGAGTATCACAGAATTTGTGGACCTAGTTTAAAGCTGGAGATGATCATGAAACTCAGGGAAACATTTACTTACATTTACTAGCTTGTTGTAAAAGGATATGATAAAAGTTACAGATGCACTTTCAGATGGAAGAGATGCATAGGGTGAGGTGTGTGGGAAGGGAGGCCGAGTTTCCTTGACCCGCCTGGGTGTGCCATTCTCCCAGCATCACCACATGCTTACCTCCCCGAGAAGATCTTCAAATCCATACTTTGGGAATTTTTATGAAAGTTTCATCACATAGGCATGATTAAGCATTAACTCCATTTTCAGCCTTTCTCAATAAATGGGAGGGGGCTAAAAATTCCAAGCTTATAATCATGGTAATCATCTTCTGTCCAGGCACCCACCCAAAGTGCCCTCATTAGAACAAAACCACTCCTCTCATCTAGGAAATCATAAGGGTTTTAAAAGTTCTTTCTGCACCAGGAACCTGAGGCAGAGAGAGAGAGAGAGAGAGAGAGAGAGAGAGAGAGAGAGAGAGAGAGAGAGAGAAAGAGATTAGATATATAGATATAGATATATAGATATATAAATATATAGATATATAGATATATATAGATGTATATATAAAATCTCACACATGGTAAGCTATCAAAGGAATTAAGTGACTCTTAAAAGAACCCCCTAAATGCCTGCAGAGGTGTTGGCATTAAGCCCAAAGTTAAGAAATATTAAGCTTCTATATAGTTGAGGACAATGGGTGGACCCTCCACCTACAGCAGAGTTTGAAAGACCTAAATTGAATCCCCAAAACGTGATATTTTTCAGTTGCTATTTTCTGGAAACCAGAGTTATCAATAAAAAGGAATGACTATAGGGTGCTTAGAAATAGAAAAAATCACCAACATAATCTAAGGCTATGTTCTGTGTTTCTCTTCCTTGTCATCCCCATGGCAATCATTTCCGTCCCTCACCTAGTAATTGCTATGGCTCCAGAGGGAGGCCCTTGTCATCTCACTGAAGGATGTTGTTCATCAGTGAGGACCCCGGAACCAACTGCTTCAGACTTTCTAACCAAGATTCTGGCATTGTTTCCCAAGCATAAGAATCGGGCCAAATGGACATAGAGGTGAACTAAGTTCTAAAGGAATATGTGTTTGAACCTGGTGGGGTGTACCCTAAGTATATCATTGTTTTCATCAACATTAAAATACAACATTCCTTTCATTTTGATGCTCTAAGTTGAGGGAGTGGTCCACATTTCCATATAATTATTCTCAGATACCAGCGGGATATGTATGTGATGGAGGTGATGACAGTTTCTCATCCGCCATCATCCACCTCAATTTGCACTTGGGCATCTGTTATACATTTAGCCTATTCTTTTTATTATTGTTATTATTGCTCCATGTCAAGAAGATTGTGTAGACAACATATTGACTTGCCAGTGTTAATAGCTAAAACATGCATCTCCATACTAAGAGAGAAACTCATTTAGCAAGAAGCTCACAGGGCTAGAGAGGAGTTTAGAAGCTCATTAAGCCAACAAGTGAGGCAAGTCCATTCTTTTTAAAAATATATATTTTATTGATTTCTTACAGAGAGGAAGAGAGAGTTAGAAACATCGATGAGAGAGAATCATCTATCAGCTGCCTCTTGCACACCCCCTACTGGGGATGTGCCCGCAACCAAGGTAAGTGCCCTAGACTAGAATCGAACCCGGGACCTTTCAGTCCCCAGGTCGACGCTCTATCCATTGAGCCAAACCAGTTTCAGCAAGGCAAGTCCATTCTTAAGCGTCCCTATAGAGAAAGGGGTAATTTTGTCTGAGATGGTTAAATTTTCTTTGGGAAAACCAGTCTCGCTAAGAGATGACTTACAGTAACTCCACACGAGATATGTTCTCACTTCTTGATATAGAAGTCAGTCATGTGACTTGCTTTGGTAAATAGTAATTACATGACATGACATGACATGACATGACATGACATGACATGACATGATACGGCATGACATGACATGATCAAAGCTTTGAAATTTACTTATACAGTTGGGCTTGTCCTCTTATACCCCAGCATTTTACCATAAGAATAACATGCCTTGAATAACTGCTGTGCTAAGGAGGATGAAAGACATTTGGAGCAGATTGATAGTTTGGTGCCAAGTGCAGCCTAGAACAGCAAGCCCCAGCCAATCTATAGATGTTAAGTGAATGCTCATTATTGAATGCCACTGAAATGTGGTTGTATGTTATGCAGCAATAACTGACTCATACTGTCCATCCTCATCTGTAGATCAGTGGCTTCCAAGGTGACCTTCGCCTGTTGAGCAGCCTTCAGACTTTGACTATGAGGCAAGAGATGTGGATTGTTCACAGCCTCCTCCTCACCCAGACCTGCAGAGAGAGTCCTGCAACTGCCAGCACACACTGGTCTCTCTTCCTGTCACCCGCCTTTGTAAGAGGAAGGAGTCCTCCCGCAGTAGAAAGGCTTAGTCAATCCACATAATAAAGAAATGGGGAAATACAAGATAAAAGCAGGGCCAGCCTGCAATTTGAGAGAGGTTTGATGAGTGGTTGTGGGGACACTACACATGAATCCCTGCAGAGGTGATGGAAGCAGAGTGCTTCCTGTGTGAACTCCAATGAATCACCATTTGGCTTTTGAAAAGGGCAAGTCAAGGATTTGGCTGACTCCCACAGGACTGTGTGTCTTTGACCAGTAGTGCCCTCTAAGGCTATGCCTGGGGGCAGGGCGGTGAGTTTTGAAGGGCTCCTGCAGACCTTTACTCTCCCTTGGAGACTGTGACCACGCCCCCTTCCAGGACTGTTGCTGTAGATCCTGAGAACTATTGCCATGGCACCTGGGAGGGAGGAAAGGCACTCTTTTACCTGAGCAGCAGTGTCTGTGGAATGCCAATGAATGAAGTGAGAGGAGATTATTCTTAGGTTCCCAGCTGTCATACAGGCTAAAAGAAATCAATTGATGGATGAGTGGTTAAGCCAGCTCTGTGGTTAAGCATTTGTAGTGGCACTTGCCTATTTGTTCCAGCCATTTTAACAAATAAATTGGATTGAATATATGGCACTTGATCAATGACTCAGTGCTCAGCCATGTCCCCGCACACCACGCCTGAGATGCAGTGGTCACCGTGATCACCAAGGCTCCCGTGAGAGCTCTGCCGGAGCTGCCCATGCTATTGACTCTTCTGCACAAAGTTAGTAAGCAAGAAAATTGCATTACTAAGAAATTACATGGCTAATGCATCATCAGGGTTATGCAGGTATTTAAAAATGAAAGATTCATACATTTGTAGAAACTAAATTAAGGGACCATCAAAAAGAGATGACTTGACTTTCCCAGTAATAGATTACAGCAAGTCTTCCAAGTGCGCATCTCCAATCTCATTATTTTGCTACTGAAAACCCTTTAATGATCTATCACCAGCTATCAGTTTCAGAAGAAATCTTTTTGTTATTCATGATCCTCTACAATATGTGGTAGTTTGAACCTATCTTTCTACTCTGGTATCTTTCAAGGCTAGCAGTCCACTTATCTCTTAAAATTGCAAGCAAAATTGGATTTACATGTGCATGTGCTTCCCCCCCCCACCACCACCACCACCACCACCGTAAGGTGGAAAAAGCAGGAAGGTCTAGAACTTACATCAGATCCTGAAGGAGTGAAGAAACCCAAAGAGATTTAAAAAAAAAAAACACATTGCTTCAAGCCAGGGCTCTGTAAATTTGGATGAGAAAATAAAGTATGTCTCTATTTTTGCTAATCTCTAATTGAAATTTAGTACTTCTTTTTTATTGTGAATGTAGGCAACAAAGCCTATTGCAGACCTATGATTGTATAAGAGGAAATTAGGAATCTTTTCCTATCACTCTGAAGACTTGGCAGATATCTCAAAATATCACACATGCTCGCCATTACTTTGAAATTATGGTAGTTCATACACCTGCTGCTACATCTAGTAAACAAATGCTTTAATAAAGAGGCACCTGTATTTTTTAATTATATACCCTAACTTTTTAATATTTACTTTTAAGACTGTTTTTACAAAAGTTTATGCAATTAAAACCAATCTGCAAAAGCATCCATAGACTCAGCCATGTTGCCAAAGAAGTACATAGACCCCCCCCGTCCCCAAAGCAAAAGGTTCGGGACCCTGATCGTAATTTATTATATCCAGTACTCCATCCAGGCCAGGCCAGGCCAGGCCAGCTCTTGTTTTGACAAGTTCACCCCAAGCCTTCTGACTGCAGCATTCTTGTTCCATCTGTTTGTGCCACTTGAAATGCCTTCTCCCAGTTGTCATAAGCTGTCCAAGTCCTGCCCACTTTCAAGGGCCACCTCAAGTGCCTCTTCATAGAGGAGACTTTTTCCCCAGCCATCAGAGAGGAGATTGCTCCATCCTTTGACTCTCTACTGCCATGCGCTTGTGCCTCTATGTTGTACTTAAGTTAAAAGAAGGGACACAGCCAAGCTCTGCATGCCAAAGAGCATGAACACTGCCACCATCCAATCTGGGTCTAAATTCTGTCTGGATTTGCTAGAGCTGCCGTAACACAGTGTCATAGACGAGGCAGCTTAAACAGCGAGAATCTATCTCCTCCAAGTACTGGAAGCTAGAAGTCTAAGATCAAGGTGTCCGAAGCAATGGCTTCTTCTAAGGCCTCTGTCCTTGGCTTTTCAATGGCTATCTTCTCCCTGTGTCTGCATGTGGTCTCCCTTCTCTACCTACATCCAAATTTCTTCTTCTTAAAAGAACACCAGTCATATCAGATTAGGGCCCAAACTAATCACCTCACTTTCACTGGACAGCCTGTTATAAGGCCATATCTCCAAACACAGTCACATTCGGAGGTACTGGGGGCCAAAACTTGAGCACAGCATTTTGGAGACAGACACAGTTCAGTCCATTAGCACTGTCTATACTACAACCCAGCTGTTTTACCTTAAAAAAAAAAATAAATAAATAAATAAATAAATAAACTCTTAACGTCTCCATGAGCCTTGGTTGCCCTATCCATAACGTGAGGATGGTAATGGAACTCACTTTATATGGCTGTTGTAGAAATCAGCTTAGTTCTTTCCCAAAAAGCACTAGGAACATTGCCTGAAACATAAATAATGAAGGCTGTACCTGGCCCTCGCGCCTGGCTCCACGGGCAGGTGGAGCGTTCCTGGAGGGCAGACATTGCTTCATCTTCCCCTCTTTCTTCTGTGGTTGCTAGGACACTGCCTGATTAACACAATAAATATATTTTGAGTTGAAAACTTAATTAAAATTTTTAAAAAGTGTTGAATTGGCTGTGGATTCAAAAAGAGGGGTCATGCAATACCAGCAAAACAAGGTCAGCTGGGTACAACTCTAGGAGGAAAGCGAATCCATTGTTTTCTTGCCCCTTCTGAAAATGCCAGCGCTAAGGCGCTCAGCCTAACCCACTGCACAGCAGCACGTAAGCCCCGCGAGGAGTTTCTCCTTTCTCCTGGGAACTGCAGGGAGTTCACAGTCTTCAGCGAGCCTTGTTTCTGCAATAAATCTCAACAGGTAATGTTTTTCAAATTTTGTAACGTAAGGAACAGGAAAATTCTCGGGTCACTGGGGAAATCTCCCTGTGGAACCTCATTCCCATTTTAGTCTATAAAATGTAAATGAATAGGCTACGTTTTTAGATACAGATGACATTATACGATGTACAAAATGCTCGGAGAACTCGGTGTAAAAAACCACTTTAGCCACGTTGGTTCTACTCTATTTTTTTTTAATCAAATGCATATATGCTATGAGGCTAGCCCCCCCGCTTAATGGGAACTCTGGAAAGACATTTTGTTTTGTGGGGATTCAAGTTGATGGGCTGCCATGGAATTAACTTTATTTTTGTGAGATTGCCTTATGATGATTAGAAGTTGGCTCTACGGGGCTGCCTCCACTGAAACTGAGTTCTGTGAAAATAATTTTCTTCACGTTAGGAAAAAAAAAAAAAAAACCCACAAGGAACAAAAACAAAAAAAGACCTTAAGATGGTTAACTGTATTTTATTTCAAGTTCTTATTTTAATGGTGCTTTTGGCTGAAAGCCTTCATTACTACCATTTTATTTCCCTTTATATTTGATCCCATTTTCCCCTACCATAAAATGCTCTGAGCATGATTGGATTCAGAATTGAGCTGGCCTACGGTGCAAGCACATCTGTGGCTCCTCTTGCTACGAGCAGGGAGGGAAAAGGCAGAATGGCAAGGAAGAAGGCGGTGTGAGAATGAGGTCTGGGGATGCAATTTAAAAGAAGAATCCTTCCTGGGTGGTTTTTGCTAGACTAAATGCTCCATCCCATTCCTGGTCCGACTTTCTCAGCTCTCTAAAGCACTGTGGGTTTAAAATACTAAAGTAACAATACTGCTGGGGCATTGTTTCAAACCGGGCATGTAATTTTCACAAGATTGAGAAGACCAGGAATTCTCTATGGCAATCTCCAAGGGAAACACAATAGAAATTCCTGGTGGATGGCCAGGGGCTGGGCTGCCGTGCAGCCGAAGCCTGGACAAGGTGTTCAGACCTTACAGAACCCCCTGAGGGCTTCATCGCTCAGTCTGTTTCCCCAGATCTTTGCACCATCTTCATGTCATTGGAATGACCATCACCTTTACGAGTCAGATTCAGACTTCACTACCTGCTTATAAATTAGCTTCAGGAATATAAATTGCAAATTCTAGTGCCTATGTCTCTGCACAGCCATATTTCCGTGCTGATAGGAGGAAGTAGGGGTATGATAGGTGCCTTCCAAGCACAGCTCTCAGTTATTCCTGCCTCCTGGTCTACACATCCTTGTGTCATCCCTCCCTTCCAAGATTAGGTCACGCAAAGGTTGGCTGCCATACTGGATGTGTTCTCTCTTTTTCTTTCACGGTCGGGTCATCCAGTACTAAACCAGTTGCCAGGTCGTGAAGCAGCCCTGTGGAGAGACACCTGTGGTGAAGGCCCAAAGCCTGCTTATAGCCAAACAACCGTGTGAGAGTGCTCAGAAGCAGCTTGTATGAACCGAGGGCAGCCGTGGGCAAACTACGGCCTGCGGGCCAGATCCGGCCCGTTGGTCTGTTCTATCCGGCCCGCGGAGCTGAAAGAGTAGAGGGTTCTCTTGCTCTCCCCTCCGCTCCTTCACCAGCAGCCCAAGATGAGAGTGCCAGCATGGTCAGGTTGCTTTTGTTCCGGCCCTCTGGTCCAGTTTAAGAACCCATTGTGGCCCTAGAGTCAAAAAGTTTGCCCACCCCTGACCTAGGGTCTCCATATGTGCAAAGAGATCTATTGGAGGCTGAGAAGTCTCTAAATCTGTCATCAGCAAACTAGAGACCCTAGAGCACCAGTGGTGTAGTTCCAGTCCAAGTCTGAAGGTCTGAGAACCAGGAGAGCAGCTTATGCCAAGTTCTGGTCCAAAAACGGGCAGAAGAGCCAATGTTTCAGTTCAAGTTAAAAGGCAGGAAGCAACCACTGTTCCAGCTCAAGGCAGTCAGGCAGGAGGAGTTCCCTCTTACGCATGGGAGGGTCAGCCCCTTTGTTCTACTTAGGCCTTCCACTGATTAGATGCGGCCCACCCACACTAGACTTTACTCTTCCACCCATTTAAATGTCAATATCATTTTTAAAAACATCCTCAAAAATACACCCAGAATAATGACTGACAAAGTATCTGGCACCCCACGGCCCAGTCAAGCTGGTACATAAAATTAACCACCCCACTTTTTTTTTTTTTACAATGCTTCAGAGTGATGACAGTCATGTTCCATAGTTGACCACAACCTCCCGAGAGACCTAGAGAGGGTTTTAACAAATAACTTTTTTTTATTTTATGTATATCCCAAATTTGACTGGAACTGGTTCTAAAAATATATCCATGATCTTTGTCTAAAGTGTGAATTTAACTGGGCATCAACACCCTGCATTTTTATTTGCTAAATCTGCCAGCCCTTGACCTTGAGTCAGAGGCACCAGCCAGCTATGCTTTACTGCTATTCTTGATCCACAGAAGCTGTGAGATAACAAATGCTGTTGCTTTTAGCCACTACATCTTGGACCAATTCAGTATGCAGCAATGATAGCCATGATGATGCTGTTAAAATGCAGCATTTGAAACGGAAGTAACCCAAGCAAAGAGGGGTTAAAGGGCAAGTACTGGTGGTCGTACCAGCAGAGCCAAACATTGTCCCAAATCATTTTTTTTCCCACATTGTCTGACCTTGGTTGAAAAAGTACCCATTCCCAGGGTGCCATGGTGTCGGAGAGGGGTGTGAGCTGTAACTAAGAATTCCTAGGCTGCCAGTGCCGGGGAGGGGAGAAACTCCTTCAGGCCTAGAGGTGGTTTGGGGCAGCTTTTCTCCAATTTCAATGTTCACTTGAATCTCCTGGTGATCTTGCCAAAATGCAAGTTTTGATTTAGTGAGTCTAGTTTGGGGCCTGAGTTTTTGCTTTCCTAAGAAGCTCCCAAGTGACACTGATGCTTCTGGTTCCCACGGGACACCGTAAGGGGCAGAGTGGCAGGACACTGCCCCTTACGAAGGGCGCTGGCTATGTGATGAGCCAGGCAGGTGGAAAGTTGGACGCTTCAGAGGAAGAGTGGATTCGCTGTCAAATTTCTCATCATAAACCTGGAGAGTTTTAGGCTCTTGGATGGAGGAAGTGACAACCGTTACTTAAGGAGTATCTTTTGTGCAGGGCTCACAAGTCAGAATTTCTGGGGGTGGGTGCAGAGAGTGCCAGGAAAACAGAACTTTGCCTTACTGTGTTGACTGGCTTTTGACACAAACTTTCACTCCTTTTGGAATTTTAATAGAATTAAAGAACAACACTGACGTGTTATTTTATATATATATATATATATATATATATATATATATATATATATTTTTAGATATATAGCATTTCCTTTACTTACTTCATTTATGTAAAGGTAGAGAATTACTATAAGTTTATTAGCCAAAGCTGACAACAATGCTGGGAAGCAAGGTCTCAAATGCTCCTAATTTTATCATTTAAAGCACATTTCAATGATCACAAAAGCTGTATAGGTGCATGATAAAAATAAGCAAAAAAAAATTAAACACGCCATATCCCCATAAATCAGAGATTAGTTCTACTAATACCTTAGTGTAACTATCAGATCTGTTTGAGATGGCTATCCTTCCACATTAATTCATTGTAACCCCTCAAATAGCCAGCCCACTTCCCTCAACTGTCCCATTATACAACATTAGCATACATTTTAAAAATAATTTTGAGAAGTCCTTCGAAGGTGGCCCCTGATTCAGTCATTGACATGGGAAGTCCTATTTGTGACTGATATTTCAGTGTGCGTTGGAGGAGAAGGTGGTAGGGGAGACTTTGGGAGAGCTTAGAGAGAGGGAAACAGGGTGCCCAGCTTGAACACACATATGTGCTTTCCTCCACTGCTGGCCCGGCCATCAGACATTTGAATATAGAACGCTGTATCTTGATGGGTGAGTTGGACATGCAGCAAGGTGCCTACCAAGAGTGAGGGACAAGTATGTGAAAAGGAAAAATGATGAATCCAGATTCTTATAACTTGGAGTGGCAGACTCGCAGCCACAGACTGAGGGGGAAGTCATGACACTGTCACAGTCACATAGCATAACTTCTGGTCAAAGACACAGACCATCCACTCTGCCCTAAATTCCGCCTCAGTTGCCATGGCAACACTCTCCTGCACTTGGTCCTAGGAAAAGATGACAGTGAGGTGCAGAGACTGTGTTTTTATTTCTTGGAAATTAATGAAGGCTAGGGCCCAAGGGGAGCACACCTCCGTCCTGCCACGGGCAGGAGTCACGTGGAGGTTGTTTGGGACCTTACAAAGGCAGATTTCCTCTCTCCCTGAAAAATAAACTACCGTACTAGGTACTGGTGCGCTTTTTGATTTTGGGAGACAGCAAACCTTGGTGTAAGACACAAAGCAAGATTTCAAAATGATTAGGACGCTAGATATTTCTGGAAGTGTTCCCTAGGAGGTTCAATTAGGTGGCCCAATTAACCCCCATGGGGCATCTCATCCTGAGAAGTCACTCCCCCTGACCCGTGGGGCACCCTCCTGGGTCCCAGGAAGGGTGGGGAGAGTAGTGTGAGGATGTAAGGTTGGAGTTCTGGGGATGTGGAGCAGCCCTTTCTACCCTGGGTCCCCAGCTCAGGCTCCAGTTGCAATGGCAGATGCAACACAGATTCTCGCATCCATTTTTAATCCATTCTTATATTTATTGAATGAGGATATTAATGAGCCTCATATAATGTTCTTTGGATGAAGATTAAATCAGATACTCCGCCAAAACATCTATCATGTTCCTGGAATGCAGTGTGCATTCAGTAAATAATAGCTTCCCCTTCTTTGCTTCCCTAGAGTGGACCACAGCCTCAACCAGCTTCCCTTGACTCATAGAAGCTGTCACCATCTACTCAGCTTCTGAGGTTCTTCTCCTTTGAAGATTGATTTGAGTGGAGAATACAGGTTTCTCAGTTCTCTGCTACCTTCATACCCTCACCCCCCAGATAAGGCTCCTTTATTTCTCTCACTTACAGTTTCCCCTGACCCTTAACCCACCGAGCTTCTCCTATTGCTTTGGGTGCAAGGTGGGAAGAGGGAAGGGAGCAGTAAAGAGCAGAAACCTCTTACTTCACTGACATTGATCTTCTGGTGGCATTTTCCGGCTGTGGGAGATGTCCTTTCACAGTGTGCTTTGCTGATGTTTGGTAGACACACTTCCATGGGACTCCTCCACCAGCGGGTCCCTGCACTCTCTCACTATGCAGGTCTCATGCCTTTTGCTCTATAATAGAGACTATGTCAATCAGCCTCAAGCCAGTAGGGGTCATATACCATCTCCCAGACTTGAGGGGCTATATATCGAGGAGTCCAGGGTCTCTTGCAGCCCAGCTTACTAGGAAAGAGAGAAGTATCCCCATTCCTCCTCTATGAAGGTGTCATGGGACCCCGGGCATTTCTCTCACCAAAGAAATCCTTGACCTCATCTTCAGCTTCTTTTATAACCTCTACAACTGTCCTATAGATCAGGAGTGGATGGTCAACTAAGGTTTCAAAGTCAGTGCTTCAGTGGAAGCTTGGAAGGCTCAAAGAGCACCTGACTGGAATGTGAAAGAGTTGACACCTACTGTTGAGGGACTTCAGCTAACTCTAAGTCAGAATCCCGTGTCTGTGTCCTCTCTCTCTCTCTCTCTCTCTCTCTCTCTCACACACACACACACACACACACACACACACACACACACACACACACCTTCATCTTCCAAGTAAGGTCAACACAACAGGAGAGCACAGAAGGCCACTTTGTGGTTTACTGAAATATTTATGAGGAAATTTAACCACGTATGATGGTTTCCCTACCTTCCCCCTCCCCTACCACCTTCTCAGTTATAATTTCTCACAGCTGCATTAATTTGATGTTGCCATTCCTACAATGATGCAAGATCAATGTCCTCTGAAAGGAAGAGGGCCTCAGGCAAGACAAAGAGCCAAAAGAAGAGAAAGGAAGGCAAGAGGGTAACTTCACAATCATGCCTGACGCCAGGATGTCCAGACAAGACCAAGCTTTCATCACATCATCTCTCCAACCAGCTGTGCCCTCAGCTGCCACATTGTTAATTAAAATTCAGGGAAAAAATAAGCATTTCAGGACATGACTGGTTTCTGGAGATGTCGGGGAAGAATTAGAAAAGTCATGTAGCCAGAGACACCAAACAACTATTCCAGATGTCAGGCGGTACCAAGATGACTTGGGCAGTCCCACACATGGAAAACATTTCTCTCCCAGAATGATTGTTGAAATGATCATTTTTAATGGCTCATTAATAGTTAAAAGCATATGGCACTCACTTTCTTACACAATTTTGGATTATTTAGTCTTTTCTTTTTTTTCTTTTTCTTTTCTTTAAGAAGCACAATTGATGTCATGAAGATAAAATATATCGGTGATGGTAACCGATGACATTGTTGTGACAAGTGCACTAGCCATGGTTACCATACGGCTTAGCTGGTTAACCAGGTGGCCAGCCACATGAAAGGATAACCCTGAATAAAATTTAAGAAAAGACAATGAGATGAAGAAAATATTAAAGAAATAGATAACAAAGGACAGAGAAACAAGGGTGGCCCAGAGACTCTATCTCTCCTTATTCATTTTGGCGTTATCTCTTCCCAATTAAAGAGAACTAGAAAGTAGGGAGAAAGGAGGTAGACAAAGGCACATCCTGGCACTGAGGGTGGGGGGTGAGGGGGAATGAGACACTGAGGTAGAAAGAATCAAGCAGAGAGGGAGGTTTAGAAAATTGCCACCAATAAGGAACCTAAATTCTGTAAATAGAAAAAAAAATACTCCCATATAATAAATAATGTTTTAAATGATATGTGTCCAGATTTAGTCTCAACAATATTTATTTTTTTATAAGTACAACCAATTAGAAACAACTGAAGTGGCCAAACAATATATATTTTAATAATAGAAATTTTGTAATGAGAATAGTACTAACAGAATAAACTGGCTTTTGAAGTTACAATTCAATGGTCTATACATTGTTTCTCAACTTTTCTAGTTTTGAGATGTATTTAAAAGCTTTAAAAACCAGAAGTGCTCCAAAATTATAGAAAATACAAAAATAGGTAAAGTAAGCATTGAGTAGAAATCGGGCAAAGTTATATTATATTAGATTTAAATGAAGCTATATAAGCAATGAATTTAAAATTACATTTTAATATAAAATAAAGGAAAGGAAATAAAAGAAAGATGTTCAATTTAGTATCTCTAATTTTAAAGTGATGGGATGGGAGATTATCTTTTGGTGAATATGATTGTCAGCATTTCTCAACACTAAAATAAGAAGCAAGATTTGGGTAAAGAGATCACGTAGATAAAACAAATAGAAAACAACTGCATTCGGGACTAAAATGCAACCGGATGGCGGTCATCGGTGAAAGTTTAGTCAATCATTGCTCAGATTTGTTTTTCACTACCTCATTTCTCCCATTACATTCAGCACTTACAATTAGAATCTGCTACATAATGTAATCAAACCATGCTTATTAGGAAATCATTGTTTAAAAAAATATTGTATGTCAACTGCACTTCAGTGCAAAAGAATAAATAGTACATAAAAATAAAACCACAAAATAAAGTCAGTGCATCAGCTAGCAATAAAGAATTCATCAAAGTCTTGTGGACTGCCTGGAGTTAATGGGTGACAGTGTTTATGAGGGCATCAATAATAGAATATAAGCACAATTCCACACCACATGTTAATATCAAGGAGACAAAACTAACTACCACCCACTTGGGAGACACTCCATACAGTCCAGCTCCTTCAAAACTTAAGAGTTTTCTAAAATCTTTCAGGCTAATGCCATTCTTTGATTAAGTGAACCTAAGTTGCCAGGAATTTTTCCATCCTTAACCTCTAATTAATTCATTTCGGGCACTAATTAAAGACCTGAATTCAGGTGAATTAGACTAAGTAAAAGTTGTTAGTTAATAAACAATTGACAGGCAACTTTTAACAATCATATTCCCTAAGAAGGGAATGCCATTTTTTCAAATATAGTACTTGCAAAATAGATAACTGCTTTTTTTTTTTTTTTTTTTTTTAGAATACTTCTGTTGAGTAGGTGTGTATTGCTATCGTAATTTTCCAGGTGAAAGAAAAACAGAAAAGTAATTCACTCAGTGAATCAGGACTTATTATCAAGGATGTATTCTGACCTCAGCCATAAGGCATGAGTTTGTTCTGGATTCAACAAATATAAATCAAAGCCTCTTCTTGCCTTTGCAAGCATAAAAAATAAGCCTGTTTGTTTTCCCATAAAACTTGGAGAACATCTCAATTGAAACACGTGTTGCATTGCATTATAATTACTTACTTGTATTATCAATCACACTGGTTCATTACTTCTAAATTTGATATCCTTTAGAGCGTATACACACATGCCTAAAAAATTAGGTAAAAAAAAATACAATGGTCAAATAAATTTTAAAAAGACTAGATTAAACACATTTAAGCAAATTTCTTTACTGCAGAATTTTTCAGAGGCTTTAAAATATTAATACCCATTCTGAATCCAAAAAGTGAGATACAACATTTCTCAAATATTTTGGCCATAAGACTTTTTTTTCTCCTCAGAATACTCAATAAACTATCCAGATCCATGCTTGGAGCATGCAATTTGGGAAAGTTTGTGATACATCTTGAATTCATCTTTTTAAAGTAATTAAATTTATTGGGGTGATATTGGTTAATGATATTATCTAGGAATGGGATGCTTCTCTCTTTCCTAGTAAGCTGGGCTGCAAGAGACCACTGGACTCCTCGATATGTAGCCCCTCAAGTCTAGGAGATGATTTATGACCCTACATATACATATAGAGAGCTATATAAGCTTCAAGATTTTTATTGATGGAATTTTTTTTATGTGTAACTACATATACATGTAGTGAGGTGTGCAAGTTTCAACATTTTAAAATTGGGGAGTTCACTGTGCTTAAATGATAAAAGGAGATGTATCATAAGATATGTAATATGTAAATTGGGGAATACCAATAAAGATATTAAGCACAAATTAGGGAAGAAGGAATAATAATATTAAGAAATACTACAAGATTAATGCATACATGCATTGCTTATACACACACACATTATTTGTAAAGTTGATAATGCTCTTTGAAACCCTTTGGGATGAAAAGCAGATAAAATAATATATTATTAATGTTACTACTATTGCATGCTTGTCTTATTATATAAAGTTGCCAGGAGTCTCTTAATGGTCTCATTTTTTATGCATTTATACTAGCCTCCATTGAAAAGACTTCCATTAATCTAAATTATTGAGATAAAATTTAATTTGGTTGGACAATACTAAAGCTTGAAATGACTGAAGAGTAAAAAAAAAAAAATCAGCTCAGCATGCTGAAAAATAAGTGCTCAATGACCTGGGACAATGGCAAACATGTTTTCCTATTTCCATGCGCTCGTGCCACAAATCAGTGGTGTGCACATGTCCTAAAGCAAGGCACTTAGAGTGTGATGGAAGGGCTAATATAAAGCTAAAATAATCCCTTTTATCCTCACCCGATGATATTTTTCCATTGATTTTTACAGAGAGTGGAAGAGAGAGGGGAAGACAGAGAGAAATATTGATGAGAGAGTAACACATTGATTGGTTGCCTCCTGCATGTGTTCTGACCAGGACCTGGGCTCGGGAGGGGCCTACAACCAAGGTATGTGCTCTTGACCAGAATCGGGGACCCTTCAGTCCACAGGCTAACGCTCTATCCACTGAGCCAAACCAGTGAGGGCCTTTTAAAATTTTTATGTGATAATGGTTATGTATTTTTTTCAGGCACAATTAAATATTTTTTACTTTGTAGTCTTAAATAAAAGCAAAGAAAACACCACATTACTTTCTCATCGAGAGCAGTACAATTTCTTTTGCTGATTTCAGTGTAATGATTGATTCTTTTTCTTTTAATATCACAGAATGGAAGCAGATGGATTAAGGGATTCCTGTAGATGGTCAGTAGCTCAAAAAAGTAGGAGAAAGTTGGTTGTGAAAACTACATTTTAATATTACCTGTCTGCTTTTATTTCATATTCATTATTTTTCAATAAACTACATGGACCTCTACAATATCAAGCCATACTCTTGGCTCTGAAAAATAAAGACATCATACTCATTAAAAGGTCATAGAACCGAAACCGGTTTGGCTCGGTGGATAGAGCATCAGCCTGCGGACTGAAAGGTCCCGGGTTGGATTCTGGTCAAGGCCATGTACCTTGGTTGCAGGCACATCCCCAGTGGGGAGTGTGCAAGAGGCAGCTGGTCAGTGTTTCTCTCTCATCGACGTTTCTAACTATCTGTCCCTCTCAATTCCTCTCTGTGTAAAATCAATAAAATATATATTAAAAAAAAAAAAAGGTCATAGAGCTAGAGACCACAAGTCCATTCATAATTGGCTGCCTAGGACTTTTTCCTGACATCCCATGCTTCTTAATTCCAATCCCATCCCACTTCCCAGTCCCACCCCTTTTGTAATCCACAACTGAAAAGTTGTCTTCATGTACACTGGGAAGCACTGTTTCTCAACAAGCACTATGACTTCCTAAAAAGCTCAGCATGGCGGTCACATGCTCCGAGGGAGTTGCTCTGACTTTAACATCATCTCATCCTGTGACTCGGGGCTCAAACTCTCGCATCTACAATAGGACCTACTTTGCCACGTGGCAGAGCAAGGAGGCAGCATAGCATAGAAGTCAGGAGCACCTGACCTGCTTTGGAAAACTGCCTGTGCTAAATCACAATTCCACAAGAACAAGTGGTGAGAACTTGGGCATGTCACCTGACTGCTCTGAGTCTGACTTTTCTCTTTGGAAAACAAGGATGTTAACGGTGCTCGCACTATAGACTTGTTACATACACCGTTCTTTGAGAAGCACCTAGAGCACTACCTGTGTCTATGGGAAGTACTCAATAAGCTTTAGTCCTTTATTAAGAAGCAACAACTAGCCGAAACCGGTTTGGCTCAGTGGAGAGAGCGTCGGCCTGCGGACTCAAGGGTCACAGGTTCTACTCTGGTCAAGGGCATGTACCTTAGTTGTGGCCACATTCCCAGTAGGGGGTGTGCAAGAGGCAGCTGGTCGATTATTCTCATCGATGTTTCTAACTCTCTATCCCTCTCTGTAAAAAAGTCAATAAAATATATATATATTTTTTTTAAATAAGAAGAAACAACTAAATCATGGTACAAATTGCAAATCCAAGGACTTTCAGGTAGAATTTGAAATAAAACAATTGTACTAGTTTTCTATTGCCTCCCTAAACAATTATCCCAAATCTTAGAAGCTCTAAACAACATGGATTTATTACCTAATAGTTCTGTAGGCTAAAAACCTAACCCCGGTTTCACTGGCTAAAATCCAGTTTTTTTGTTTTGTTTTGTTGGGTTTTTTGTTTTGTTTTGTTTTTGTTTTTTGCTGAGCCCTCTAAAAAAAATCCATCCATTGACTTTCCTTCTAGAAGCTATCCTCACTGCTTGGCTCCTCCACTCTAAGCCATCAATGGAGAGTTGAGACCTTCTCTCATGACATCACTGTGACCTCCACTTCTACCTTCCTCTTCCCCTTTTAAGGATCCTGATGATTGCATTGGGCCCACCCAAGCCAACCTAGATAATCTCCATATTTTAAGGTCAGTGGATAGACAATCTTACTTTCATCTGTAAATTAAATTTTCCTTTGCCATATAGCCTAACACATTCATAGATTCCAGCAATTAGGATGTGGACTTTGGGATGGAGGGGCGGGGGGGGGGGATTAGTTAAATGCATGCATAGTATGACTGTTGCATTCAGGCATTATAAGTGACTTCTTTTGCTATACTTACAAACTGTTAAAGGCTTTTTAAAGGGTACATCTATCAACTGACCAAACTTTGTGATCAAGAGTCTGTGACTGGATGGGCAGATCATCTGGAAGCCTTCTTTATAGCATGGAGCCCACTCAGGGCTAGTTCCTGCCCCAGGGCTGCACTCCTGACTCTAAATCAGCCAGTGAGAGCAGATCTTGAAAGAGTTGCAAGGTCTCTGCAGGCAACACCACTCAGATGACACCTTCAGGACCCCTGCATTTCCCATGAAGGCCGACTGTGCCTAGTAAATACTTCACGAGTCTGTCTCCAAGAGCAATAATGATGCTTCTCATTTGTACGGTGACTTTCAGTTTTACAAGCATTTCACATCCCAACTTCCAAAATAAATATTTTTTCGGTATATTGGCATATTCGAAAAATAAACCTCTCCTTGGATCACTCCCTTTATGCCAAAAGTAACAAATACAGAAGTTACTAAGGCTTCGGTTTAAACATAGGAGGGGTTGTGCCATTGGAGAAGGGTTTCTAAGCACTAAGTCAACTTAGCAGCAGCCAACTATTAACTTAGGCAACTTCTATAACTGCCTAGTCTTTTGTTGCCAACCTCAGAAAAGGTGACTCAAAGTCTAATTGGGAAAAGTCCAATCTGGGAAAGTCCTTTCTCCCTAAAATTTATAATCTTCCTATGATTATTAAGAACCCAAGGAAAAAGATAGCTTCCAGATATTTCGTTTTGCAATAAACCTTGCTTTTTACTTCTGCAAATTAACAAAGGTAGTAATTATCTTTAGACAGACAAGTAAGATTTACGACATTGATTCCACAGTTCAAGATAATTTTCTTCAGGATACAAAAATGCCTATCTGTGGAGAACCGAGGCAAGATCTCTCTGAAAGGCAAAAAAAACAAGTTTGTTGTGCCTCTTACAATGTCATAAATTAAGGAGGAGATCAATTCTGCCATTTTAATTTGTATCAGCATGAAGGTCAAGCAGAAGCACGTAGTAAATTCTATTTCTGACTCAAGCAGATTGCAAATCCAACCAGCTCCTTCCACTACAAAAACCTTACTTTCTATCCCTATCACCCAAGGATGTCTTCCCCTGCCTTTAGCAGATTATTTACCTGGTGAAAGTTTTGCCTCTTCTCATTAGGAGCCCAAGAGGAGAAAATAAACTCTAGTGATGATTTATTGCATTAAAAATTTCCAACAAGTTAATACTGAAAAGGTCATTCAAATTCTCCATGAGGTATTTCATAAAGCAGCAACCACTCGCTTGGGGTTAGGGACATATCATGAAACCTTCTGAGGATGAGTCAAAGGCATTTTTATTTTGTTACAATACATTTAAGCAAAGGACATACCAATGCAGCATGTCAACATATTCACTCCACCCATAAGCAACATAGCTACCTGAAATGTTTCCCGCCTTGGACTTGCATGTTTGGCTTACTCAAAATCATGTTGAGAGAAAAGGAGAGGATGGAAAACAACAATATTTCATCTTATCACATACTCCCATTATTGCATTAGAAGTGTCTTCAATGTGCTAACCCACAAAGAAAAATTTTAAATAGGTATTAACTACTAGAATTGTGATGGGAAAGGGTAGTGCCATGGATACTATGTTACCCATCCTGTTCTCTTTTACCTGCCAGAGCACTGTCTCCCAGCTACAGCTTCAGTCCCCTTCTCAGGAAATGGATGATGGCCACTTCCTGAGAGCAGAGGCAATGAATGAGTGGGAGGAGTTACAAAAGACTGACCACATTCTTTAAGGTAAGGCCAACTCTCTGGTGTTTTTCATTGCATGTGTCTTTACCCTGCTGTCACACATCTTTTCTGAACATGATAGACCTCTCTGGGAGGAATTAAATGTATGCATGTGTGTGTTTTTTTCTTTCTTTTTTATTAAAAAATTGGCTAGCCACTAAATATCATAGGCAAGAGCAGTGCATAACCTGGAGATATTGAGCATGGGCTGCCTTACAAGGACAAGTGGATACTACCTATATCCACCCATATCCCCTCAGTCCATCCGGAATCCACCTGCATACGTTTCTCTCATGCCAACGCTTCTCTGCAACTCTTATTTGAGGTTGTCCTCAGGTGAATTCTTTTCCATAAAGGCCAGGGAGTTAACAAATAAAGAGAAAAGTTAGTTGGTGGACCAGCATCCCAGTATCCTGACATTGGTGTGCAATTGCCCCTAACACTGCTTTAGCTACCTGAGGAGCCTGATGTCTACCCCTGGGGAGATGTCACTGCTTTCATGTTATTGAGAAGCTTCTGGTCTACCTCTGAGAAGCTTCTGGTCTACCTATGAGGAGGGGGTCTCAATGACACTCCTCAGACCTCACATATTCTTTAGGCTCTTTGGTTCCTAGGAGGCCCTGGCCCTGCCTGGATCTCCAAACCATCAAGGAACAGAGATTTGGTAGATCTGAAACCAAGGATTCCAAGCAATTCAACCAGGAACCCTTCCCCAGAGAAACTCTGGGGGAGAGGGAAGATGACCAATGATGATTAGTTACCACAAGAGTGAAGCCTCCTGAGCCCCTGGACCTTTTGGGAAGTCAAGGACTTTGCCTACACTTTGGGAATGGCTCACTGAGGCCCCTCTTATCTGATTTACATGGTAGTTGACAGGCACAGAAATATAGGACAAGAAAGACCAGGCTTCTTCCCTCCAGACACTCATAGATCCCTGGCCAAACAAGGATGCAGCTGGAGCCCAAGGGGCATCAGCGTTTCTGTACTTCTGTCTAGAAGTGAGTATTCAGAGAACGCACTCAGGGAAGGTCTGGGGTTGAAGCCATTTGCACCCTAATCCGAGAAGGGTATGCCTGTTACATTAATCTTCCTTTATCCTCTTGATATTTGGAGTCAAACAAATCCTACAAAGCCGAGTTTGAAATTTCTGACTAAGAACCAAAGCAAATAAGAGAGGCAAATATGTAATGACTTAACCTGACCAAGAAAACATTAATATTTTAAAAAGAATCTACAGTCCAGATTGTAAATATTAGAAACTGTGATTCTTTCCATGACATAGTTCCAAAACACTTATCTGAAACTCAAACCACAGAGGAAATAAGATATGACCAAAGCTTCCAGATAGAGAGAGGAAGAGCGAGGGGAGCAGCTGAAAGTGTACTCCATCGTCTCTGTCAAGTCAATTAAGAACACTTTAACTACACACACGGCAAAGTGCTCTGAGCCTTCAGCATTATGACAAAAAAAAAAACAATAAACAAGGCTGTAAACAACCATCATCAGATGGCTCCACAGTGACCACATAGAACCCTGGGATGATTTTTCTTCTCTCCGAGCAATCAGCCAGTCACTATAGTTAATACATTCATTCTACAGGACATGAAAGGTGCATTGACTAACACCTCAATTTCCCAAAATTACCATCCAGGGCAAACACAGAATTTCCTTTGAATTGTTCCAGAAAGCCACTTCACTACAGGGAAGGTACCATATTTTGTCCTGAGCCTTTACTTCTAACAAAAATTCAAGCCCCAATTCCAGTTTATCCATAAAAAGTTCTGAAATTCTTGACACGGGTTGCAAACAGAAATAAGATTAGTGTAGAGAGCAGACCTGGGGATGGTAGAGTGGAAGGTGGATCTAAGCTGAGTTTGATGATTTCAGTTTAGGAGCTCCTTACTCCATTTCTCCTCCTCTGACTTCACAATCCATTGCCACCAAGTGTAGCACCAAGGGTAGGATTACACTACCTTATTGTATCCATCACTCCTAATTCTAATATCATTGACATCCTGTCACTCATGACCTGCGGTTGTGCGGGATTAAGAAGGCCTTTCATAGGGCGTGGGTGGAGTTCACACTAAGATGAAAAGTTGCCAAAACCAACATTCCAATATAATCATTATATTCCCATAACTAGGGATTCCAATGTCATGGTTTGGAATGCAAATAACGCCCTCAGCTTGAGAATGCCTCTTGGTTCAATTATCAAGGAGTCCAATCCTCCTGGACATTGCCCTCTCCATCTCTGTAGATCCAAGACTGAGGCAGTGTTCAAAAGGCCAGAGCTGGTTCCTTTAGTTTCATGGCTGAAGCCAGAGCTTAGACATATTTTCACATGAGGAACTCCATCGCAGTGTCTGGAGGCCACCTGCTCCAGCTTTTTGACTATATGAATATTTCAATTCTGATAGCTATACTGTCACTTTCCCCTCTAGTTATCTGAGGCAGGCAGGGCTCCCAAATTCAGCCAAGTATTGGACCCCAACCATTTTCCCCCTAAGTCTAGGAATATCATTTACCTACTACTATGTAACAAATCCCTCACAACTTATAGATTGAAAACGACAATCATTTGTCTTTGCCTATAAATGTATGGGTCAGCTGCATGGTCTGCAAATCTGGACCAGGCTCTGCCCAACTTGGCTAAGTTTGTGCCTGAAGTCACCTGGCAGGTCATCTGAGGGCTGACTGGCCTAAAATGGCCTCCCCACCCATCTGGTAATTGTCTGATGGTTGAAGTGACACTGCCAACTGAGTCACATGTCCCATACCTATTGACAGTTAGCCCAAGCTTGTTCATGTTGCACCAAGCTTGTTCATGTTGCAGTGGCAGGAGTCCAAGTGAAAGTTGGGGGATAAGATGCATAGCAATCAAAGATGGAACCCCAAACCCATATTTCCAACTATGTTATAGAAAACAAAACATTTTCTTATCCATACACTTCTCTTCTGCCATCATTTGAACTTAGCAGGGATGATAGTAAGCTTAAAAAAAAAAAAAAAAGGTGCTCTTCTTTGCACATCTGCCTTTCTCCTCTTCATCTCAGGCACAAACCCATGGGAGACTACTTTCTTTTAAACGCCTCCTGAGACCTAGGCTTGGGCTGGAATATGGTCATCCTGCTGGACCCAGGAGAAATGGACTACACCTCTTGATGGGAAGAGCTGCAAAGCCACTTTTATTGGAAAGGGCCGGCATCATTAGCAAGTGAAGCAGGCCCATGATTGTACAGAGTCTATTCTATTTGGCATCCAGGATTTCTAAGATACAGAGAAAACCTCTCCTTCTCCAAAGATCTGACCCCATTTTTTGTCCCAGGAATAAATGAAATTTCTTTCACAGAATTCCTATCATCCAACACCTAATGGTTAAAACAAATACCAGCTACCTTCAGAAAAAAAAATAGTGAATCATAATTCAGACCTGCTGCCTTGTGGTGCAGAGTAGTTAAGAGTGGGAGAAGGGGTGTCACATTAGCAGTGAGAGGGAGAAACAGCCATGGACAATCACACATTCCTAATGCTGGTTACACCTCTGCAATGTTCTCACCTGTGTTCTGGGGCCCTGTGCTGCATGAGGCTCCCATAGGTGGCTGAGATCACTCTGATTTGTGGAAGAAGGAGTGATGGTCACCCTGTCCCTTTTCCACTTCCAATATCTACTTTCTTGGAAAAGAGAATGAAACAGCATAACTATTGGAAGGTTAGAGGGAGAGGGAACAGGAAATACCTACTTCTTATGCTCTCTAACTCCAATCTTATCAACCCATGTCCATAGTATAATTGTATCCCAAATATACTCAGGTTCTGAGCAATCAAAACCACCCTCTTCCCCATTACTCACTCCCAGGAACCAAAGCCCCCACATATGTGGCCATGCTCCCACATGTAGGCTCCCATTATCCATGATACTTCACACAGGATGGTGAGACTGGCAGCTGCACATGTACTTAAATTTCTAGTATCAAGAATGCTGTGGTCCCCTAAGTCATTTTCATTTCATACCCCATCTTTATTGTAGCCAAAACATTTTTTCCAAATGCTGCTATTTTTCCAAGTGTGATTGTTTTTACAATTCTTTTTCTGTTTTAAGTCAGAAGATTCAAGACTTTTGTTTTCATTTATTCATTCATTCCACAAATATTTTTGAATGCCTACTATGCTTTAGGCACTGTTATAGCAGTTGAAGATATAGTGGTTAGCAAGACCCAAAGTCTCTGCCCTCTGAAGAACGTTTTGGTTTTGGCCAGTAAGGGAGATGATTAAAAATAAATTATGGCCAGCAGTATCAGATTATGGCTCTAAAGGAAAATAAAGTAGATATGAGAATAGAATGTGAGGGAGGGCAAACTCTTAGCCAGAGTGGTTGGAGAAAGCTTCTCTGGGGAAGTGATATTTGAACAAAGACCTAAAGTGAGAGAGCAAGTCATGTGACTATCTGGGGGAAAAGAATCCCAGGAAAAGGGAAAATCTCCACTGCTTAGGATCTGCAAATCACTCAGAAAGAAACAATTATTTCTTACAGCCATACTTCTTCACCTCTTCTCTGTTGGTTAAATTATTTGAAAACTTCTTGAAATTTACACTTTTTCTGATATAAACATTGACAAATATATAAGGCTAGAAAATGTGTGAAGTTTTAGGGGAGGGCTTGCCATCCCAACACATTCTTTTTCTAAATCTTTCTCAGTCAATGTAGTCAAGACCCTACTTATAGTCCTGCACAAGTAAATTTATTTGAAACTTTATTGCAAAAATAAAATTACAAGACCACATTTATACATTCCCTCACCACAGGTATGATCCATTGGGACCTAAGGTAATTGGAGGGCAAACTCAGAGACCAATGTCAACAGTTAGGACCCCTCCCAAACTACCTGCCAAAGAAAAGGCCATAAGCAAGGGCAAGAGAGAAGGAGGAAGCTCCAGGAAATACAGCTGGCCCTTCTAAGAATCCCCACCTCCATGCCCATCTGGCCAAGAGCAAGGCCATTAGCACCACCTGCAGACTGAAGGCATGAAGGAAGTCAGAAGGCACTAGTGGAATGAGTCTCAAAAAAATACACAGAACCTCAGGTGGTACCCAGAGCTGAGGCGGTGGAATAGAAATTTTCAGATCCGACCCTCCCAGCAACTCCCATGCCCCTGGGAGAGAAGGGGCTGACAGCCTCCTGAAACCAAAGGGTTCCAATAGGCACCTTCACTACTCAACTACCACAGTACAGCTGGACCATCTTTCTCCTTTTCACGTCCTTTGACCATACCTATCTAGTACTTTATCTCCTTTCATTCTCTTTTTTTTTTTCTGGCCCCATCAAATATCAACTGCTGTTCTTTCTGATCCACTGAAGCCTCCTTATTATTTAGAAATAATAAAAAGGAAAGTAATAAGGAGAAATAGGTTTAGAAACTTCTTACTTAGAAAGTAAGTGTTGTGAAAGAAACAAAATTCATAGTTATCCAGTGAATGAAACGATTTATCTACAGTAGTGCATTTTTCTGCTCCAAATTTGATGTGACAATAGCACCCTCATTTCCTGCTGGTGGTATCTTCCATTATATGGACCTTTGAGTGCAGCCTGATATACAGAAAGTGTTACAATATGTCCCTAGTCTATGAACCAGTAATCACCCTCCCAGGAACGTGGGCTTAGGAAGTAATTGAGTAGAAGCCTTAAAATGTGTCACATGCATACCAATGTCACCTCTAATGACAATGTAAGTGTCCAAAATACTCGAATGCTTTAGCACACTCTGTGAAAGCGACTCAATGAAATACTATGTGTCTATTGAAAATCATAATGATAAACACTATGTGGAAACATGGAAAACTGTGTGTTATACGAAAAGAACAGAACACAAAATTCTGTTACCCTCTTAGTGCAATTATGTGAAACCAGACTGGAAAAAAATACACGCCATTAAGACTAGTTTTTCCTCTCTTACATCAAAAGATGAAAATACAGACCTCATTTTTTATTTTTTATTTTTAATGTCTTTCTTGTGTGCTAATCTAGGTCTTTATTGTGTGCTAATATAGGCATGTATCTTCATTCTTTTTTCCAGACTTCTCTTTTTTTTTAAAGCAATTTTAGTATTGTCATACTGACTTTCCTAATAAATGTAAATAATTCCAATAAAAGATAGTACAGAAATTTTATAGAAAATCTAATGTGAGTCCATTCTAATTTCCCACCAGTTCCCCCCAACACATTTATTTCAATGTATTTGCCTTTATGATATGCTTCCCCCTCCATTCCCAAGATCAACTTAAGGGGAAGGGAACACTTTTTACTTAACTCTAGCAACCCCGTTTTATATTGGCAAGACCTGCTACATATCCTCCGCCTTATGGCCCCACATTATCCAGACAAGTTTCTTCTCCATCACACCTAAATGGTGTCTGCCACAGTAGGACCAGTCTCTCTATTCCATCAGCCATCTCTCTCATCCACTAACTCTCACCTCCAAATCTCTCCATGAGCAGCTAGAATTCCATCAACTCCTCTCCATCTCTAAATCCTGCCCGCCCTCTGAGCCCATAGCCCCTGTTCTGACCTTCTCAGCCCTCCATGATCTCTTGGAACTTCAACTCCTCCAACACCGGTCATCTTTTCCATATGAGCATATTATGTACTTATTTCTCAACTTATTCTTATCTGTCCCACCCTACTATAAAACCCTTGAAGTCAGAAGCTATATCTAATCTACATTTGACCTTCAAACAAAGTTCCTCACAATGTTTAGCCCGGGGTTAACTAAGTGACACTGTTTATTACTTGATCAATAAGGAAGCTGGGATAAGGGAGTATATGGAAACTGAGGGGTAGATTTCTAAACCTGTTCTGCATCTCACCTACCTATCAGACACATAGCTAAGTGCCCCAAACTGATGTTTATTAACTATTGTAAAATGTATGTGGACATCCATAAACATGAAGCCATCTGTAGCTCATTTTTCAAATCTATTAACCAGCACAGATGAATATGTATTACTGATGGTATCAGTGCTGATATTTATGCTGTCCTAAAGTAGATTAAAAGCTATAGGCAACATTATTAATAACGTAATTTATCAGTGGAGTAAATCTTTAGATTTAATGATGTGGTTATAAAAAAACAGCATGAAAAGTTTTTTGAAAATAAATGTTTTGAGTAATTTTATCTGACACATTAAGCCATGGAAAAATCTGACTTAGATTACTTAATAGAACACTTAAGCATGCATATTAAATGAATCATATTTGTGACTTTTCAAAAGCAAACTGCTCCTAAATGGGAAATTTATGCTGTAGAATTAATATGTTGCAGAGTCATAAATCACTGGCTTTATTAAAGGCAGAATAATCTGGTTAAGAGAAATTGATCTGTAGAGTTAGGAAGATTGAGGTTCAAAATTCAACCCTCAAGTGACCTTGAGGAAGTTGCTTAACCTGCCTGTGCCTCAAATTCCTCATTTGAAAATGGTTGAGACTACCACCTTCACAATATTGCTTTGAAGATTAACTGGCAGTATATATGCAAAGAACACAGCACAGGCCCTAGTACTACATGGAAAGCAGTTAATAAAAGACATGTATTGTCATTGTTCTTATTATTTTTAAATTATCATCGTAAAGGAATGCCCTCACAGCCCAGCTGGTGTGGCTCAGCAGTTGAACGTCGACCCTAAAACCAAGAGGTCACAAGTTTGATTCCTGGTCAGGGCACATGCCAGAATTGTGGGCTAGATCCTCAGTAGGGGGCATGTAGGAGGAAGCATACCAATGTTTCTCTCTCATCAGTGTTTCTATCTTTCTATCCCTTTCCTTTCCTCTCTCTCTAAAAATCACCTTTAAAATAAAGAATAAAATATAAAAAAGAATGCTCTCACAAAATTATTACTCGTAGCATGCCAAACCTGCACCAAAGTTAATAGGAAGTTGATGAACATTTGCAGCTGGCCATAGCAAAGACAATTTTTACAGACCTTTGATATAATGAGCCCTGGCTAATGTCTCTCATTGCAATGAACACAATTCTATTAATAGCAAAGAGCCTAAATGAAGCAATTCGGCAGCAAGGAATCGTCTTTTCAAGAAATCATAAATCTTATTGATCTATTTTTTTCCCTTCCTGGAGAAGGCTAACTGGAAGCATGTTCGATGCTAATGGACCAGTGCTGAAAAAGAGGGAGCTGTTTTCTCTGAATCAGCTGGAGAAGGCTTATCTTCATACAACACCCATAAATAGAACTTCACCTCCCTTCCCAAGGAACCTCTTATGGCTGAACTCTGTCCCTGAACACAATCTACTACACTGGTCCATAATTTACCACCTGGAAAAATACTCAGTTTTAATGAAGCTTGACAGTCACCAAATACGATGTTGTTTAAGCAGCGAAGGCTGAGTTTGTTTTCAATATGAGAGAAAATGGCAATTAGATTGAAAAGGAAACAGTTGAAGAATGCAACCTCCCATGTGTGATGTTTTTAGAGGAATTAATGAGAGAGACAGGTAAGAAAGCAGAGAAGTGTTTATCCAAAATCCTCTTGGAAGCAGAGGAATCCTCTCTGAACCAAAGAAATCACAAGGGTAGAAGAAAATGATGGGAAACATTCTCTATAACTATAATAATAATGATAATGACTTTCTAAAAGCACACGGAAGAGCAAGTTTTAATCTTTTAATTTTTAAAGTACTGCTCTGTATCTCACTCTTATCCCAATATACAGGAAAAATGTCTTGTAAGGCTTGAGTGACCCCACATTGACCAAACCTAATAGCTGTTTCTCTGAACCTCTCAGTACTTGCTGACCCTGCGGAACCTGCTGGAGCTCATTTTCTCCTTAAGTTGGAGACTTTCCTTGTCTCCTCAGAGCTCTCTCATCCTGCTCCTGCCTCCTGAACGTGCAAATTCCCTCTCTCTGTATCTCTTGAGGACCGCATCTACCCATCCCTGCACCAGCTACCAGTACCATGGAGAGAATTCCCAGAGCCACACCCCAAGTCCATTCCCTCTCTGAGCCTCAATTCTGCATCTGGGATGGCTTCTTGGAGAAGGCGGGGTTTGAACTGGATTTGAAGGCTGGTTGGATTCAAAGAAAGGGAGCTGGGAAAGGAACCTTTAGTGGGGAGATGACCTTCAACAGAGGGCAGAGATGCAGAACAAGGAATGTTTGGAATATCCTCTAGGATATTCTTATTCTTTTTTTTAAAAAAAAAAAAAAAAGACTTTCAGGAAGGGGGCTTTTCCATCTTCTAGGGCCTTCTGTTTTTCTAAATGCCTAGAAGTGCTTACTCTCTGAAGTTTAGAAATAAATCAAAGGACACATAAACCCTTTCCTCACCCACAACTCTAATGGCATCAAAAAGATCCCCAGAGGTTCCATTCCAGAAGGCTCACTTCCCCAGACATCACGCTCATTGCCCAACTTCGCCAGAAGTGCCTCTGGTCACAGGGAGTCTGGTTGGATTTGTTCAGGTCCTCCAATTCTGAACCAGTGGTTTGACTCCTCCTGAGTTCAACTGTGGGTCTTCAAACTTTTTCTTAAAAATAAAGATCACTCCCGAAACCGGTTTGGCTCAGTGGAGAGAGCGTCAGCCTGGGGACTGAAGGGTCCCGGGTTCAATTCCGGTCAAGGGCATGTACCTTGGTTGTGGGCATATCCCCAGTAGGGGGTGTGCAAGAGGCAGCTGATTGATGATTCTCTCTCATCTATGTTTCTAACTCTCTATCCCTCTCTCTTCCTCTCTGTAAAAAATCAATAAAATATATTTTAAAAAATAAAAATATAAAGATCACTTCACCACTCAGAATTTTGATTTTTTTGGCCTTCCTTTTTCCACAGGGAGGTGGGAAAGTAAGTGGGAATCTAAGTGAACTGTTCAAGATATCATTACCTCCAGATATCTGTCCCATGGCTTATAATATAATCTTTGATGGGAGATCTGCAGAAGACGTGCTTTTAAATATGTTAGTGAACAAAAGAAAACCCACATTATGCATCTCATTAACTCCTCATTTCATTACAGAGTACAAAGCATGGTCAGTACGTCCCTGAAGCAGAAAATAACCCCTGGATGAGTTTTCCTACGAGGCCATCCTAGGTTCAAAACTGGAGATAATCTAACCTTCCTAACCCATGTCTTTTGCAAAAATAACTACTCTCCAAGGAGAGGCGTTATTTAAAACATATTTTTCAGCATGTGAGAAGAGGAATAACACTATGTAATACTTAGAAGAATTATTACTCTTGGCAACTTATAACTATTGAATGTATTCCAAGGTCAATGGCTTAGATCAGAATTTTTGCTCATCTTCTCCCTATGAGTCTATCTATGAATGTATGAGTTTATGCTAAATATCTACTCCTTTAATCTACTCCTTGCTCCAGAACCACCTATTTTCCTCTAAAATATATATACCTTAAAGGCATTTATAGATTCCATGGTCAAAGGATAGAACACCAGCACTGTTTGTCTACTCAAAACTCTATGTTATCTTCTCTGCTTTGGATTAAATATAGCATGCACCTCATAAATCCATTCCAAAAGCCCATTTCCACCTCCCTTTACAACTGTCTTAGCATCTTTTTTACCAAAAAGATGTTTTAATGCCCACAGTGAAAGTATAATTCATATGCTAGTTATAAGCTTTTTAAAAGACATAAATCTACTGACATCTGCTTTAGATCATGATGGTAATAGTTCCAAAACTAACTAGGAAATCAGATAAAATCCTAAAACATTTACTTGAAGGTGCTGGAGAGCTGCCAAGGTAACCAGGATTTGAGAGTGCAAGAGTCTAGAGAGAAGGGAGCTGTAGGGAGGAGAGCTGACCTCAGGACATTTGTTGAATCTTTTCTTTATGATCAGTTAGAATCTAAGAAACTGCACAGTGGGCAATGGCTAAAAGATAAAGAAGCCATTAGAAACTTTGGGAATCTTACGGGGGGGTGGGGGAGGGAAAAAATTAGAGATTGGAGTTGCCCAGTAAGCAGTACTAGAGTGACCAAAAATCTTAACAGAAGGGAACATGGGGACAAATTCTCAAGCATATCAAAGCAAGAAGCTTAAAAGTCCAGCAGAAAACTGGTGAAAATATATCCATTTTCAACACTCTATTATGCTGATGATATTTTTAAAAATACAATTTAAGGACAGCCCAAGGAGTGGGGGGCATAGTAAGCATCCCCACCTTGTTGTTGTTGTTGTTGTTGTTGTTGATGATGATGATGTTGTTGTTACATCCTGAGAACAAGGATGAATAGGAGGTGAAGGGAGCCCTAGCAGACCTGCAACCCAGCCTTAGATCAGTGCTGAGTACAATTAGATTGAAGGAATCTGCCCAACTCAAGCTGCCTGTCAGAGAGTATAGGATCATTTCAAGAAGTTAATACCTGCCGAAACTGGTTTTGCTCAGTGGATAGAGCGTCGGTCTGCGGAATGAAAGGTCCCGGGTTCGATTCCGATCAAGGGCATGTACATTGGTTGCGGGCACATCCCCAGCAGGGGGTGTGCAAGAGGCAGCTGGTCGATGTTTCTCTCTCATCGATGTTTCTAACTCTGTCCCTCTACCTTCCTCTCTGTGAAAAATCAATAAAATATAAAAATTAAAAATTAAAAAGAAGTTAATACCTGAGTCACCACAGTTTGTATGTACAATGCCTGGCATTTGATAAAAAATCACCAGGCATACCAAAAAAGAGATCTAAGAGAAAAACACATAGAGACAAATTCATACAGGATCCAGGTATTGGAGCTATCTAGACACACAATTTTTAAAATAATTGTGATTAATATGGTTTTTTAAACATAGACTTTCACCAAAAAACTATAATATACTTTTTTTAAGCATCAACTAGAACTTCTGGAACTGAAAAATTACAATAACTGAAACTAAGAACTCAATAGATAGGTTTCACAGTAGATTGGCTACAATAAAGAAGAGTGATTAACTGAAGATGAAGAAGTATAAAATCTAGGCTGAATCCCAGAGAGCGAAACAGATGAGAAGTACAGAAAAGAGCCCTAGCAAAATATGGTGGACTTCAAAAAGGTATGACACATCTGTAACTGAGTCCCAGAAGGGGATGATAGAGTGTACAGAATATACGTTAGAATTGGTAATAGCTGAGAATGTTCTAAAACTTCTAAAAGGTAGCAAACAGTTTCATAAAGCACTACAAATCACAACCCAGGATTAATCTAATAAAATTTGAGCTAGGCACAGCAGTGTAAAATTGATGAAAAACTAAGCTAAAGACAAAATTTTAAAGGAACTAGAAAAGACATATCACCTTCAAAGAAGTAAGAATGAGACTGACAGTTGAGTTTTCCTTAGAAAAATGTGGAGTTAGAGAACAAGGGGGCACTACCTTTAAAGAACTAACAGAAACAAACTGCCAGTCTAGATGTCCATACACAATGAACACATCCTTCGATAATTAAGATGAAATAAGAGACTTTTCAGAAAAACAAACATTGAAAGTATTGATCACTAATAGACCTGCATTAAAAGATAATTTTCCGGAAGAAGGAGAAAATTATTCCAGTTAGAAACAAAGATATAATGCAGAGAAAACATCAGAGAAAGTAGAAATTTAGGAAAATAAAAATGAATATTGACAGTAAAATCAACACTAATAATGTCTTGTGGAGTTAAGACACATGTAAAACACATATAACATATATTTTATATATAATATAAATATTGTATTTATAACATTTATAAATACATATATTATTTATATATAATATACATTACATGCATATATTATATAATATGTCTATAACACCATATATACAGTACATTATATAATGTACACATTAATAACATATAGATATTATATATTGTGTATGTAACTATACTTATATATAATATAAATAGTGTTGTATTACTATGACAATAATAACAAAATAAGGAGGTAAATGAAATGCATATTCTAATATTACTTGGGAAAGGTAAAATGATAATAAACCAAGGGTGGATTTTTTAATCTCTGTGGTAATCACTAACAGTAAAAAATATGTAGCTAGAATGTTAATCAAGAAGAAAAAGAGAGCAAAATGGAAACATAAGTCAGCACAAAGCTGATATCAAAACCTGAGAAAATTATTATAAGAAAGGAAAATTATGGCCAACCTTTCCTATGAACATATATGCAAAAATGCTTAATAAAATAATAGTGTCTTCAGCTATGCATAAGAAAAGGTAATTCATCATGCAGAAGTGTGTTTTTTCCAAGAATGCAAAGTTAGTTAATATTCAAAAACCACTCAGTGCAATTCCCACATTAACAAAAAGGGAAAAAATGGGAGAGAACTCTTATGATTATCTCACAGATGTAGAAAGCAATTTGAGAAAAATTAACCCCTGTTCATGATTTAAAACAAACTATTGGAAACTAGGAGTGAAATGAAACTTCCTTAATCTCAACAAAACTACCTACAAAAAAGCCCACAGTGCATATCATACTTCATGGTGAAATACTGAAAGCTTTCCTTCTGCAGTTGGGAACGAGACAAGGATGTCAGCTATCACCACCTCCTTTCAACACTGCACTGGGGGTTCTAGCAAGAAGAATAAATAAACGGCATATGGTATTGAAAGGAAGAAGTAAAACTGCCATTATTTTAAGACTAGAAGCCCGATGCATGAAATTCATGCAAGAGTAGGCCTTTACAGCCGTGGCAGCTGCCTGAATTCCTCCCTTGCTGGCTTGGTCCAGAAGGACAAACAATCAGTCTAATTAGCATATTATTCTTTTATTATTATAGATGATATGATTGTGCATATAGAAACAAAAAGAAGCTACAGACAAATTATAAGGATCAGTAAGTAATCTCAGTAAACTAGATACAATAACACTATACAAAAATCAATTGTGGGGTGCAAATTTAAATCACCATGAAATACCATTACAAATCTATCAGGATTGCTAAAATGGAACAAAAAATTATTGCAAAATGTTGACAATGAGAAGAAGCAACAGGAATTCTCATACACTTTTGTGGGACTGTAGATTTGTGCAACTACTTGGAAAACTGCTTGGTAATATCTAATGAGGCTGAATATTTCTTACCCAATAAGCCAGCAGTTCTACTCCTAAGTGTATATGCAGCAGAAATGCACACATACATGCATCCTTTCCCACCCCAAAAATTATTTTGCTCATAATAGAATCACTTGAAATATCTCCAAACTGCAAACAACCTGTTTGTCTATCAACAGTGGAATAAATAAAGTATGGTACACTGATGCAATGGAAGGCTATGCAACCATCCAAATAAACCATCCAGTCCCACATGGATGGATGTCACAAATAAAATATTGAATGAGAGAAGCCACACACTGAAAGTACATATTCAATGATACATTTGTATAAAGTTCAAAAAGAGACAAAGCAAATCTTTGATGATGAAAATCAGAAGAGTGACCATGTTTGGGGTAGTGATTTCTGGGAGACACAATGAGGGAGGCTTCTTGGGTGGTGGTGAAGTGGCTATGTTCTCCGTGCAAAAGTGTGTGGAGCTATACACTTACGATCTACACATTTTTATGAATGAGTGCTATCCTTCGAGAAAAAATTATAAACAACTGTGTTCATGCTGCAAATTATTCCTCTAAGTGAATGTCTTCCATATGTAAGAGATTCTGCTAAGATTTATGAAAAATGCAAGATGTTTTGAGTGGAAGGGGTTAATAAGTTGGTTGTGGGTGCCTATACATGTGAAAAGATACATTATTACACAGACATTGGGGAGAAGTAAATGGATGTCTATACTTAGAGCTCTAACCTTGTGGAGGTTGTGGAGATCCCGGGACCTGTTTGTGCTCTGGTTCTGCATACCTTCCGTAAACATATAGTAGCTATTCAGGGAGAATTGTGACAGAATCCACCCTCAAGTGTCTATAAGTAGGATTTGCCCCTCAGTCACTTGGGTTCTTTCTTTTTCTATGTCAGTGGAAACCCAGTTTACCACCTTCTCTGGAAAAGCTATGGTGATGAAGAGCCTGGAGTGAGAAACCAGACCAACTGGATTCAAATCTTTAGTCCACCTCTCACAAAGTGCAAGGTTCTGGGCAAATTGGTTTCCACCAAGATGCTACAATCAAGATAACAATAGTCTAACTTTTGGCCTCGCTGTGTGCCAAAATGTTTGATACAAAGGACGTTCTTAAGAAGTATTACCTACTGTTCCTCGGTCCCCAGCTTGTAATTTGGGAAGAAATGAACAATACACGGGCCCCTTTTCAAGAAGATCACACACAAAGGGAGATCGACAAGGAAACAATGAGCTACAAGCAGCCCGATAAGAGCTGAGCTCTGAGCAGGGAACAGGGAGCACCTCGTTCTAGTTGCAGCAATCAGAGGAGGTGGCATTTGAGTGTCAAAGATGCATAGAAATTTGCCACGCTAAGAAAGAGCTGTGACAAAGGAGAGGCTCTTAGTTGGAAAAGAGAAAAGCAGAAAATAAGGTGCATCTCAGCGGAGGGAAAGTGGTGAGCCAGACAATAAGGCTGTAGACTGAGCGTATTTGGAAAACAACAATGTGGTTCAGTTAAATAGAAATTAATGTAACACCAAAATGGATAAAAAGCAACTAGCATATTAAACAATTATCTAGTACAAGTCAAAGCCAAGTATTTTTAAATTCTTCTTGGTTTAAACATTCCAGTCTTGTTAGAGTTATCCATACATTAGCTGCCAAAACAGACAATGGGTTATTTCTCCGTCAGTTAAAAAAAAGAAAAGAAAAATAAAACAACCCCCAGGAATTGTCTATAGCCTTAACAATGACAATGTGTGTGTTCCAATATAGAAAAGAACCCGGATGGCCAATTTTAAAGGACAATTCAGATCTCTTTGGAACAAAACTAACTTTAGAAGCAAATTATGAAATAATGAAAGATGGCCAAGTAGACTCGGTTTCATGCTGCAAATTTGGGGGAGATGGTCAGGGTCCAAGAACAGAGACAAATCTGATCTGCTAATCACTAGAGCAGGAGGCTTCTCTGAAGCCACACACTGAAAGCAGCATTCTGCCTGGCATTTCTTAGTCACCACTAACTCCCAGGTCCACCAAATGCTAACATCCGGATTAATGATTGTTATGCACAGGGATTCTTGCTTCACCCAGGACATTGACCTGGAGCCATGGGGAGCAGAGAGACACACAATTATGTGATTTAGTTAGCATTGATGGTGTGCTCCAAATGGGAAACCCAATCTCCTGTGTTGCCTTGGGAGAGTATCGCAGTACCACACACTTCTGATATGGGAACCAGGAGCCTGAGCACAGAGCTGGAGTGGGGTGAAAGGTGAGGGATGGAAGGAAGGAAAGACAGGGAGGCGGAGGGGAGAGCAGAGAACTAAGAATCTGGAGTTCTTTGTTCACCAGTTAAAAATTTTCAACTGTGCTCTTTGAACTTGCCTGGCTCTGCTTAAAACCCTGGAGATAAATTAGTGAATATAATGTGATTCCTGCCCTTTAGGATTCAAATTCTAGATGGATAGAAAAAACGGGGGATTTTATATTACGATACAATGTGAATTTTGCTGCAAGAGTAATTGTTACAAAATGCAATGGGAAGAAGAGAGAGGGTTGCTGAAACGTTCCTAGGTCTATGGAGAAGAAATGCCAATGAGTTGGTCCTTAAAAGGTAAACAGGATTTTAACAGAGAGACAACTGCACAAAGATCCAGAAGTATGCAAGTATGCTCTACATTAGTCCTGGGATCATCGACAACATTTTAGATACCAATTTCTCCTAAGGCGAGGAAGGTTACCAAATCCCTGTTGAAAAATAACTCCATGATCCTAGGACCAGGACCGGTGACTAATTTGGGATAATAAGGCCATGTAGTTCAGTGGGCAGAACTACAGGTCGGGAATCTAAAGAAGCCGCTTTGTTCTTTTCATGGTTGCCAACCCCTTCCAGTCTCCTCTTCATGAGCCTGACCCCTCACCTTTGACACACACCCGTGGGGAACCCCAACAGTTTGATTGGTAGAGATTGTTCCATTCCTAGAATCTTACACTTAAAGGTTGAAAGGGCGAGGCTAGAACCCTGCCTCCTTGTGGGACAGGGCGGAGCTATCCTCCATTTTGTGGCCGGACCCTAGCCCTAACCCAACCAATCAGGGTCATATCCCCCCCTGTATAAAACCCATTGAGATGTTACATTCTCTCTCTCTTCCACCATGCTGTCGGTGTGAGTGGAACGGAGCCCATGCTAGCATGGAAGAGGCTCTTTTGTTTATTGCATCGGACTCGGCTCCCTGGTGGTCCTTGGGGATCACGAAGTCTGGGCATAACATATGGGGGCTCGTCCGGGATTCCCAAGACCCCAAGGGACTCCGATCCGGAGAGCCTCACTGGCCGCGGTGAGTGTGTGTGTGTGTGTGTGTGTGTGTTTGTTAGCTGGTTCTGAAGGGATCCCTGTGGGAAGCGCCCAAACAGCCTAGTGGACGCACTATAGAAGGCTTGGGCCGAGTGGTCAAAAGACGTTTTGATCCTCCTGAGGTGGTCGGCGTGAGGCCGTACTTGGTGGGAGTTGGAAGCTGTTTGTCGGGCCCCACCCCCGTCTGTTCCTGTGTTCTTTGTATAACACTGAAGATGTTGATGGAGGGAGTTCCCCTTTGTTGGTTGTTGTGATTTTCTGTGTTGTGGAGGTTAGTGGAGACGCCCTGACCTCCCTGAGTCTGGAGACCAGCGTGGGCTGTCTCAAATGCGGGAGAAGTTTGGAACTTTTCCCAGGTAGCAGCGTGAGGCGGCCCCATGTCGGATGGGGCTGCGGAGCGCGGCCGGGGGTGTGGGACCCTCGGCGACGGAACTGGGAGCCGGCGGGCGGCGCGGTGTCCCAGGATGGAGCCGGCAAAGTGGGTGTGAGGCCGGCGTGCTGGCGCGGGCCCCCTGGTGGTGTCGGGTCTGGGGGAAGGTCTCCCAGACACCTGGGTGGCGGCGGCGGCTCTGGATGCGAGCCGGGCCCTTCTGGTGGATCAACCAGGCTTTGGCCGGCATCCTTGCCGCCTCCGGGCCCTGGTTCCGCGCGGCGCCTCGCCTCTGCCGGCGCCTAGCAAACGACTAGAGCTGATGCGGACCAAGGAGGTTTCATAGACGAATTTCTGTGCTCATGTAAAGAGAAAAGGCCGGTTCAAAACGAGTGCGCATAGTTTTGGGCCGAGCTTAAACTCTTTTGTGGATACAAAAATGAGCTTAAAAGATGATAGAGGTGAACTGGGAGATAATTAAAGCTGATTCCCCAAGGCATTTTAAGCTAAGCAACTTTTGAAATTCCTTCCCTGAGGCAAGTAAACAGCAGGAAATAGAAGTTGCCTCAATTAACATTGCCTCAATTAAATAGGGAGTGGTTGGCTCTGACCTTTCAGAGCTTCAAGGTTGATCAGCCTATTCTATTAGCAAGACAATAGTTGATTTCTGGCACATGAAGTCTAAAGAATTGCTTTTAAAATGTATAATTATTATTGATTTAGGAAATGCTAAGTATTTGATTTGCTACCTGAAAAATTTATTTAAAGTTCTGAAAGTTTAAGTTCCCTTACTATGAAGAGATTTTAAAGCTACACCTTATTTTTAATAGAGAAAGGGGTGGGCCACTCTTCCCACCCAGAACAGGTAATCCAATTCCAGCCAGCAGCTATCTTTATAGAATGCTCATTTGCATTGAATGCCTTTTGCTCAGTTTCCCAGAGCAGAAAAAACACACACACACACACAAAATGTGGTTTAAAATTAATTGTTAGATTTTATAAAGATTTATTAATGGGGAGCTGCTGGATGTTTGACTTGCAAGCTCTAAAGATTTTGGAATTCAGAATAAATTGGGAAAAATTATATAATTATGATAACTAAATGCTTAAAATATAGCAACTTGTTTTTGAAACTTAAATAATTACCTCTTTAGGAATTTTACAACAGGTGATTTATTTACCAACTGATTTTAAAATTTGTAATTTTATTTAACAAAGCCAAGTTTAATTAAAATCAGAATTACTCTGAAAGAACAGATACATGAACCAGTTTTACGTGATGATGTATATTAAAATATGCTAAACGTAGAATTAGAGCAATAATCTATGTGATGCTTAAGCCCTATCCAGTTTGTTTTATACAGACCTACGTATAGTATGCCTCTTGTGAATAGTTTAATTTGTTTGTTTTGCTTTATTTATAATCACATTGTAAGCTTGAATTTAGGTTTATACCTGCATTTTGTATTTTGTGCATTCAGTTGTTTATAATTTATTTAAAATTATGCTAAAACAATGTGAAAATGATTATTTATATTTAACCCCTGCTACTGTATGGACAACCTTCACCGATGTTCTGGGGAGGGCAGCGCTTAGAGATGCAGATAGGCCTGTATCTGTAGGAAAAATGTAGCATTTTAAGGTTTAAAAGTTAGATTTCTGTAAAGGTTGTAGAGAGAATATCCTAACAGGTTAATTAGAAATTCCCTGGTGAACACTGGGACAGCCTATTCAGTCCTGACAGAGCCGATGGGACCCAAACATCAGTTCAAGGAGCCACTGGACATCAAGAAAAGACTGTGAACCTCGGAAAGAACACGTGCTGGAGGAATGCAGCTACTGAAGTTCAAGACTCAGCGCCTGCCATAAGCCTTGCCAGACGTCGTGAAGCCTTACGTGAGTGAGGTAAGGAGCATTGCCAAAAAAATTCTCACTCAGACTCTAGGTCCCTGGAAGAGACCTGTTGCCTAAGAGGCTAGACCCTGAGGCAACAGGGTGGCCAGCTTGCCTCAGGGCAGTGGCCACCACAGCATTGCTGGTGAAGGAGGCAGATAAGCAGACTCTGGGCTAGGAGCTACACTGGCCATCAGCCCTGCTGGCCTGCTTCCAGATGATGATCCAGAAGAGCCCATTTGTGACTGCATAGACGCAGCACTACCATCATCAGAGGCAGAGGTAGTCACCTTAGACCATACCATTTGAGCATAGAGACACTGTGCCATCCACAGAGAAAGTTACCGACTGCAGCCGGAAGGAATTGGCTGAACAGAAGTGAGCCACCGAAGGACCAGATGATGGGTAGACCCTCCAGATGACAAACTGTTGGTCCCAGAGACTCTAGGTCAGAATTGCCCAGTGACACCAGGTTGCCCACTTAAGTGTCACCAAGACTTCTGAGCTTCCTTCTGTGGGCCAGAGTTGCTAAAAGTACTGTCTGTGCACAGGTAAATGCTAAGCAAGGTAAGGGGTTCAAGGGGTCCTCCAAGGAATTCAGGTCCCAGGAAACTTTCCCAGGAGAGCATTAATAAATGAATTTCACAGGGAATAAGCCACTAGCATTTAGGTCTAGTATTGGTAGAGCAGGACTCTGAAAAGAGGTTTGACAAAAATCGGTGAAGATTGGACCAACCCTCTGTCTTTTGCCCTTTTTTGGGCCAGGTGTACCCTTACTGAGATAATTTCCTTGCTTTTTGAGAACCATTCCCTTGCTCAAGTCCTTACAGGCTCAGCAGTTTGCTTGTTCCAGATGCACTGCCAGTGCCCACCGCAGACCCTGTAGCCTGGGAACTCAGTGTGGATAAAGGCCCAAGGACTCAAAAGGATCCTGAGCACGCCCACAGCTGTTGAAGTAGATGGCACCCAGACCTGACTACATGACTCCCAGCTCCTGCATGGCCTGGATCCTGGCAGCTAGTGGCTTCACCTGTGAGGCATGGATTCCTAGCCTGAGCTCCACGCAGGCCAGGAGACTTGATGCCTGCAGGAGAAGAACTGAACAGTACTGATGGGATCTGTGGTACTAAAGGTCTTGGTCGGATGAGTCAATGGTTTGACTCTGTGCACATAAGACAAGGGGGGAATGAAAGGGCGAGGCTAGAACCCTGCCTCCTTGTGGGACAGGGCGGAGCTATCCTCCATTTTGTGGCCGGACCCTAGCCCTAACCCAACCAATCAGGGTCATATCCCCCCCTGTATAAAACCCATTGAGATGTTACATTCTCTCTCTCTTCCACCATGCTGTCGGTGTGAGTGGAACGGAGCCCATGCTAGCATGGAAGAGGCTCTTTTGTTTATTGCATCGGACTCGGCTCCCTGGTGGTCCTTGGGGATCACGAAGTCTGGGCATAACAAGGTCATGAGTCATTTTCACTGGTCAATTTTGCAATAAGGTAGACTTTTAAATATTGACTACTTAGACATTCAATGTAAATGTCTGGCATGTAAATTAGTATTCCTTGACTTCAAAATTAAGTCGATTGTTTACTTGGAAGTACATAAGCCTGATTTTCTCTCGATAAAAAGAAAAGCAAAGAGTGAGGACAACATATCACCCCTCTTATCCCTAAGGAGATCCAGTGTTCTTATGGGGGGATTTAAGAGAGAAGGGAGGTGAAGTTAGTAGGTTCTCCAGGTTCCTGAGATCAGAAGTGCCCTCTAAACATTGAACATTATTGACTTGAGCTGATTTTTTCCTGCCATGCAAGTTTGAATTCTATAAATGTTTGATTGTAATCAAATTACTTTGACCTTGCAAAGAGTGCCAAAACTATACTCATACCAGCCTATAAAGTAACTTTATAGAAGTCTGTTAGCTTTAAAGTATTAGGCATCGATTCAAAATTGTTCTGAATTAGGAGCTACTGATATATCTTCCAAAAAAAATTTTTTTAAGGAAATTTAAAGGAAGAAGTCCCAAGAAATATTTTCATGAGTTTTTAACACAGGATATTTAAAGGGGAGAATTTCTAAAGAGAAATTCTAAGAAATACTTTCATGAGCTTTTAACACATAATATTAAGGCCTATTACAGCCTATCAGCAGAAAGGCCTGTGACCTTGCAAAATGGAAAAAGGCATCAGATAAACCGCAACAGTAAGCTCCTCCTGTAAGACCGTCTCCAAGTAATTTAGACTCCAGGAAGCTTCAAAGAAAAGTACTGAAATCTTAGTTTACACTGCGCCAAGCAAAATTTGGAGGGTGTGAGAAGGACAAATGCTTAACTCTTATTCAAGAGAGAGAAAGCCCATGATTGCTTAGCTTCTTCCACTGTTATTTCAAGAATTTCTCTTGTGAAAGTTTGACTGTAGCTCTCTTGACTTTCTCAGAATTGAAGGTGACAAAAATAGCCTTTAATTAACCAGCTACAAAGTATGATAATGGCTTTTCTTCACCTCTGGGCAATTGCCTTGTGCGGATCTGACATGTACCTCCAAGGTCATTCCCCAGTCTTTTGAAACAGTAATGTATTTACTGCCAGTGGGTTTTCTCTTTTTAATTTTTATGTTCAAGTAATAAGGGTGGAATCCTGAGTGTGAAAGGTAAGGGGCCTGGCTCCTGAGAGCCAGCAGACTCACCCAAAGGTCCTGACCTGTGTGAAGGAGTCCTGGCCTGTAAACACGTCTGAATGACATTAGCTGTGTGTTTACAAAGCACAGCCCTGAGTGGGCCCATTATGCCTGGTCTAATGGAACTGCATTCCTCTAAGTGCTTTTTAAGTTGTGTAGACGGCACAGCCAATATTCCTTCAGGGTCCTGGAAGGCTTGATGGCCATAAATAGTAAGCTAACCACCCCCCGCCAGGGCCATCTTGAACTGCTTTGAGATACACTTAGACCGAGGCCCAAGTCCAGTCTGTCTTCTGTCACCATCTTATCTATTTGTTTGAGCTTCTGTTATCCTTACTTATTCAACTTTCTAAATCGGACGCAGAAAACAAACTAGTGTCACCATCCTTCCATCAATTGACTATCCATCATTTGACTTTCATCAGTTACTTCCATAATTAACTATCTTCCAACCACTCAGGGCTGTGCTTTGTAAATACACATGCTAAATACCTACATGTGCTAATGTAAACTGCCCCCTACTCCTAACCCAATTAGTTAGTACTATTTGTATCACCATTTTTACAATGAGAAAACTAAAAATCAAGGAGATGAAACCATGTGCCCAAGGTTGCAAGGTGATGTGAGTTGCACTATCATTAATCCCATTATACAGAAGAGGAAAGTCAGCTTTGATTTTGACTTTGACTTTGACTTTGAGAAGGTCAGTAGCTCACCCAAGGTTACAGAGCTAATACGTGGTATACCTTAAACCAAATATGTCTGAAGTTCAAGCTAGTCTCTTTACTTCTTCTGAAGCCAAGGGCATTTTGGTTTCTCTCTTTCAAGCCCTCTAGAACTCAGAAGGATCATTAGAACCAACCAAGCTTCACCTTACCAGTAGGGGCTTTAAATAGCTAATGCTAAATGGCTGGTGGTCAACAAAGTATAGCCCAGTTCAGGACTCTTATCACAGGTCTCCTTACAACTGTGAACAAACCCTCACCTAATTTTACTTAAGTGAAAAACATCTAAAGACAAAAGAAGGTCTATTGGGTATGACATGTATAAATCAGCAGCAATCAAAATGTGATCTTAGGATAACCCTAACTCATTTTAAAAAAATCAAAATTATCTTTATCAACTATTTGTTTTTCCTTAGCTATTAATATTTCACAAAATCATTTGTTTTTTACATTTTTCATTTATTATGACAAATATCTAAGATCCTTCCCTTCATTAAAATCAGGAGTGTTTTCTCAACAAGTGATATGGACTTGACTTTTTCTAATTATAAATTTGTGTTCATGTATATGTATATGTACATTTATATATGCATATATATATCCACATACACATAATCCATATTATTTTCACATGGGGAATAGAGAACTAGTCAATATTGTCAAACACAAACCTTTAAATTCAGACACAGAGATGCCTTGTAGTAATAATAATAGAAGTAACATTTAATCAAAATGTCTGACCTGTAAATAGTCTCAACAAATATTGGTTGAATGAGTAAATTATTTGTTAAGCAACCCCTCAGATTAAAATTCTAATTTTATTAAATATATACAAATTTAACTTACATTTAAGTTAAATTCACTGGACTTTTAGTTGTGAGTGAGAACATGCTAATCATATGGAAAATATCCTTAAAGTTTTAATATGTGCCATTTTTTAAAAAATGTCCTACAACATGGGAAACAGAGAAATCTTTCTAGAAAATAAATATGTTCATATATTCTTGAGAGCTACTCTGATATTCATAAAGTGCACAGCACACTAAGAGAAAACAAGAAATAGTCCATTTTACCAATATAAAATGAGATAGACCAATGGATTTGATTCTATTATAGCAGTAGTGAAATGTGAGGACACATAAAATCTATCATCATAAACGTCCCTACAAAAGCTGCCAGTGAACACATATTTAGAACCCTACACTATTTCAGGGAATCCAGTTAATTAATCTTTCCAGCCAATAGAAAAATATATATTACATGTTTTCTGAATATCTTTCTTCTTTTTTAAGATTTTTTAAATTAATATCAGAAGGGAAGAGAGAAAAAGAGAGAGATAGAAACATCAATGATGGGAGAGAATCATTGATTGACTGACTCCTACACACCCCCCACTGGAGATTGAGCCTGCAACCCGGGCATGTGCCCTTGACCAGAATCGAACTTGGGACCCTTGAGTCCACAGGCCAATGCTCTATCCACTGAGTAAACCAGCTAGGGCCTGAATATCTTTTTTTTTAACTTTTGTGCAGAAACACTATTTCAGTGTTTTGAAAAGTTTTATCAGAACCCAAATTCTATAGCCTTCAGATTATTTGAACATGGAAGTGTAGAACCTAGATCAATATTGACATATGCTCTTGGTGAGCTCCATCAGAAAAGATAAAGATGGTTTATAACCAAGTCTGACAATACAACAATCCACATGTGTTTTCCTAGTGGCAATTTATAGACTAAGAATCACTGTGATGCAGTCAGAGAAGCCCTTTTTACTAATGAATGCATTTACCAATGTTTTATCATGTGTGGTGGGTCAATAAAAAGACAGCATAAAAATAAATTAACTGAAGATATGAGGTCTTCCTTTCAGAAATAGTATTCCACAAAACGTTTAATGTCTGCCACTGAGACCTAGGCCTGGATTGTGGGGATCTCTCCCACACTGGAAGAGGAGCTGGCTTCTGCAAAGATAAAAGCTTCCTGCACCCTGCACTTTCAAGATGGGCTTAGGGAATGTGCTTGTTGGAATAGCAGATCATCAGCTCAGGCAAGGCTTGAGAAAAGTAGCAGCAGACCAAAAACTGAAATGGAACTTGAAGCAAAAACTTGTCAACTAGGCACTTTGGGGCTCAGTGAATGGCACTGAACCTAGAGGCATTTTCAGGGGCAAATTTTTCTACTGCCCTTTCAAAATGTATATGGAACAATGAGTGTGTTGTCAACAAAGCTCATTCTTTCATGCACACTGAACCCTCCAGAAAATGTCTATCTAGACACAGAAGATGCCCAAAATTTGTCCTGCAAGGCCCTAACCAAGCTTTTCTTTATCCTCTGGAGTATAGGTTTATGGTTTCAACCACATTAACCTCTTCTTCCCCTCAACCCTTAAATCATTTTAAACCTAAATTATGTGTGTGATATACACCATTTACTGTTTCACACTGTGGTCTTTGGTAGCTTTCTGGTCACACACATCCATTCATAGCCTGGTAAGAGCTTCTAGTTTTTACTTGGGTAAGTGATGCTAATCATCTCAGAGCTTTGGCTGAAGAGATGGAAAATAAGTGTTGACTAATGATCCACAGGGAGTCTGTGAATGAAGCCAACACAGAAAGATAGCAGTGCCCAGATGAGAGACAGCAAAATACTGGGACTTTGTGGCTTGAGTCTTAAATCTAGTAATTACCAAAATCATCCTGAAGCATGAACTTCAGAGTTACCTAAGAAAGTAAATTCTTATCCTTCTTCTACTCCAACCTGAGTTGAGGTTACTTGGAATTCATTATGGTTAATTTTATGTGTCAATTTGACTAGGGTAAGGGATTCCCTGATAGCTGGTAAAAAACATTATTTTGGGGTATCTCTCTGAGGATGTTTCCAGAAGACATTAGCATCTGAATTAGGACACTGAGTAAAGAAAATCATCCTCACCAATGCAGGTAGGCATCATCCACCCCATTGAAGGCCTGAATAAAAAAGAATAAAAAAGTGAATAAAAAAGTGAAACCAGTTTGGCTCAGTGGATAGAGCATCAGCCTGTGGACTGAAAGGTCCTAGGTTTGATTCTGGTCAGGGGCACATCCCCAGTGGGAGGTGTACAAGAGGCAGATGATCGATGATTCTCTCTCATTGATGTTTCTGACTATCCCTCTCTCTTCCTCTGTGTAAAAAAAATCAATAAAATATATTTTTAAAATAAAAAATAAAAAAGTAAAGGAAGGATGAATTCACTCTTTTTGCCTTGGACATTGATGCTCCTGGTTCTTGGGGCTTTGGACTCAGACAGGGACTTCTACCATCAGTGTTCCAGTTCTCCAGGCTTTGACTCAGTCTTATACCATCACCTCCAGACTCAGACTGAAAAACACCATTTATACCATCACCTCCAGATTCAGACTGAAAAACACCATTTCCACAGTTAAGAGCTTCCCTGGTTCTTCAGCTTCGAGACGGCAGATCATAAAACTTCTTAATCTCCATAATTGTATGAGCCAATTCATATACAGGATGTCCCCCAAAAATGTATACACATACTCTGAATAATTATAAAGGCGGTGCTTATTAAAATACATTTCATTTTCAAAATTGAGTTTTCACCTGTTAAAGTATGTCTACATGTTTTTGAGACAGGCTGTGTACACACACACACACACACACACACACACACACACACACATCTGTGTGTGGGTAGAGAGACAAATGGATAGTAGATGATAGATAGATAGATAGATAGATAGATAGATAGATAGATAGATAGAGATATATCCAAGTGGTCCTGTCTCTCTGGAGAATCTGAATTAAAAATATTCTAATTTATACCAGTGTGCCATATTTCCTCAGCACAATTTAACTTCTCAGAGCAAGAATAATATTCCCTACAGTCTTTGCCTGTTACAAATATGTGGTAGTCACTCAAAAATCTGTTGCTTTATTAATTTTCTGGACTGTTCTATTTCATTTGATACTAAAACTAGAAAGTAAACACACCTTCATTATGGTCATGGCAAACCCACTCTGTGATTCTGGTAAGTCTGATGTCCCCAAATTAGGCACCAGTTCTGAATTTTCAACACCCTACCAAAAGCCAGTCATTCCTCATTACCTGGTTTGTTCAGAACTCACATTTCAAATTAAGATTGACTTAAATAAAAGATCATATTTCTATCTTACAGTCACTTAATATTTTCTTTATGTTTATAAGTGGTCAAAGCTTCTGAACTCCAAAATAAAGACATATGGGTTTTTCCTATAAAATTCTGGCCATATGGTTTCTCCTTTCTACAGGTGGGCCAGTTATACATTCAAATCTTCATGAATTTCCCCAGGTAATTTGTTTCATGGCATGTTGCCACTGGAATAATACATTTCCTCCTAATTCTAGGACTACTCAGCATGCACTCGTTCCAGAATTACATATTAAGAAGTTAATAAAATTATATAAAATGTGTGCATATATACATGTATGTGCAAACTTACTGTCTGGTATATGGCCATTGAGGTGACCTTGGTCAGAAAATCAATGCTTTCACTTTTCCTACAGTCAAAATCCTTTAGTGTTTGCTGTATTTTGAGTCATTTTTCTGTTTCTCGGAAGCCATAGCCTTCACGGAATATAATCACTGACTCTTTCCGTGAAATTTTGACCCCTTCGCACATTACTATTCACCACCAGTGTTTACTGGTGCCAACTCTGTAAAGCAATATTCCCAGGAGCTGAGACTATCTATAGTCGTGAGCAACACAGTCAAGGTTCCAGCCCTTATACAGGTAAAAATCTAGTAAGGAGGACAGGCAATAAATAAATAAATAAATAAATAAATAAATAAATAAATATGTGATTAAGCTTGTTTCAGATAGCAACAAGCATTATGAAGAAAATAAAGAGGATGAAATGAAAAGAGTCACTCTGAGGAATGGGAAAATTTTCACTAGGTGGTCAGTTTGGAACCATCACATGCTGTTTTCTCTCATGTGAAAATCTATGCATGTATGGGCCCGTAGCTATTTTTACTTTGATCCCATGTCAAAGGACCTTTCTCAATCTAGGATGCGGGGTGTACGACATTATTCATTTGACTGGAAATTAATGCTCTCTTCTTTTCTTCCTACACCTTTCTTCCTTCCACTGAGAGAGGTCTTTTTCCTTTCTTTGGAGAACTTCCCACAGAGTCCTGTTGCCCCTTTCTGGTTTAATCCTGAATCTCAGATTTGTTGCCCCAATTTTAAAAATACCCATTGCACCCAGCAACCCAGCAATCAATTTCTTTCACATGGGCTATGGGTTTAGCAGTCAGCAGCCTGAGTTTGAAGACCACAGATACACGAAGCTGGGCGAAAGGATAGAATTACTAAGGATGGATATATATATAAAACTTCAATCAAACACAAACTACAGATGTGGTGCAAGTGGCTAACCACTCCTGAAGTTATGGGACTAATGTCTTCAGACAAGAATCTATGGCTATCTAGAGCACCAGTGCCCTCTCATGGATAAGGTGTGAAGCATCTTCAAGGAAACACACATCCTAGTTCTCTCCTAGACAGAGCCAGTGTAGCACACACCTCTCCATAGATGAGGAAGGTCCTGGTGTGCTATCAGGAAAAGCTGATTCTACCCACTCTTTCCATTCCCCACAGAAGGAATCTGCTCCTACCAGGTGCCTTATTCCTGAAATCACCACATTTAAGTATCATTCTTAAGCCTTCTATCCCAAGCAAATATGAATCTTCCTAAGACAATTCACTTTCTAAAGTTATGAGTCAATTACAAGTTAGTGAGAAAAGAGTTTCTGCAGCTCCACCTTGATATGGGGATTTTGTCCATAGACAAAAGGGAAGACCTTGAGAGCAATCGGCTACTCAGAGTACTGGGAATCATTCAGGAAGTGAGGCCCCCCCTAAGAATAAACTTGACTTTACTAGATTCATATGATCTTAGTTAATATTCCCACTAACTTGAAAATACAAGAACTATTTTTATCCTGAGACACTTTACAGGTGAGGAAATCGACACCAAAGAGCTTGGCATATGGTTGATATTCTTTATTCTGCTATTCTGCATAGTGCAGTAAATGTTCTAAAAAGAAATCTGTACGAATGAGGTTAATCTTCTTTAATGTCTACTCATATGCAAGTGGGGAAACACAGACAGAAAAAGCAAAGTAGGGAGGAATATATAGTCTAACCCTACCACTTCCTTGGGATAAAATCAATCTGATTTTTTAACCAATTCTTATTTTAATTCAACAATTTAAGAAAAATATAAGATTTCTAATTAACAAAAAGCATTTATACCAAAAAAATGTAGTATTTTCTTATAAGTTAAAGTTTACAGAGATTTTTCTTAATGAACATATTTGCCAAAGATATTACTCACTTTTATCAAAACTTAAGTTAGTTCCTAACCCTATCATGCAAAAGATATCTATCTCATCAAGACAATGGCCACTATCTTTTATGCAATCTTGAAAAATAGGTTTAAAGGAAGCCAATATATCCCAATAAAATAAAAACTCTGGGTTTGCTGGAGGGCTAGAAGCCATGTCACACTAACTACGGTGTTATTATTAACACCATTATCATCATCCTCATTATTATTGAAGCCTGTGGTGATACACCTTTAATGGATTTTTTTAGGAACAGGAAGGCTTAACTTCAAGGTAAGTGAAGAAAGGCCACTGGGGGATAGAAGGGTTCTCCCCATAAGTTTTGGAAGGTGTGCTTTTTCTCCTTGAAGGGTAAGAGCATGAGAACATGTTTTAACAAGATAACATGAGAACAGGTTAACATCTTAACAAGATTAAGAAATTAACTGGTTAATGATAGCTTACTAAAGCTATATGAAATTTAGAGCTTTTCTATGTAAATTTGGCCTAGTCTTTTATCAATTAGGCATACCTAGTCTCTCCTTTTTTTTTTTTTTTTTCTGGCTGCCTATTTCTTCCCCTTCCTCTTTGGGGTTAATATGTCAAAGATAGGACATGGAACTGAGGTCTGTCAAGGACTCAAGAGTTATCCTTCTGGAGAAAGTGGTTGTGGGAAAGAACTCTTAATCTGCTTTCTCTCCATCCAGCAGAACGATGGTTAACTAAGACTTGGCTTTGGCATCTCCTCTTATTTCACAAAAGGAAAATAAGGAAGTATACATTCAAACACATATTTACTCTCTCAACAGAAAACTCCTTATCTCCCCCACAGCTGTCTGCCAAGTCCCGGAGGTTTCAGGGTTAGTGATTATCATCTCTCCATTCAGACACTTTGACATCTGTGAATATGTTGACTTTGAAGACTAGACCAAGTCATTCCTGACGGATGTTAATTTGGTTGCTCAGTGCTGACCTCTACTGAGGTCTGGCTTTTGTCTACACCACTAAATTAAGATGGTGATTCCCTCCCTGAAAGTCATAAAAGTGCTCTGATAAGCCTTATCGATCTTGGATTTGAAACTGAACAGATAACAGAAGTGTATTATGGTAAACTTTTAACCTACTCCCTAAGACATGTGTTAAGACAGAGACAAGAGTTCATGTTTTTCATTTCACAAAAGACCTCTCTCTCATTTGTTTTTACACTAATAACTATTGCTTTAAAAGTAACCCAACCAACTCTGTCTACTTTGCATTTATTTTGTCTCTAGCCAACTAAGGACCCTTATAATCAAGAAATTATTGAACATCCTTCTCTTAGAAAATTTCATGTGTGAAAAAATTAAAAGACAACAGGAAATATTAAAAATAGTGATACTCATTGCCTACCTTTAAATAAATTCTATATTTAAGGCCAGTGTTAGAAATAACAGCTATCTGTATAGCTACAGATGCAGAAGTCCTGGGAAAGAAAGCTGTTTCTTTTTATTGCGCAGTAATAGAAAGGACATGATTTGGAAGTCAAACAGAATTGACTCAAATATTGGCTCCACAACCTGTCAGATAGGGAAATTACTAGACAGAGCTGAGTATAAATTTCCTCATTGTTGGGAAGATTAAAATAATACCTACTTTTGTGGTTAGGACTTAAAGATACCCTTTCCTTCAAACATACAAATCCCAAAGGGGCATTGACACTGAGTACTCATTCCTTCAAACTCGAATTAATAAATGAGCTATATATTAATGACACATTTTCTGTTCTTGTTAGAAACTTCCAAACCTGAGGTAGAGATACTACTGGCCAAATACTTTCAGATTGGCAAACACGGGAGCTTAAGGTAGGAATAAAAGAAAACCACTAAATAATCACTAAACTATCAAAATGCTCCAGAATAGGTAAACTGTGTGTCTTAGAGACTTGGAACAGATGGTCCAGGGTCAAGAATTTAGATTGATTATAAAAAACAAGGTCTGTCTCTGGTCAAATAGGAAAGATCTAGAAGGTTCTACATGGTTCTACTCCAAACAATTCTTGGGGTAGGCCTCCAGAAGCTTTATCTCTGCCAGACCTTACATTTGTCACAGTGGTACCAAAGGTATCTCATGGGGGAAAAACATCCCAAAAAGAAAGAGAAATCAGAACTACTTCAGAGGTGATTGAATAGAGACCTACATCTCTCTCTTCCTATTTGCTGATGCCTAAAATTCTTTTAATTTGAGTGGAACATCTTTTATCCCATAATTATAGCCAAGAGGTTTAACTTCACAAGGCTATTTCAGACAAGGTGTTGATAAGTATGAGCTCCAGTCAAAATATAATCAGTCAATCAGTCAACAAGTGTCAATGATTGCTTATCAGATCTCTCTGTTTTGAGAGAGAAAATAGGTGAATGGAGCAAATCCCTGGTCAGCTGAAAGGAGAGAGAAGGTCACCACTAGAGGAAAGCTCATGACAAAGTTTTCTTACCTGACAGTTTTGCCCCAGAGGGGTCCTGATTGAAGTTGGGAGGAGGCAAAAGAAGCTGACTGAGCTCTGAGATTTGGCTTGGGGACCTTTGGGGGCTTATAAACATTGTTTTGTTTTTGTTTGGTCAAGTTTCTACAAATGCCATATATCTATTACAATGGTTTATGAATTATGGTTCCTTTAGTGGTGTTTATTTTTCACAGGGCTGGTTGACTTTTCTTTGGCGAAAGAAGGGGCACCCAATAAATTAGTAGCTGGTTGACTTTTCTTTGGGGAAAGAAGGGGCACCCAATAAATTGGTAGCTGGAATGGAGAATCCAGGCCCCATCAGCTGTCTCACTTCCATCTGTAATATATTCCTTCTGTCTCCAGATCTTGTCTCCAGTCCATCAGTCAGTCAGATACTCAGATAGTCAGTCAGAGAATTAGTCAGATATTCAGTTAGGAATATTCAGTCAGCTTTCTGCCAATCATTTAGCCAGCCCTTCAGTAGGCATTCAGTCAAACAGCCAATCAGGTAGTCAGACACTCATTCATTCAGATTGTCAGTGAGTCAGATAATTAGACAATCAGTTAGGGTCCTGGATTGCGAGAGGGCCGTTCTCAGGTGACACACCCCAGAATCAGGCTCCCTCTCCTCTGATTCCAGACTCATCACCCCAGAACTGCAGCTGCCAAGTTACCATAGTCCGCAGCTCCTACATTGAGCATCTGCCCCCTGGTGATCATTGAGCATCATAGCTACCAGTCAGAGGGCCGGATGGTTGCTTGATTAAAAACAACCTAAATGCCCCTTTCAAAATTATCCTGAGCCAATTTGGTTCCTCGGTAAACATCTGGCTGTTAGAGGTGGATGGTGTCTATATGTCCCCTACCTCACAGTTTCTCTTCCAGGTACTATGTTGAAATGAGAGCCAGCCTCAGGACAAAGTTCACCAAGGCTCTGCCTTCTGCCTCACTCACATTCTGAAGAAAGTGCCCAAAAAGTTGATAGAGGAAGATGTGCAATTCTTCCCTCCATAGCTAACAATGAACTTCCTAGAGGCCCAGAGCAAAATATCCTCAGCAAAAGCCAAAAACAATAAGTAGAGCTATCTTTTCAAAACACTTAATAGCTTAGTGAAATTTTTGTTGATGTCATTCTGTTGCCCTTAAATTAGTTTCAAGGGAAAACTGGTGAACTTTTGTCCTCCAGGAAGATTTCTTTTATGGCCCTTCCTCTCAACCTTTTCTCTCCAACTTCTTTCATTTACTCCCAATCAAAACAACACTAACATCACCCTCTGCTAATGTCTATTTTGCTGTCAGGCTTAAATGGGTCAAAGTTCCAATCACTAGTGAAACAAGAGAGAGTGTGTTTGGCTTAGATGCTGGTTTTCATATCCTAATATGTTATAGGGAAGTATTCCTGCTGGGATAGAGGCCACTAGCTTGGACTGATAGCCAAGATTTATAGGAAGGCACTGGGTGAGAGGAGCAAGCTAGCTCTGCTCACCTCTAAGAACAACAGATATGGCAAAATGGCAGCTCACAGGCCTTATTGGCACATGGAAGCTTTGGTCTGATGCACATGGAATTTTCAAACATTTTTAATTGGTTATTGATACCTAAAATATTTGGAGATTTCATAAAATTCTATAACTAACTTCTCTATTACACAGCTGGCCAGCCAAGACCTGAATCCCTTGCTGATGTAGGAAACATCCAAACCTGTAGAGAATTTTTATGAGCTTTTTTGAGCCAAACTGATGACAATTGCCGGAAAGCAAAATCTCAACAGATAGAGAAAATGCTTTGGAGAAGGGCCATTTTGCACCTTATTCTGTACATTATAATCAAAGGAGAAAAATCTAAGGGAGTTGCATGAATTCCACTGATGATAGATTAGGGCGGCAGGAGAAAGCAAAGCAGAGAAATCTCTGAGGTTGAATGGGAAGGAACACCAGAGATGATGCCAGCAAGCTCTGCTAAGATAGTAGGGCAATAAAAATGGGAACAATGTCAACCACATTAGCAATAGAATTAATGAATGAGAACCTGGTGAGAGGCTTATAGAGAGTGGAACTTCTGAGCTTTCCCAGTAATGAGAGGAAAGTTGGAGCATTCACCCACCAACCCCCATGCATCATTGACTAGGCTGTTCTCAGAGGCCTTAACTCCCCATCTTTTCTGGCCCTCCCAGTCCGAGACCCAGAATCAGCTCTCACATGGCAAGTTGTAGGCAGGGAGTAGGAGTTGTGGGTACTCACTAGAATGGTGCTTGCCAAGGTTATCTGGGCAGGACATAGACAGAGTCTGCTACACCATCCCATCTTGTAGTTGCTCAGCATTCCAAAACCCTGTTCTTTCCACTTGTTTCTTATCTTCTCCTAGCATTTTAAAGTTCAATATCTTTTCTTCTGTAGGAGAAAGAGAACATGGCAGGGGGAAATGGGGAGTAAAAGGAGAACCTCGAGCATATAATGATATTTAAAAAAACCTTTTCAGGAGTTATTTTGGTGAGGTTTTGACCACAGGGGAGAAATCGATGGGAGGTCAGGGGAAATTCTTGTCTCATATTTGTACTAAATAACTCTGCTTTGATTAACAATAATGACTGATGGGAATAATTCAGTGAGACTTGTCTCTTCTTGTCTCTTTATATCCCAGGCCAATATATGCCTAATATCCCAGGGCAGTAAATTTATACCACTGTGTATTGTTGAAGCGGTCTACTCCCAAAGCAAATTTTTTATGACTAACCTAAATTTAACTGGGGCCCATTGTGGTCCAGTCTTAGATTGGTGTCACATGAGAAAAAGCAGTTGGTTTTGATTAGCAGACAAAAAGTAACAAACACTCTAAGTTTTTACTTAGTCTATTGAGCCTTTCTGCACAGAATACCATTTTTATAATTTTCTCTCTCTAAGCCTGTCCTCTTAGAATCATTCACAGGAATGATGACTGTCCCCCTCCAACTTTTTTCCCCACTACTTTTCACTTCCCATAGCTCAAAAGTCTCCTACTTTCAATTGTCACAACTTGTGTCTCTCCCTTGACCCACCCTCTTTTGTAAGATCAGCTGAGACTCTATCATCTTTGGGGTTTTGTTGTTCCCTTTCTATTGTATATAATCACTACAACAAATAGGAGGGTTATAATGTATGATATGAAAAAGCTAGTAAATACTGACTTCTATGTTAATAATTTTGTTCTTGTCTTACTGTCTATACCAAGTTATCTCTCGCTCTGTATCTACCTATATTTATGTTTCTTGAAAAAGGACCTAACAAACAGTAGAAATTTCCTAGTGTCTTCTTGCTTTCTTCCTTACCCCCTTTTCTTTCTTTTTGCCAACTACTTCTTCTACCTTAAGAACTTTGACTTATCTATTAACTGCAAAACTTATATAAGTAGTTCTTGGAAAATACTATTCTAGTGGTTATCAAGCAAGAAGTACAATGCAGGAATGAGCCCCAACCATGAGTTTTAATTAAACTTGCAAACAGCTTCCTATGACAAGGACAAGGACTCTGCTTTTCCTATCCTATGAAACTCTGACCCTGCTTCCAAAATCAAGGAATCAGCTGGTAAAGCCTTACCAACCTTGATTTGAGTCTCTTAAAGTATTTTCTTTTTATTCTACTTATCTATACAGACAGTGTGTGTGTGTGTGTGTGTGTGTGTGTGTGTGTGCATGTGTGTACACATATATACATATTCATATACATATGATCTGTGTGAAGACAAATTAACATGAAGTTATAGATTTTGAGAAGGAAAACCCCTATTTTGTAAAAAAAAAAAAAAACTGCTGTTTGGAATTTTCTGCTATTTTTTCTTAGATAAAATGTTGCTTTCTAGTATGCTTTAGCTTGTTTGAATTATGATGAAGATAAACTTAGCTGTATGACCTTATAGGCCAGAGACTACATATGCCAATAATCTCAATGCCATGCCAGGTGCATTTTTTAATTGGTTAGAACTGTATTGTTTTCAAGGCCAGCATCCAGATAACCACTAAGTGCACATAGGGCTGGCTCTTTAATAAAAAGGGAAGTTCTGCTTGTAGCCTTGCTTAGAATTTGAATTCATTTTCTCTAAGCTCATCGTGCAATGAATAAAGTAAGTCTCTCCAAACTCTCCTCCTGCATTATTTGATTGTTTGAGAACTCTGTAGCACTTTCACATTCACTATGCTTACAAATGCCAAAAATTTTATGAGATAAGCATGAGTCTGAATTATTCTACAAGTGATAAAATTAAAGTTCAGAGGAGTTAGATGTATGTGTATGTCTGTGATTATGTCTGTGTTTGCATGAATGATTTGTGATCATATATAATTCATTCCCATAGTTGGAAAGTAGAATAGGCAGAAAATTATTACAAAATACAACCACATTTAATTTATCAGCTATAATCACAGTTAATAGTCAATTATCTTCCATTAACACATGTGGATCTTAACACTCATGATATTAAAATAAGACCTGGATGGTACAGGAAAGGGCAATTAAAGCCTGTCTCATCCAAGAGCAACAATGAAAAATTCTAAATAAAAATATTATCAAGCTGATTAAAATGATTTATAAATGATACACTGTGACTGAATTGATTTATTCCAGAAATTTGGGGTTGATTTGACATATACAAGTCATTATTGCAATGAACCACATTAAAAGATTTTTTAAGAGAAACTATGATCTCAATAGACATAAAAAAGTATTCAAAATTAATATTAATTCATGAGACAAACATTAAAGTTTGAAGAAAGAGAAAGGAAAGAAAGAGAAACTTCTCTAATCTGATCAAGTATATCTACCATAAATGTTATAGGGAATTAGTGAAATATTAAAATTATTCTCTTTTCTACCAAAAATAATCCAAGAATGGATGCTCTCTTCAATATTTCCTCAGTGGCTCTAGCTAGCACAGCAAAAAAAGAGAAAAATGTACATACTAACTGGAAAGGAGCAAACAGAACTGTTATTACCGTATTTGCCGGCGTATAAGACGACTTTTTGGCCCTGAAAAATATGCCTCCAAGTGGGGGGTAGTCTTATACGGCGAGTATATAACAAACTGTATTTTTAGTGGAAATGTTAGGGGGTCGTCTTATACGCCCAGTCGTCTTATACGCCGGCAAATACGTATTTTTCAGGGCCAAAAAATCGTCTTATACGCCGGCAAATACGGTATTTATTTGTAATTGTCTAAATAAGAAACTCAGAAGAGTCTACAGAGAAAGATTAGAACTAGCTAGAGATCTTATCAAAGTTTCTGGATGTACATTCAATATATGAAAGACTGCCGGGGCTCCTGTTTCTGCATTAAGAAGGGTTCAGCAATCTGGAGAAAGGCTGTGTGTAACTTAAGTAAGAGTCCGGAGATGAAAGATAATTAGGACAGGCATTGGGGGTCAGAAGAGCCTAGCTGAAGAAGCTAAATTCTCCTTGTCTCAGGACCCCTAGCTCCAAATTGTCCTAAGGCAAGGTGGAAACACACTTCAAAGGGTAGGTTTCATAAAGAAGCATGCATGGTCAGATTGAGGAATAGCCTACAGCTATTTGGCCAGTAGGAGGCAATAACAAGTAGATTAAAATGCCCTGTGCTGTCTGGCAGCAAATAATCGTCCTTTTCAGGTTTGGGAAAATGCCTTTAGCCATTTCCAACAGGCAATAACATATGTGACTCAGCCCTTGTTGAGTCCCCAAGTTCCATCAACCTTTCTATGAAACTCTTGCAATTATGACGTGCTGGAACTGACTTCCAGCAAAAGACAATTGCTTTTTTATACATCAACAACAAATAATTAGAATATCTAATTTCAAAAATTAGAATAGTGCCCAAGACCTCAACAGACACCTCACTGAAGAATATTTATAGGTGACAAATAAGAATATGATAGATGTGCTACATCAGATGTTATCAGGAAAATGCAAATTAAAGCAATTAAAATAACAATGAGTAGAACAATATTCAACCGGCCTGATTTGGGCAAAAATCCAAAATACTGACAACACCACATGCTGATGAGGAGGTGGGACAACAGTAATTCTCCTTCACTGCTAGTGGGAATGCAAAATGGCACAGGGACTTTGGAGCACAGTTTGGTAGCTTCTTACAAAGCTAAACATATACCTACTCACCACACAATCCAGCAATCATGCTACCTGTTATTTACTCAAAGGAGTTGAAAATTATGGTCACACAAATGGATGCACACAGGTATTTATAGCAGCTTCATTCATAACTGGCAAAACTTTCAAGCCACAAAGATGTCTTGTAGTAGGCGAATGTATAAATAAACTGTGGTTTATCCAGATAATATGTGGGGAAAAAAGATCTGAAAAGCCACATTCTATATGATTCCAACTATATGACATCCTGGGAAAGGCAAAACTATTGGAAACAATAAAAAGATCAGTGGTTACAAAGGCATTGGTGGGGAAGGAGGGAAGAATAGGCAGAACATAGAGAAAGTCTAGGGCAGTAAAAACTACTCTGTATGATATGGCAATGTTCAATACATGTTATATATTTGTCACCAAGAGTGAAGCCTTAAGTAAACTATGGACTCGGGGTGATAATGATGTGTCCATGTAGGCTCATCCGTTTTAACAAATGTGCCAATACCACTCTGGTGAAGATCCTAGGAGAATAAAATAGATCACCTGATAGAAAGTAAAAGTGGTCCTTTTCCTACTGACATCACAGGAACTAGCTACTATTTCTATGTTATACTTGGAATAAAAGCTGTTCTGTTTTTATCTATCTTATTATATTTGAAAAGATTTTTGAAAAGAATGAACACATGGTACCTTGAGCTTAGGCTCTGGTTAGAAGCATCTTTAACATGCTTCTAACAGGCAGCCCATCAATGATTCTCTCTCATCATTGATGTTTCTCTCTCTTCCTCTTCCTTCCTCTCTAAAATCAATAAAAAAATATTTAAATATTTTTTGAAACTTTAGCAGAGATGATAGGACCTGGGAAAATTGCCATTTCACAGCTATGGTTTTCTGAATTGCATGCAGGAGGTAGAGATTTGAATGCACCTCTGGGGCAGGTATCCCTTTTTCTGGGATCCAGTTCAAATGAGCAAGACATCCTTGCAAATGTCAAGTTGAGACCAGACTAATGGTGACTTTGCCAAGCCAGGAACTCTGTGCATTATGTAGACGATACATGCTGTAGGCATGTCTGTGGGCTCCCTGATGTCTCTTTTTGATGGTGCCAGGCCTCACCTTTGTTGCTCTCCAAAAGTTAGGCAGACTCCTGTTCAGGCTGATGCTCACAAAAGTGAGAAATTTGAAAATCAGAAGAGTGCAAGGACAAGGACGATGACCCAGAGGAAGGACAACAAAAAGAAACTTGGGTGGGCTCAACCTGGACTGAAGGACTGACCCACATCTGGTTTTACTTAAGTCTAAACAACCGACATTTAAGAAAATATTTAAAATGAAAGGATCCATCCTCTCTTTGTAATGAAGAGGGAGAGACATGATGGAAATAACCTCCCACTCCTTCCCTCCTTATTTTTTGTTTCTCTTTTGTAAGGATGAGGCATTATTGCATTTTGATGTGACCGTGCCGTGGGAGCCACTCATTTGTGAGTCTTGGTCAGGCTGTCCCAACAAGGACATGAATATTTTAAAATCATTAATGGTCTTGAGGAAAGGAGGGTCCCATGGGAGGAAATGAAGACTTGAAAACCTCATGTTATAAGAAGAGGAACAAATTCTCTCTGGGTTTTATTTTCTTGGTCATGGAATCTGAAGACATGTTTCTGGAATTTTTCAGCCAGTGAGGGAAAAGATAGCCTCTGTCATAAAGAGGTATCCAAAGAACAAAGGAGAAAGGGAGATCCTAAGTCATGTGACGAGGCTAGGTGGGGACCCTGTGGGTCCTGAAAGCAGCCACCCCTCCAACTGGAGTATCTAAATTTTCCATCCATTCCCCACAACACAAGTCAGGCTCTAACATCCAATAATATTTTACTGAAGTTTGAGAAAGTAACCTTCCACTGGATTTTAGAAAACCAGTGGTTCTCAACGTGAAGCTCCCAGGTGAGCAGTATCAGTATTCCCTGGGAACTTGACAAAAAGTTGGGGTCCCATCCTACACACAGAGGTTCATAGATATATGATTCATAAGCCCTCTAGGTGATTCGAATGTACAACCATGTATGAGAGCCACTAGGCCTTTAGTAAAATCTCACACAAGGACCCTAGCCTGTTTGACTCACTGGATAGAGCATCGGCCTGCAAACTGAAATATCCCAGGTTCGATTCCAGTCAAGGGCATATGCCCAGGTTGTGGGTTCGATCCCCAGTGTGGGGCTTGCAGGAGGCAGCCCATCAATGATTCTCTCTCATCATTGATGTTTCTATCTCTCTCTTCCTCTTCCTTCCTCTCTGAAATCAATAAAAAAAGAATATTTAAATAAAAACAAAGACACAAATTTCACGTAAGGGAGGGGCAACACGCTGAATTTAATTTTCAGTGTGACCTTATTTGAACACTCTGTCTGGTGATTCGAGCCATAGTCCATTGTACCGTTCACTTCATATTTCCACCTATCAACTTTCTGGGCCGATAGTAGGATTACATAGCCTGGCCTCCTTGCAGTTGAATGAGACCATATGACTAGGTCTTGCTAGTGAGTTGTAAAAGGGAGTGTTTGATTGTCAGTTCATGACCCTACAAAGCTTGCACTTTCTCTTTATAGCAATGTTCAATATAGTGGCTGCTCTATCATCTTGGATCCCAGAGTGAAAAGACATTAAAAGAGCCCCCAACCTTTGTTGTTAAAAGCCACTATGATGTGATGGTTATTTGTGGCTGCAGCATAGCTTATATAGTATCTGAATAACTGATATCAGGACCTATGACCACAGGTTCTGCAACTTCTGTCAATGCTCTTATTTCAAATATCCTGCCCCATTTTTAAGCCACCAGTCCCAGTTTCTGTTTCAATTGTATGTAACATGTTGGTTCTATCTCCCCTGATGGACTGTGAAAGGTATCCATTGTCCTCCTATGGTCTAACACAGAGCTAGGGACACAGTAGGGGCTTAATATATATTGCTTGATTGATCTGCCATAACCCACACCCATTTTAAAAGAACATTCTCCCTTTATAACCCATGCTTCTGTCTATAAAAATCTATCTACCACAAAGCACTCCTCATACTTTCCCCTTCAAATGGTTTCTTTCCCTCCTGATAGTACTTACATTCATCATTTGAGTCTCCTTGCTTTGTTTTAATTATTAACTGTGATTAGATACTTCATGAGTTCTGGAGCAACCGGGCCACTGAACACATACAATTTTCCCGATTATTTTTCCCTGACTCAACCCGGGGCAAATAGAAACAAACAACAGAAGTCAAAGAAGGAGTGTTTGTTTTCTCAGCTAGATCACTGTGGATTTACACCTCTTCCCCATTTCCGCTAATGAGAATTACATGAGTAATTCCCCCCACAGTGAGCATAACCCCTGAAGTCCTTCCTTCCAGTGCCTTCCTAAAATGATAGCAAGAATCTAAAGCTATTCTAGGGCATGTAACTAAAAAATACCAATTACTATGTAGCATATGTGAGCCTAAACATCTTTCCAGAATTGGGTACTGAGCTCCTGAAGAGACAAGATTATGTCTCATTCTATCTTTGAATACTCCAGGCCTAGCATAGAATCTGGCACATTGCATGTGCTTAGTACATTTTTATTTTTGATGAATGAATGAGTAAATAAACAAATGAATTATATCAAACTTTTCTTCAATTATTTAACTAGAAGAAACTAGAAACCTGTATTTCTAATACTGAAAAAACAACAATGTGAGTTGATGAGTGAGATACTTGAAAATCTTTAGGGGGGTTGGGGGAATTCACATTAGATCCAGAGATGAATGCACTTGCTTTTCCTAGGACCAGAATTCATTGTCTAAACTGTTATATCCACACTGTGGTTTGATTTCTGTGGAATTTCTCTCGGTGTTTTATCTGGTTAATGTACTGCTGTTTCAGCAACATCTGGAGGAGACCAGAGTAAAAAAAATTCATAGATTATATGCTGCTAATGTCCACTCCAACTAGCTCTTAACATGGAATCAATAAATTCAGTAGGCAGAGTACACTAAATTAGAAGCTAAGAGGTCTGGGTTTTATTCCTAACCTCATTGCTTCATCCCAGAATCACTATAGTGAGTAGACATAGAACATAATCTTGAAATAGCTTCAGTACAGAAAAGCAATTTTTCACACAGTAATTCCCTCTCTATTCTTCTCCATGTTTTCTTAAATATTTTCAGTTCAGAACAAAAAGTGTAGCTCCAATAAGCCACGGGTTCTAGGTGATTTATCAGGACATTATTGCTTGCCTGGAGTCAGTCTTGGCAGATGCCACACGATATCATGTAATCATGACAGAATCTCAGAATTTGAGTAGCCATTCACAATCACCATGACCAAGTGCCATATAGAAAGGTCCTCTGCAGCATCCTTGTCAAGCATCTGTTCCAACTTTTACTTGAAACTTCCATAGGGTCTTCTTTTTAAACCCTGTTACGCCCTTATTATCTGTTCCTTGCTTTTTTTCTCCAATTCATCACTCATCATTCCTTCCCTTTTACACAATGTCTATAAAACTCTGAATTACTTTGAGATCTCAAACCATCATGATCTCCCACTGCCTATACTGCCCTCTTTCCCCATCCCTTGGATCACTCCTGCTCATCCTTTCAGACTCATCTTCCACCATCCCCCTCACAAAGTTGAATCAGACATCCGTCCCATGACACTCTGCTCTTAGTCCATACTCTAAATATTAATGCACTACATTAAAATCATCTATTCACTTGTCTGTCTCTACCACTAAAATGTTGCTCCATGAAGAAGGGCATTCTACTGCCTTGCTCACAACTGTATCCCCAGAGTGCAGTTCAGTCACCAATATATTGCAGGAGCACCATTATTCTCTGTTGAATAATGAATCCAGATTTTTTTCAATCTCCTATAGCTTGGTCACTAGATCATCCATGATCCTGTTTGCTCATCTACCACCTCCTCAGATACCCTCAGGTTTATCGAAGTTTTACCTAAAACCTGACTTCTAAACTGCCTTGAGCCTGAGGTCAACAGAGGGACGAAATCTAAAATTTTATATGACCTGTATTTCAGGTCTAACTATCCCTCCTCAGCTCTTCTTACTCTGGGCCATTATAGACATGAATCCAAGAATGTGATATCTTAAGAGGTTGATGGCTCCACCAAGCACCTATTGGAGTTTTTGTTTCTCCATATGAGAATTAACAATACCTTAACATACAGTATATAACATGTGCATGAAGCAGAACTTAATAGATGTTATAAAATATTGATGCATCTGTTTATCTGGCCAAATATTTGAAAATAGCCTGGATCATTTCCAGGTAGTGACTTCACACAGGCATCCTGCAATGTGAAAGTCATTGTTAAATTTTTCTCTTTAGTATATACTTTATGTATTATTTTCTTCACACATATATGCAATGATTTTATTATTGAGTGGTTGTTTCAGACAGTGGGGCCCATAGAAACCTTTTCATCTTGATAGCATTAAAGAAATTTATTCACTATTATTATTTTTTTCTGATACAATTTTAATTTTACTTGAACTTCACAAAAGAAAAAGACAGAGAAGTTAAGGAAATTGCTGGATTCATATAAATATTTCTCTAGACCAGAGATATTTCCCCTAAAATATCCCTTTAAGAAAAAAAAAACCTGAAAACATTAAAGGTTGAAGTCGCCCTAAACGGTTTGGCTCAGAAGATAGAGCATAGGCCTGTGGACTGAAGGGTCCCAGGTTCGATTCCGGTCAAGGGCATGTACCTTGGTTTCAAGCACATCCCCAGCAGCAGGTGTGCAGGAGGCAGCTGATTGGTATTTATCTCTCAACAATGTTTCTAATTCTTTGATCCCTCCAATATCAAGGGAGAGATTGACAACAATACAATCATAGAAGAGGACTTTAATACCTCACTGACATCACTCTCTATACCTCTCCCTTCCTCTCTATAAAAAAATTAATAAAATATATAAAAAATAAAGGTTGAAGTCATTTTTTCCAAGTATATATTTTCATTTTTGTTTTGTATAGTCTAACTTCTTGCTGTGAAAGATGAGTTCTTTGGCTCAGCCACACTGGCATGAAAACATTGTTCTGAAAATATTGAAGCCCGCCTGTACCAGTCAGTAAATATCAGCCATTGCACTCTTCCCTCTCTCCTGGCTGCCCCATCCCACCGCCAGGACCAAGGGATCTCCCATTAGATTATCAAATGATTTCTCAACAGAAACACATAAGGCCAGGAAGGAATGGAAGGAAATTTACAAAGTGATACAAAGCAAGGGACTGAATCCAAGAATACTCTATCCAGCAAGGCTATCATTCAAAATTGAAGGGGAAATAAGGAGTTTTACAAACAAACAAACAAAAATAGTCTAAGAGAGTGTGTCACTACCAAGCCAGCAATACAAGAAGTGCTAAAGGGACTGGTGTAAAAAGAAGAAATAAAAAGGGAAGAAGGAACACAGGCACACAAAAAATAAAAATGGCTACAAACAATTACCTATCAATAATATCTTTAAACATAAATGGACTAAATGCTCCAATCAAAAGACATTGAGTGGAAGAATGAATAAAAATACATTATATATATATATATAATATATATAATATAATATATAATGTGTATATATATATATATATATATATATATATATATATATATATATGGTATCTACAAGAGTCCCACCTCATAACAGGGACTCACACAGACTACAAGTGAAGGGATGGAAAAATATATTTTTCAGGCAAATGGAAATGGGGAGGGAAAAAAAGCTGGAGTAGCAATATATATATCTGACAAAATAGACCTCAAAGTGAAGGCCATAACAAGAGATAAAGAAGGCAACTTCATAATACTAAACAGATCCATACAACAAGAGGATATAACCCTGGTGAATATATATGCACCAAATGAAGGAGCACCCAAATACATTTTTTTTAAAATCCTGGAAGATATGAAGGGAGAGATCAACAACAATATAATCATAGAAGGGGACTTTAATACCCCACTGACATCACTGATAAATTCTCTAGACAAAAAGTCAGCAAAGAAAAAGCAATCTTAAATGACTCACTAGATCACATGGACTTAATTGACATCTTCAAAACATTTCACCCCAAAGCCATGGAATACGCGTTCTTCTCAAGTGCACATGGGACATTTTCAAAGACAGACCAAATTTAAGAAGATTGAAATTATATCAAGCATTTTGTCAGACCACAATGGCATAATATTAGAAATAAACTACAATAAAAACAATCACCTGATAAGGTACCCTCTTCCAGCAATTTGCTTGCTCCCACCTGCCCCCTTGTTCAGGTGCCAACTTGTGTGTGTGATCACGTGGCCTCACCCCCTTGAGACCTGTGATGGTCTCTGTTTCTGGGGTGCCACCTCCTGGGCTGGCTATCTGCCCCTGCTCTAACACCTGTCAACAGTCCCTTTGCCAAAGTCCTTCCAGAAAATTGTGAGTTCCCTCTCTTTGTCCCAGGGTCCCTCCCAGCTGGTAACCTTGGCGGAGTGCCCCTTGCATTGGGGCAAGGGCCAGGTGTGAAGAACACTCAGCCTGCCTCACCTTCTGTAGCTTAGATTCCAAAGCATGGCTATTATTATTATTTATGTTTTGCCTTCCTCTGCCTACCTCCCCTGGCAGATTTTGTTTTACCTCTATTTAATATTATTTAAATTCACCAAATCTTCCATTCCAAGCTCTTAGTTTTAACAAATTTCCTACAATATGCTTGTAAGCTTATATACTGCTTGATAAACTGCATTTAACTTCTCAATGTTTCTAATTATTTTACTTATTATTCAACTTTTCTATCCACCTTCATTGCCATCGATGCTGAGTGTTATCGATGTCTAATAACTTATTTCATCTTTCTTCATTAGTATTTCGTCTATGGCTTCTTAGAGTTCTTGTACATGGTTCAACCATGTTTTCACATCTTAAAACTTCTAACCCTTTGAATACAGTGAATAATCTATATAATAAAAGCCTAAGCGACTGTTACAGTGGCACGACCAGAATGACCGGTCACTATGATGCACACTGACCACCAGGGAGCAGACACTCAATGCAGGCGTTGCCCCCTGGTGGTCAGTGCGCTCCCACAGGGGAGCACCACTCAGCCAGAACCCGGGATCATGGCTGGTGAGTACAGTGGTGGTGACAGGAGCCTCTCCCGGCTCCATGGCAGCGTTAAGGAGCAGCGAGGAGGTGGGTGGTAAGGAGAGAGAGCTCCCGGACTGGAGGAGAGAAGCTAGCAGGCAGACATCCCCCAAGAGGTCCTGGACTATGAGAGGGAGCAGGAACCCCACCTCCCCAGTGCATGAATTTCACATACCAGGCCTCTAGTATTATGATAACTATGTATGGTGCCAGGAAGATACTTGAAATATTGGGGGAGGGACCACTATGTGAAGTATATGATTGTCTAACCGCTATGCTGTACACCTCAAACTAATAGAAAATAATAGTGAATGTAAATTATAATTGAAAAATAAAATTTTAATAACTTCTAATCTTTCAAAGGGTAAATGCTCTAAAATGTGTAAAATTCTGATTAAATAGCAACATGCACAGAAATCTATGCAGGTTTTGAAAAGGGTCACTGCATTTTTCATAATTTATAAATAAACAAACATGGTATCCGCTAATCAATGGATACCTCCATTTTAACTGGCAATATGACAGTATTATCATGTGAAAGTTATGCCCAGCTGCACTTTGAAAAAAACCTAAGTACTTTATGTAGATGACACAAAGACAGTTAGGTGAATAGAGAAAGAGAGAGAGAGAGAGAGAGAGAGAGAGAGAGCCCAGCTGATGTGACTCAGTGGTTGAATGTCAACCTATGATCCTGGAGGTCATGGTTCAATTCCAGGTCAGGCATGTGACCAGGTTGCAGGCTCAATCCCTCTCTCTCTCTCCCTCTGCCTTTCCCTCTTCCTCTCCCTCTTTCTTCCTCCCTGAAATCATTAAAATCTTTTCTAAGAAAAAGAGACCAACTTTCCTTTCACCTACTTTGGTTTGAAACAAGCCTTTTTCTCATTTACTGAGCATGGAGTGGTGAAAATGGACTTTAAAGCATCTTTTCTGAAGAGTAATACCAGCTGAACAGTTAAATCAACTAATCTGGGGCAAGTAACCTCAACTCTCTGGGCTCAGCTTCCATATCTATAAAGAGTGGAAAGTTTTATGAGATTCTTTCTAGTTCTAAAAGCTTGTGATTTTATGAAAAATAATCCTGTAAATACCAAATAATGTGTGTGGCATTTACTTTTATTACAACTGAGGGGAATGATGTAAGCAAGGAAGAGGGTGGCATAGGAGAAAATGGGGTAGTGACTAGAAACAGAGAATCAAAACAACTGTTACTAATTGTCACGACCTGGTTTAGTCAGAGGGCAGATGAGCAAGGCCTGTGAGCCAGCCATCAGAAATGGGATAGATTGCCCAGGACAGAAGAATTTCAATGACAGGAAGAGGCCATCTGGATAAGTAGACTGAATGAAAACAGTCAACATTTATTGGGCAATTAACCATTGCTCTTCAAATATATAGAGAATAATTGTAAGGATGATATTAATACTTATAAAGCACAGACCAGTACTCAGCACATTGTAAGTACTCAATAAATATTAACTGTTACTATTAATAGTTGTATATAATTTACAATTGGTAGATTTCTAGAAATATTATGAGACTTAAACATTACCACAAATGCCTTGATCTATTGCTAAGGTTCAGAAAAGTTGGAACGTCTTTTGACCTACTAAAGAAATTTGGAAATTTCTTTTACTTCCTCAGCCTCTCCTAAGAGTGTCAAAAAGTGGATGGAAGAGGTTGGATGGTTCTTTCAAAGCTAAGGGCTTGCTCTTTGTTGAGCAAGCTTATTAGAGTGCTAAGAGGTTATGTCCTGGGTGACTCTTAAAGGGAACTTAGCTGAACACATTCTGTGATGTTCTGAAAAATAACATATACAAGAGGGTTTCCAGGGACAATCGAGATAAATGATATATAATTCTCATTAGGTGATAAATGGGTGCTCTGAGCCTGGGGTGGACGAAATCTCATTGTTGCTGCCCACTTTGCTCTTGTGAGAGATGTATTCTCTAGAGTTACTGCCAATGCAATGAGTGCTTGGAAGAAATGTCAGCTGTGCAGGAATGGCCCTGCCTCGGCTTCTGGTGAACTGGATGGCTCATGGGAAGCATGAGCCTGGGGTGGAGTGGAGTAGGTAGTGGGAGGGAGGAGGGGAGCCTGGAATCTTGTTAAGTTAAATTATGGTAAATATGTAGATATGACAATTAGGCCTTTCTTTTCCTTTTAAAAAAGTTATCTTTACTGTTAAAAGTATTAAAGATGCCCCCTTTGTTTGTGGGTGTGTGTTTTTTTCTCCTTTGACCCCCTTCACCCCTTACTCATCCCTCCAAGGCCTGCACCATTCTATTGCCTGTGCTCACTAGGCTTCTTTTTTACAGTAGCATATATTTGCTTGGTTTTGACTCAACTAGAGAAGTCAATTTGGTCTATTCTATTCCAGTGAATTTAATTAAGCTAGTGATTTTTTTATATATCTAATTATTGAAATCTCACACAGCACTGATGACAATTCCAAGCCTTCTAGCTCTCGGTCTCATTATCACAAGCCCTACTTCAACTTTCTTTTCTGTCTATAGTTCAGACAGCCTCATGCTCATCTTCCTATGGCAAGAAGGGGCAAAGAGATTGTGGGTCATCTGCCTGCATGGCAACCATGAACTAAGAACAGAATGGTATAAGAAAGAAACATTCAGCGATTTTTTTAAGTTTTTAATCAATCAGAGAAGGGAAAATCAATAGGAATCTTTTGAGGTAAAGTGAGAATATGTCCTAGAACTTAAGTAAAAAGACAAAGATGGAATATAAGAATAAAAAGTTTACAAAGTTGGAAAACCACTAATTTAGAATTTGAAACATCTGAATAACAGGAAATACAGAAAGATGGAATAAAGAAAGTAGAGGGAGAAAATATTCAATGAAATTATGCCAAAAAAATTACCAAAACCTGTAAAACACATTTGTCCACATTAAGAGAGTGCCATAATGCTCAGCACAATGGATAAAAACAGACCCAAACTAAGGTACATAATTGGGAAATTAAAGAACACTGAAATCAACAAGAAGACTCTAGAACTTTCACAAAGAAAAATAGAAGTTCGCTTACAAAGTATTAGTAACTAAAGTGGGGTTTTCTTGGGATTTTCAAGAATAACACTGTAAATTCACAGATTATGGAAGAATATCTACAAAATTCTGGAGAAAATTATTTTTTATCTTAGAATTCTGTATCTAGGCAAACAATTCATGATGTGAGAATACAGATTAAAACCATTTCAGACATTGTGTCTCTTGAAAATTTCACCTTCCATGAATTGTTTCTCAGGGAACTATAGGAGTATGTAATGATGAGAATAAACCACTAAAGAATTCATAGGACACAGGTGATAGAAGAAACAACAACAACAACACACACACACACACACACACACACACACACACACACACGAGCTGAGAGAATCTTTAGAATAGTCAGTATGAAAAATCATAAGACGAGTGAATATGTACCAAGCATAAAAGAAAACAAGGCCATGTTACAGCAGGTTAAAAAATTAAAGCCAATGACAGTATGGAACTTCACACCCACTGGTGCCCTTCCTCAAAACAAAGTCGCAGGGGCCTATCCTGTTTGGCTCAGTGAATAGAGCATCAACCTGTAGACTGAAAGGTCCCAGGTTTGATTCCAGTCAAGGGCATGTACCTTAGTTGCGGACACATCCCCAATGGGAGATGTGCAAGAGGCAGCTGATTGATGTTCCTCTCTCATCAAAGTTTCTAACTCTCTATCCCACTCCCTTCCTCTTTGTAAAAAAATCAATAAAATATTTTTTTTAATTGCAGGGATAGTCAAGGGAACCAGCCAGCACTTTTACTAATGATATCTGAAGTGATGACACTATATGGCTGAAATACCATGATGAGGCAATAAAGTGCATGTAGATATAATTATATATAATATATAATAAATATATATATATATATATATATAAAATGTGTCAGAAATTATATACAAAAAATAATTAACATAACTATGGAGCTAGGAGAAAAAAGGTATAAGAGGTCTTAATTTACATTATATGTAATTTTGTTCCTTTTGAAGATTTACTATGTGTGCATTATCATTTCATAAACATTATGGCATAAAATACATTCTCTTAAAAATTATAAGTATATATACTGCTGACCCAATAATTCTGCATCTTGAAAACTAATAACTATACATTTGCATGTGCAAAGTCATGTAAAAGTATATTCAAAATTACATAAAAGAATGTTCATTACATCATTGTTTGTAAAAGCAAAAGACTAGAAATGACCTAAATATCCACCAAGTCTGGTGAAAAAATTTCCTCTCACTGCACAATGAAATGCTGTGAATCCCTATGAACAAGAATGAAGCAATTCATGAAGTATCAATGGAGAATTATCTCTAAGATACATGGCTAAGTAGAAAAATAAAGGCAGTAAAAAATACAGTTGACCCTTAAACAACACAGGGGTTAGGGGTGCTGACCCCTCACACACACACACACACACAAATGAAAATCTATGTATAACTTTGGAGTCCCCCCAAAACTTAGTTGTCCCTTGGTATTCACAGGGGATTAGTTCCAGGAACCCAAACCCATGGATACTCAAGTCCCCTGTCTGATAGGACATGTATCAATGCACACAGTCTTCCCCCCACATCAGTGGAACCCCAACTGTAGATCGAAAACAGTGCAGGTATTTACTAGGGGGGGGAGAATCTGTGTACAAGTGACCTGTGAAGTTCAAACCCATGTTATTCAAGGATCAACTGTATATATCATATGCTACCAATTGTGTATAAAAATAGATTATACATTTGTGCTTTTTATGTGTGTATAAAATAGCTCTGGGGAGAAAAAAAAACAAAAAATAACATTGGTTATTCCTTTAGTAGTTTCTTCATAGTACTGTCATTATGTGAAATTACCTCACAGATTTATTGCTTATTTCCTCCACTAGAATACAGGTACCACTGGGGCAAGACCCAGTCTAATAAGTTCACATCTGTATCCTCTACATCTATTCTGTGTTTGGCACATAATAGGTGCTCAATAAACAGTTGTTGACTGTTGTTTGAAAAGAAATTAGCCTTTTCTCTGACCATGATGTAAACCTTTAGGGGTATAATGGAGCTGTGGTCCACAAAACTTCAAAGGATTTTCTGGCTTCAAGGCAAAAAACATACACACACAAAACTGAACAAGAAGTCATAAGAAGCTGCTAATTGAATAACAAGGAATGTAAAATGTCAGCCTTCACCTATTGGTAATTGTTACAGTATATTCTGTCTCTGACTGAATGTTCCACAAACAAGCAATTAAGGTAATCTTCATCACAGGAGGTAGTTTGAGGAACTCAAAGACAACATGTTTCAAACAGCTGGGGAACAACAGAAATCTGGAGGAAAAACAAAAAAACACAACATTCTCTGAGCTGGTGTTTTCATAGAACTTAAAAATAAATGTCAGGAGATGGAACACAATCATTTATGAGGCACCAAATTAGATTCTTGGGTTGCTATAATGGTTCAGAGGACAGAACAGAGATTTCTAAATGTTACCTTGGCAATGAATAGAGCAATTGCTGGTGACGTTCGTTGGTTTGTAAAGGTATCCAAGACTCAAATTCTCAGGTCATCACTGAGGAGAAAAATTTCCCATGTTTATAATTTGTCCTATTGTCAAATATTTAAAATAAAATCTATTCCCACCAAATTCTTCACATGGGAACACAGTCTTTCTGATTTTTCAGACTATTTGAGTGTACGGTTAATGTGCACACCTATGTGACCTCTCAGACATCCACAAACCTTCCTACTTGCCTCAGTCTCATACTTAATTCTGGTCGTGGCCCAAGTCCCTTCTCCCCCTTTGCCTCTCATCTGGAGTCATGTGACATTTCACTGCACAGATTTAATGTCCTTCACAAGGTGTCGTCTGATCTCAAGACCTTCATTATTCCAAAGGTATTGGTTTCTGAACATAAGCTTTGCCCTTTCTGTTTACCTCAAGAAAGGCCATATGGACTTGAGACCAACATGGTTTTGTGATTTCTACCAAGCACCACCCTCCCGCTTCAGCAGTGACTTTTAATTTATCAGCCCAAGTCTAGCTTATACTGCCAGTGTCTGGCTCATGTTCCCTGGCTCCTTCCCTCCATGAGCTAAAGGATCTCAGGTCTTCTTAAGAAGTTCTCAGGCCGAAACCGGTTTGGCTCAATGGCTAGAGAGTCGGTCTGCGGACAGAAAGGTCCCAGGTTCGATTCCGGTCAAGGGCATGTACGTTGATTGCGGGCACAGCCCCAGTAGGAGGTGTGCAAGAGGCAGCTGATGGATGATTCTCTCTCATTGGTGTTTCTAACTCTCTATCCCTCTCTCTTCCTTTCTGTAAAGAATCAATAAAATATATTAAAAAATAACTTGGGGGGGGGAGAAGTTCTCAGGCACTGAGACTATCAGGTGATAGTCTAGGGATGGTCAGACTTCTTCAATCACTTAGAGTCATCTACATTCAATACATGTCTGACCTCTCTCTCTCTCTAGGAGTCCCGGGTATTTGGTGCCTACTTTACTATTCACAGCTTTTGTAGACTCAGGCAAAACTGAGGCAGAAAAGGTCCTCTTTCAAATACTGTATAATAATATGAAATTTAATAATGGCATCATGAGAGGGAGAATATGATATTCACTGGAAATTCTTGAAAGGAGACTGTTGTATTTGTTTGCAGTAGTTGCATGAGAAAGAAGCTGAAGCCTCTGGGAGACCTGATTGTGGGTAGAAACTCTTTACTAAGGAAAGAGGAGACATTTTTAAAATTGTGCTAGGGAGAGTGGAACAATGAAAGACTATACACTCCCTTCCCATTGTCACTGTGGAGGCTTTAGTGCATGTCAAAGTACACAGCGTGAGCAGATTTCTTGTTGAAATGAGGGGAGAACCTGATTTACGTACGATGGAAGCCCAGGTAGAGTGGGATAGTTCACACGGCGCTGGAGTGCAATCGTGCGAGAAAGCATGAGCTAGCTGGACTCATTAAAAGCAGCACACTTTTAATGAGTCATCAGGACAGTGCCAGTCTGTGGAATTGGAGCTCCATCCAATGTTAACCAGAATGCTGAGTGCTGGGCCATCTGCAACCCATTTACCTTTGTGTAGTGTGAAAAATAAGACACAGACTTGCCTCGGAGATAGAGCGAGTTGGGTTCCTGACCACCACAATCAAGCCAGTTCTGCAGTAAAATGAGTCATAATTTTTATTATTTATTTATTTATTTTCTGGTGGAGGGTCCTGCCTTCAATTTGTAACAAATGCATCATCTGGGGAGCACCATAAGAGGAGGAGTGCCTGTACTATGTTTGTCCCCATCAATGAACCTTCTAAATTCACAATGGAGAGAGTTTAGGTTAGATGGTAGAATGGCATACCACATTCCAATCCCTTCTGAATCATTGGTGCTGCCCTTGAAAGTGATCTTGGCAAGTTTCTTGTTATCCCATTCTTGACTTCAGTTCATTCATCTATAAAGTGGTGTTAATAAACATCTCACAAAATTATTGTGAGATGGGAATTTACATTTGGGAGAGTCCCTGGAGTAGGGTTGGCATTTACTATTATGGTTAGCTCCCTCCCTCTCTTCTCCTGAGAAAAGGGATTAAGTGGTTAAGTTGAAAATAAACCCAGTAGGACTCAACAGTATGATGTGGTTTCCCGAAATGATAATGCAAACCTAAATGGGAGGAGTGTACGGAATAAGCAGATGATGACCACACTAACACATCTAAATGTGATTTTGCTTTTGTTTTAGTTCTAAGTACAACACAAAAAAAGGGAGGGACACAATTTGAAGCACTTATAGATGAGGAAAATAAGGATGATGCAGGACTTAAAAACCTTTTTGTTTTCATTTTTTAAAAATAGGAATACCTTTCATTGAAAATAAAAATGAAAACTGAGGGGGGTGCAGCTAAGGGCTACTGATATTTGAGGAACTAATATATGGTAAAGAAATTAGATTTGTTCAGCAAGTCTCCAAGAATTTTTTTATCTCTTTATTAAGGTATTATAAATGTGTCCTTATCCCCCCATTGCCCCCTACAATCCCCCCCACTCATGCCCTCACCCCCCTGGTGTCTGGGTCCATTAGTTAAACTCATATGTATTCATACAAGTCCTTTATTTGATCTCTCCCCCTTACCCTTCCCTACTTCCCTCTGAGATTTGATGGTCTGATCAATGCTTCTGTCTCTGGATCTGTTTTTGTTCATCAGTTTATGATGTTCATTATATTTCAAAAATGAGTGAGATCATGTGATATTTATCTTTCTCTGACTGGCTCATTTCACTTAGCATAATGCTCTCCAATTCCATCCATGCTGTTGCAAGTGGCAAGAATGCAATCCCTTTTTAGCACTGTGTAGTATTCCATTGTATAGACGTACCACAGATTTTTAACCCACTTATCTGCTGATGGGCACTTACTAGGCTGTTTCCAAATCTAAGCTATTGTAAATTGTGCTGCTATGAACATAGGGGTGCATATATCCTTTCTTATGGGTGTTTCTAATTTCTTGGAATATATTCCTAGAAGTGGGATCATGGTCAAATGGCAGTTCCATTTTTAGTTTTTTGAGAAAACTCCAAACCGTTTTCCACAGGGGCTGCATCAGTCTGCATTCTCACCAGCAGTGCATGAAGGTTCCTTTTTCTCCACATCCTCACCAGCACTTGTCATTTGTTGATTTGTTGATGACAAATCATTTTGACAGGTGTGAGATGATACTGCATTGTTGTTTTGATTTGCATCTCTCAGATGGTTAGTGACTTTGAGCATGTTTCCATATATCTCTTGGCCTTCCTTATATCCTCCTTCAAAAAGTATCTAAGTCCATTGCCCATTTTTTATTGGGTTGTTTATTTTTCTTTTGTTAAGTTGTATGAGTCCCCTGTTAATGTTGAAGATTAAACCCTTATCAGTGATAACATTGGCAAATATGTGCTCCCATGCAGTGGGATTTCTTGTTGTTTTGTGGATGGTTTCTTTTGCTGTACAGAAGCTTTTTATTTTGATGTAGTCCCATTTGTTTATTTTCTCTTTAGTTTCCATTGTCCTAAAAACTGTATCAGTGAAGACATTGCTTCAAAGGCCCCAAGAATTTGATGTTGCAGTAGAAAGAACACTAGTTGTAGGTCCAGAGAGTTCCATTTACTCTGTTTCCCTGGCCAGTTGTGGGATCTTGGAGAAGTCATTTTACTTTTCTGAGACTAATTCATCTGCAAAATGAGGGTAATCTATATTTGTCACTTTTTTATTTTATTGTTTTTTTTACAGAGAGGAAGGGAGAGAGATAGAGAGTTAGGCACATCGATGGTAGAGAAACATTGACCAGCTGCCTCCTGCACACCCCCAACCAGGGATGTGCCTGCAACCAAGGTACATGCCCTTGACCAGAGTCGAACCCGGGACCCTTCAGCCCACAGGCCAACGCTCTACCACTGAGCCAAACAGGTTTCAGCTATTTGTCACTTTTGAAGTCTTTAAAATTACCAATGGTAACAAATAAATGTTGCTGCAACCAGAAGACATATGCATATATTTGTAGGTAAAAACAAAACAAAATGTACCCTTGCTACCAATGTTATACTCCGATATTCTATTTCATTTTTATAAAATGACGGTTGTGCTCTGCTAAATTTGGTTTTTATAACCCATTAGTGGTTTCTGCAGTTTGGAAAACATTGGAATATGACATCTAGAATGTTCTTTCCAGTCCTGATATTTGATAATTCTGTGAACAGTAACTGGTTATTGGACATTTCTAGCAAACTTATTTCAGCTTGAATTACTAAAACCTTCCTATGGTCAGAGGTGTCCAAAGAAGTAAAGGGATTCCTGCAAGGTGCTGTGCTCCCCATCTTTGCAGGTATGCAGGCAGAAATTGATTGGTCATTTTAGTTGGATGTCGGAGAATCAGGTGGTTGATCTATACAACCTTTAATCTCTCTTCCAGCGTGAGCATAAGTAACTTTATGATTATCATGAGCACCTACTTGCAAATAAAAACTAAAAGTCAATGTAGACAGTATTTAAAAATAAGACAATGTTTTTACCATTATCCTTTCTTTCCTAAATATTTTGGAATAACTACAAAGGATTAGCAAAGGGTAATTAGGAAATCTGAGAAAAGTTGTTTCTTGCTCATCTGTCAAGAGCTATTCCAGCTTTTGCCTGTAAATTTTTTGTCAAGCCTGATTTTTCCCTACAGCTTTAAGAAAATAATACTGGAACCATAAAGGTATTGACTTGTTCAAAAATTAGAATACCTTTGAATTGGCACACACTAATAAAAAGAATCATAAGGTTTGTGAAAGCATTAACCTCCAACTGAAACATTATTTTGAGGTACAACCAAGAAGATGGCTCCATCTCTTTGAGAGAGTCTTTGAACAAAGCAGAAACAACTTGATATAATTTCTGTGATAGAATTAGAACCCATGTCATAACTTGATAAAAACAATCAGTAGATACCCCTACTCATCTCATGGTGACAATAATATTGAATGCCAGGTAACTGATTTGCTCCTAGAAAATTTAATTCCTACAAATTCTAGGTTTATGTCCTGAAAATTGGTATCTCAGAGGAAGAAAGATAAAAAAAAAGGTCAATGTCAGCCTGCTTCAATAACCATGTTCATTTTTCTCTGAGGTACATGTTGTCCTGAGAGGTCATTTAGGTCTTGCCACCCCCACGTCTAACCTCTGTCTTATGGGGAGGAAGTAAGTGGCCAGCACACTCAAAATGGTAGATTCTATTTACATTAAACCCCTTCTGGTTATTATTTTGTAACTGTCCTCAAAAATAAACTTAATTATCGGTGTCTATTTGGACCAAAATATTAAATTTCCACCAGCTCCATTAAAATTGTTTGGCTCCTTAATTCACTTAATTTCCAAATTTTCCTATTTAAAACATTTTGGAATGATGGAAAGCAAATTTATAGCACGTCTGGTAGATTTTAGTATTTCCATTACCTTCTACCCCTCAGATGCTTATAATTTTCTGTCTGAGCTTGCTCCAAAAGGGAAAGTAATGTCTATGAACATTTGTTTTTTCATCTCCTTCCCTAAAGTACACAATGAGGATTGGCTCTGGGGGAACTTTGTGGGCCTTCACTAGAGAAAATACAGGGACCTGGAGGAGGCAGCAAGAAAGTAGAGAAGAGACATGGAATAGTAATTAGCTATTGCTGCATAATATTTATTGCTTCAAAATCTAATGCCTTCAAAGAGCAACAGTTTAGATCATTAGCCTGTGAGTTGAGCGGGGGGCTCTGCTGATCTGGGGTAGGTTTGGCTGATCTTGACTTTGTTCCTTCATATATCTTCAGTTTGCCCTGTGCATCCATTGCATATGGTCCAGCAGTCCCAGAATAAAGATCTCAGGCAAGGAGGATTTTGGTGTTTAGAAGTGAAACCTCAAGGTCTACTCCAGTGTAGATACTGCCTATCTTCAATTTCCTTCATGACAATTATAATAACCTTCATTCAAATTCCTAAAGTTTACCAAATTATATTATGTTATCTCTTTTACTCTTCCCAAGACAGACATAAAATATCTTATAGAAGAGGATCTAGAAGTTCCACAGGTCAAGTAACTTGTCCACAGTCAAACCACAATTTAAATAATATCAGGAATGAATTTCAAATTCTAAGTATGATATATTTGTCTAGAATGCTTGGCTCTTTTCACTTGACACATTCCTACCCATCTGCCTTTGATCTAGCAGAACATTTTGATTTTAAAAAATCAAAGACATAAGTGAAGATAATTACTATAAACCTAAACAAGCAAAAACCAACAACTAAAAAGAAAAAGAAGATGATTGTTGGGGAGATAGGAGGCCTCTTCCTGCATACCTTACAGAGGAAAAAAAAAAGGGACCACAATTCTCTAACAGATGGGAGGGGAACTGCCAAAATATACTACATACGAGGAAAAGTATGTAGAGATCTTATCTTAAAATTCAGTGTGAGAAGCCAAAATGAAAGCTTTTTTACCAGAACTTTTATAGGGACTCTAAGGAAGATGTTTGCTTAGTTGCCAGGGCCTGTGCTATAGGAGGTGACAAGTACAGGTCGATCACTGCCACTTGGACAGAAAGAGCCGAAGGTGAGCCTAGACCAAAGGGGACTTCTAGAGCCCAGGGGCTGGCAAGGAGGAGGAACAGTGTCATTCAGTCTGTTCTGTGAAAACTGCTCTGAGTTGGTCTCAGCTACTGGGAGAACCATGGTGGTTTATGGGAGGGAAAATCAGATTTTCCAGTCCCATCAGTTCTGCCTGGGATATTCCGGTCAACCAAAGGGAGAACCCAAAAGGAGAGCAAATGCTTTAAGGGGTATGTGTGGGGTTAAAGAGAAAGGGGGGGTGGCTCAGTAGGAGGAAGAAAACACCTGAACTTCCCCAGGGGAAGAATGAAGTTACAGGAGAGATTAACAAGCAGGTAGGCATGCCAGTGCTTTGGTCACAGAACTTGGAAAGGTGTGTGGCTGGAGTCTGGGGCCCTGCTGGAGGGGCCTTCCTGACGGTGTAGCCCTCCTCTCCACTTAGTTGAAGAATAAACAAAGGTGCAGAGAAATAAAATGCTCTGCCAGAGCCTTAGCTGACGGCTGAGCTCCCCAGGACTGAAACGCAGGTGTCTTCACTTCCAGTCCTGAGACAGAGGCTGGGAGGGACCAGAGCGAGTATATACTGAGGCTAGACTTTGCCAGGCACTGTAGCCAGGACATGTCACAGATGCTCCTCACAGCTGTCCCTCGAGGTACATGGGCTTTTCTCTGTTTGACAGATGATACTAGTGGGGGGTCAGAGAGTTGGAGTGTTGCCCAAGGCAGCAAAGGTAGGAAGTTGCAGATCTGGGGTTGAATCTGGACTGTCCCGAGCTCCAAAACCAGCATCATGGACACTTAGTCAAGCTGCCTTTCCATCCTGTGGGAAACAGTTAGGATTCTAACGACCAGAGGAACTGCCAAAGCTGAAGAACGACAAAGTCAGGCAGGATAGCCATTCCCTCCCTGTCTTCTTTCCCTCTCTTGTCAACACCATATATTTTTATCAAAGGGAGAAGAACACAAGAAATAAGTAACTTCAGAGTTTTAAGACAAGAAACATTAGAAACACCTTAGAGACACAAACTTTTGCAATATTCCATAGTGATTCCAAAATAGATAGATGGAGTCACTCCTGAACTGCCTAAGAATTCATTAGGTAAGGTCTTGACGGAGAAACCAATTTGATTTGTGGATTATTTGGTTAACAAGGAGGAGAGAAAAGAATTAAGAATTAGAAGTCTTTAACTCCATTAAAAATATTTAAAAAAATACATTTCAACCCTCAAAATAATGGATAATGTCCTACAAAGTGTAATTAGAAAGTCAATGACTATCTACACACATCCTCCTCCTGAGAGAAATAGCAATGCCCTTTGAAGAAGGAAGGTAGACGCCACATCTTCTCATGTAAACAGGTCAAAAGAAGATGGTCAGGACAAGAATGGGGAGTTGTTTGTTTCTTAAGCAAGGCAGGCGAGTGAGATGGCATGGAAGTTTGAGGGGGGTGTATTCTAAAACTGTTCTGAATTATAACTACCGGTTCAAGAATGATTAAGTCAGAAACCCAGAGCCTGAAGAGGACTTGGCAGGCTTTGAAAAAATTACAGTCAGACGAGGTGTAGAATCTGAGCTGCTTCGGTTGTCGACAACAGGTTTCCCTGATGCAAGGAGCTCTGGTCTGCTCCAGGATGTACAGTGGTGGTCAAACAGGGTAGAACCTAATTCTCAATCCGTGTGGTGATGGACAGATCTGGGATATCGATGAATAAGGTTTCAAGAGCAACCAGTAAGAATTCCTCACCTCCCCAAATCACCTCATTCTCTACTTAAAATTCCATTTTTAGAATTTCATCATTTCAGCAATGTGGCAATTCTAGGAGGAAACCACCACTTCCTCTGTCCCTCAGAGGTTCCATGCCATTTCTTTTTATTTTATTTTCTTTATTTAAAAATATTTTTACAGAGAGGAAGGGAACAAGAAGGAAGTGAAAGAGAGTTAGAAACATCGATGAGAGAGAAACATCGATCAGCTGCCTCCTGCACACCCCCCACTGGGGATGTTCCTGATACCAAGGTACAAGCCCTTGACTGGAACCGAACCTGGGACCTCCCAGTCCACAGGCCAATGCTCTATCCACTGAGCCAAACCAGTTTTGGCTCCACGTCCTTTCTTGAGGACATATTTTGAGAGAAAGAGCAATAGGGATTTTGAAGAGGGAAATCAGCAAAAGGAGAATAAAGCCTGCCCACAGAAAAAGAAAGATTAATGTGCCTTTAGTCTGCCTGTGGCCAGCAAAGCCCTATGACACTGCCCCAGAAATCCTTTTTAATAAAATCATCTGTCAGGTTGGGAAAGGGGAGTTCCCCAAGGCTTACGACAGAAAAGCCACCTGTGAATTGCAAGCTCTGCTATTACTTCCAGAGAAGTAGTATTTGTTTTGAATCATTTACAGTTTACCTGTCCAAGAGTTTGGTTGGAATGCCTGTGTTTTATGACAAATAAAGCATCCAGTTGGAGCAAGGAATGTACTGTGGGTGTGTTTTGTCTTCTCGTTTGGGTGGGAAGCTGTGCCTCAATGTGGTGCATGCATTTCCATGTCTAGACAATCGAACATTCAAGGGCAAAATTTAGCGCCCACCCAAGGTTCTATAGAAGCCTTTCCTCTGTGTCTGAAAGCTGAGTTTTCTGAGAAGAATTTTTCTCTTTTCTAATAAAACCTTCTCTTAAAACAAATTATGTACCTGGAAAACAGAAATGAAAGTCACAGAAGTGAATTGGGAATATTGGATTTGGTCATCATCTGGGGACGTTTTTTTTTTCATTGTCAAGCACCAAACACCAAACACATATGGAAATAATAGGCAGCTTTTCTTTCCAAGCTTTTCAAGTTTTTGTCCCAGGGAGATACTGTGTGTCATCTGGCCACCAGTCCCTCGATGACCAGAGCTTTCCCATCTGCTCTGTGAGTCAGGGCCATGCCTGTGCGCTGCACACCCCCTGGGGAAGCTGTCGGATAGGGTTGGGGAGCTTAAATCCAACACCCAAGGGTTCCTTTCTGATAAGCGTCCCCTCTCTTGTAGTCAGCATCCTCACGCTCACTTCTACCCAAACCTTTTCTCGAGAGGGGACCTGAACTTTATTATTCCCATTAAAGGTTAGAGGGAGAGGAGGGGTGCAATCCATCAGAAATCAAAATCAGGAAGCAGCCCGGGGAGGAGGGGTGTTCGGAGAGCCTGGGGAAAACGCATGGTGAGTGAGGTCCCACTGTCACCCAAAGCCACTGGTGCAGAGTCATGGGCTGGTCTGACGCCCTGATCTTGTTCAAGAAAAGGTGGGACTAGAGAAATGGTAGAATCAGGGGTTAGGGCCCACCTGGTCTCTCTAAAGGGTTCCACATGCAGGCAGCAATAGATTTCTTATTGACCTTGGTCACTTGTAGTTAGGAAGGCCAGCTTTTTGCTTTTATAGTCTCCCTCCACCCCTCTTTGCCTCCCTCCTACCCACCCCCGCCCCATTCTCTCCTCTTTTTTTAAAAAGGTAATTTGCATGAGGTCTTAATTGGAAAGAGTTCATCAGTAGATGTCTCTAAACTTCCTTAAAGATGCAGGATCAGTCAGGGGTTCAGCTGGAACTGGTGTCTTGTCCCCAATTTTGAAGTTTCCAAAGAATGAAACTTTAAATGTAACTAATTTTAGTATAACATTTAATCTATGGTTTTGTAGATAGTATTTATCAAGATTGGAAAGTTTCTTTCCATTCCTCATTTTCTAAGAGTTTCTTTATTAATTATAAATGGATGTCAAATTATATCACATGTTTTTTGTATCCATTGAGGATATCATGTGAAATCCCTTAAATTTGTGGTGACTTATATTGATTGATTTTCAGGCATTCTTGAATTCTTGGTATACTAGTAAGCACAACCTGGTTATAATTCCTTTTCCTTTTACATATATTGCTAGATTTAATTTGCTCATACTTTGTGTACCATAGAATTTATGTTCATCAATGAGATTGGCCTGACTTTTTCCTTTCTCATAAAGTTCTTGCCTAGTTTGAGTATCAAGGTTATAAAGATGCTAGTTTTCTACTGTTGACATAAATGACTACAAACTTAGAGCTTAACCAACACAAATCTATCATCTCACAGTTCTGAGGTCAGAAATCTGACACAGGTCTCGCTGGCTGGAATCAAATCAAGATGTCAGCAGCGCTGCATTCCTTTTAGAAGGCTCAAGGGGAGAATTTG
>OZ004708.1:154744250-154883020 GCA_963924515.1 Vespertilio murinus
TATGCACCATGATCAAATGCACTGAGCATCTCCAAATAAAGACAGAAGAAGTTGCATTCCCAGCCTTCTATGTGGTTTTAGTTTGGAAATGTTTTTCCTGGACTGGTGATTCTCAAACAATTTTGACTATATCACATATCAACAGAGACAAAATAATAAAGAAGAAAAACCTCAATGGCTTGTTTTACTTACCCATCCCAATTTCCACTGAAAAGAAAAAGCATCAGTGGGACTGCATGCATGCCCTTGCAAGACATAATATTTTGATTTATTTTATGGTCCATCAGCAAACTTCTATGGGGCACCATTGCCATACTTGAGGGACACTGCCTTGTAGCAGATATCTTTCCTGTAAATATTTAAATGACTACCACTTGATGGAAACCGTTGTAAAGATGTGAACTTAGTCTGAATAGTTGATTATGTCAACCTAAATGCAATGAAATATAACCACCTACACAGACATAAAGGCCTTTCCCCTCTTTAAAGACTATAATCTGGGACTTACTGTACTAACTCTTGACTTTAAGAAGAGTATTTCCATAATCATCTACAGTTAAGTAAAAAAATTTGGTATTTTTTTTTTTGCAAACATGCATGCTACAAAAAAAAAATGTTTGTACCATTAAAGTGTTAAGTATTTTACAAGCTACTTAATGAAGTATGATGGGGTTTTTTACCCCACGGTTAGAGTTATTTGCTTTCAAGATAACTGAACTCAATAACCCTACAGCATGTCAAAGGGGGGAAGTATTCCCATATGTTGAATAACTTCCTTTTAAGGAACATGACACAAATGACCATGAGGAGGGCTACTAAAACCACATGTTAGTCATCTCTGACAACAGCCAGGAAATCATGTCTGTGTAGGATTAGTGAGGAGAGCATTGCCATATAGCAGGTGCGGCCTCCAGAAATATTCGCGTGATTATGTACAGTTCTTGTTCCTAATCTCCTTCTCAGAGTCACGTGGGCTGTTCCAGAAGAGGAGCTGAGGCAGAAGGATCATCTAAGGCCAAACAGGGCCCCCACTTACTTCCTGAAAGCCATGGGCAGGTTTAAGCCCGCCCCTCTTGTCCTCTGTTGCCTCTCTCCAAACACACACTCTGCATATTTGTCCGCTGAGAGTCACCTGTTAGCTACCTGCATAACAGCATAGCCATTTGGTCTCCAGTCGGGGACAAGCCACTGCTATTGAAACGTGTTTGAACCAGAAATAAACATGAGTTACAGGGCAATTACTTAGCCCAAGAACAAACAGGTTTGTGATAATTAACTGAAGATGGCCCTTTTATTTTTTTTAAATGTTTATTCTTGGAATAGTAGGAACTCTGGCTATTCATTATCAGAGATAATGCTTTCTATTAGTAAGTGCAGCAGTAACATTTATTATAAAACCCCGGTGACGTATGTGATCTTTATTGTGTGAATGTACAAGCCAAAAAGCAGAGATGTTTAGTCAAGAGTACAAAATTGAAGCACACTTCCTCATATCTGAATTGGTTTGTTCTTCTTAGAAAGGAGAGGGAACATGCGACAAAGAAATAATATTTTTCCTGTTCTATTTGGTCGACCCACTAGATCTTTAAAGCTCATTAAGTAAAGGTCATGGAAATGTAAACTGGTACAGTCACTATGGAAAGCAGTATGGAGGTGCTGCAAGAAATTAACAATAGAACTACCATATGATTCAGCAATCCTACTTCTGTATATATATATATATATATATATATATCAGAGGGAAACAAAATAATTAACTTGATATATCTGTATTCCAATGTTCATAGCAACATTATTCACAATAGCCAAGGTATGCAAACAACCTAAGCATTTATCAATGAATAAATGGGTAAAGAAAATTTGAAATAGATATTGATGTATATGATGGAATATTATTCAGTCTTTAAAAAGGAAATCTTGCTATATGCAGCAACATATATGAATCTGGAGGATATTATACTAATTGAGATAAGTCATGGAGTGAAAGACAAATGCTGCATGGTATCACTTATATTGTGAAATCTAAAAAATAATTAAACTTATAGAAACAGAGAATATAAACGTGGTTGCCAGTGGCTAGGGGGAAAAATTTATAAAAGGGTATAGCTTTCATGTCAAAGATGATAAGGTCTAAGGATCTAATGTATAACAGAGTGATTACAGATAATAATACTGTATTATATAATTAAATTCACTAAGAAAATAGAACTCAAATGTTCTCTGAAAAAAGGGTAAATATATGAGGCAAAAGTAAATGTGTATGGTAATAGATGGTGGGGATCCTTTCACAATGTACACGTGTCAAATTATCATATAGTACACTTAAAATATATTGCAAATATTTCTCAGTTATACCTCAATAAAGCTAAAAGAAAGGAAGGAAGGAAGGAAAGAAGGAAGGAAGGAAGGAAGGAAGGAAGGAAGGAAGGAAGGAAGGAAGGAAGGAAGAAAGGAAGGAAGGAAGAAAATCAGTGTGATGCACCATATTAACAAACTTAAAAAAAAAAGAAAAAGAAAGAAAAACCATATTATTGTCTCAGCAGATGCAGAAAAATCACTTGGCAAAATTCATTATGCATTGTTGATGCAGTAAACTAGGAAAAAGGGAACTTGCTCAAACTAATAAAGGACATCTATGAAAAATTTACAATTACACCATTCTTAATGGCAAAAGACTGCTCTCAACTTCTCTAGTGAACATTATACTAGGGTTGTATCCAGCAATGAGCAACTAAAAATTAAAAGTAAAAGTAAATACTAGTTACAATAGCATCACAAAATATAAAATGCATAATTATAAACCTTAATCTGACAAAATTCTTAAAAGATCTGTACACAGACCTACAAAATATGGCTGAAGAAAATTAAGAATACCTAAGTAAAGAGACATGTAGTGTTCATAGGTCAGAAGTCTCAATATTGTTGTCAACTATCCTCAAACTGATTTACAGAGTTAACACAATCCAATCAAAATCTTAGTTCATATTTTATAGAAATTAACAAGTTAATTCTAAAATGCATATGGAGATGCAAAGGACTTAGAATAGCCAAAACAATTTTTAAAAAGAAAAACAAATTGGGATTATTCATACTAACTGATATCCAGACTTTTATAAAGCTCCAGTAATCAGGATAGGGTAGTATTGATGTAAAGAGAGACAAAGAGATCAGTGGAACAGAATACAGAGCCCAGAAATAAACTCACACATGTACAGACAAATGGTTTTTGACAAAGTTGCAAAAGCAATTCAGTGGAGAACAAATGGTGCTTAAAAAATTGGATATCCACATGCAAAAAAATAAACTTCTATCCATACCTCTCCTCAGATACAAAAATTAAATGGTTCACAGGCTTAGATGTAAAATCTAAAAATATGACACATGAAAAAATTTTAAAAATACCTTTGTAACTTGTGCTAGGAAAAAAATTCTTGGATATGACACCAAATGCATGATCCATGAAAGGAAAAATGATGACTTTAGCTTCATCAAATTAATAGAATTAAAAGACTAGCTATATACTGGGAAGAATTATTTGCAAATTATATACCTTATAAAGGATCTGTATATTGAACAGCCGGGACCAGCGCACATGTGCCAGGCCCCAGCTGGCACTCATTCCCTGCGGGGGGGGGGGGAGAGGGAGGAGCCAGCCCCCGACAACCCTATCCCCTATCCCTAACCCAACCAATCAGGGTGATATGCCCCCCGGTATAAAACCCATGGAAATGGGACTTTTGCTCTCTTTCTCGCCTCGCTGTTGCCGGCGTTGGTGGGACTGAGCTCGGGCTGGTCCGAAATAAATCCAGACTTCCTGCAGTTACCTCGGATGCGGCTCCCTGATGGTCTTTGGTATTCAGGTACAGGGGCACAACATTTGGGGGCTCGTCCGGGATTTTTCCCTGATACTCAAGACCATGAGGGACACCAAATCCAGAGCCTGTCTGGTTGTGGTAGAGGTGTGAGGTGTGCGGTGTGCGGTTTGCGGTTTGTTTGTGTTTGATTAGCTGGTTCTGAAGGGATCCCTGTGGGAAGAGCCCAAACGGCCTAGTGGATGCACTTGAAGGCTTGGGTCAGAGTGGTCAAAAGATGTTTTGATCCTCCTGTAGGCGGGTGGCGTGAGGCCAACTCGTTAAGGTTGAGGCAGGTGGTGTGAGGCCAACTCGTTAAGGTTGAGGCAGGTGGAGTCCGTGAGGCCAACTCGTTAAGGTTGAGGCAGGTGGAGTCTGTGAGGCCAACTCGTTAAGGTTGAGGCAGGTGGAGTCTGTGAGGCCAACTCGTTAAGGTTGAGGCAGGTGGAGTCTGTGAGGCCAACTCGTTAAGGTTGAGGCAGGTGGAGTCTGTGAGGCCAACTCGTTAAGGTTGAGGCAGGTGGAGTCTGTGAGGCCAACTCGTTAAGGTTGAGGCAGGTGGAGTCTGTGAGGCCAACTCGTTAAGGTTGAGGCAGGTGGAGTCTGTGAGGCCAACTCGTTAAGGTTGAGGCAGGTGGATTCCGTGAGGCCAACTCGTTAAGGTTGAGGCAGGTGGCGTGAGGCCAACTCGTTAAGGTTGAGGCGGGTGGCGTGAGGCCAACTCGTTAAGGTTGAGGCGGGTGGCGTGAGGCCAACTCGTTAAGGTTAAAGCAGGTGGCGTGAAGCCATCTTGTTGAGGTTAAAGCGGTTGGAGTTGAGGCAGTTGGAATTCTTAAGGTGGGCGGAGTCAGTTAGGTGCTGCTTCCAGGGAGTCGGAAGCTGTTCCTCGGGCCCCACCCCTGTCGGTTCCTGTGTTCTTTGTATAACACTGAGGATGTTGATGTGGGGAGTTCTCCTCTTGGGGGCCGTTGTGATTCTCTGTGTGATCCTATGGTCTCACCTCTTGGGTGTTATGGGACAGACTCACATTACTCCTTTGAGCATTGTGATTAGTCAATTTCAGGATGTAGAGGAAAGGGCTGACGATTTTGGTATGGAAGTCCAGAAGGATGAATGGCAGACTTTTTGTTCAAATGAGTGGCCAGCTTTCAATGTTGGATGGCCACCAGGGGGAACATTCGATCTCCATACCATTCGTTGGGTCCGGAGTGTCATCTCTCAACCCCAGATGGGGTACCCTGACCAGCTTCCATACATTATCATGTGGCAGGACCTTGTGGAGAACCCACCCTTTTGGCTTAAGCCCTTCATGGCTCTGCGCCCCTTGGAGCCAGAACCTATTTTTGCCTTACAGGGAATGGAGAGGGTGCCTGAGGAGGGACCTGAGCCTCCTCCATTAAGGGAAGCAGACGCCACGAGGAGAGCGGGAAGCCCGCCGTATACCAGACAAAGAGCCCAGAGAGAACCACTCACCTTCCCCCCTGACTCCACTATTAAGACTTTACCCCTGCGGGCCACAGGACCCCCGGATGAGAGGGGCAATCAGCCCCATCACTACTGGCCTTTCGCCACTAGTGATCTCTATAATTGGAAAGCTCAAAATCCTACATTTTCTGAGAAACCGGCGGGGCTTATTAATCTGTTGGATTCTGTCCTTTTTACCCATCAGCCAACCTGGGACGACTGCCAGCAGCTCTTGCAGGTCCTGTTCACCACCGAGGAGAGGGAGAGGATCCTTAATGAGGCCCGGAAGCTGGTTCCGGGTGTGGATGGGAATCCTACCACCATCCAGGCTCAGATAGATACCTCTTTTCCTCTGACTAGGCCTGAATGGGATTTCAACACGGCAGAAGGTAAGGAGAGGCTCCGGGTCTACCGCCAGGCTCTAATGGGGGGTCTCCGGGCGGCTGCCAGAAAGCCGACTAATTTGGCTAAGGTAGGGAGTGTACAGCAGGAGAAAGACGAATCTCCAGCAGCATTCTTAGAGCGGATCATGGAGGCATTCCGCACCTATACCCCCATGGACCCAGAGGCTCCTGAGAGCAAGGCGGCTGTTATTATAGCCTTTGTAAACCAGTCTGCTGCAGATATTAGGAGAAAACTGCAAAGAGTAGATAGACTGGGAGAGAAGAGTCTGCAGGACTTGTTGGCGGTGGCTGAAAAGGTGTACAATAACCGGGATCCCCCTGAAGATAAACGGGCTCGCAGGCAGACCCGAGACCTGGCTAGGATCCTGTTGGCTATGGACTCCCCAGAGAAACAGAACCTCCGCCTCCGACAGCTTGCGAGGGATCGAAAGCAGGGTAAGAAGACCTCTGGGGAAGGGAGGTGGAAACTGCGGAGGGATCAGTGTGCATACTGCAAGGAGAGAGGGCATTGGGCTCGAGAATGTCCGAAGAGAGACAGAAGCCGGGCTGGGCGGCGGTGGGGAAACTGCCAAGACGGCCCGGCCCTTGGAGAAGCCAAGATGCCGGCTAGGGGCAAGAAGAGCAAAGGGAAGGGCAAGAACAAAAGTGCAGCGGAAATCACAGAACTCTCTAGGATTGAGTATCGTGATAATTCCCTGAGACTTGCGAAAACTAATGAGGACTTAAAGAAGCAGCAGTATAAAATGGAGAAAGACACAATGAGTGTATTAAGCTACCTGAAGAAACAGGACCAGGAGAAAGATAATATGATTGAAAAACTAAAACAGCAATTGATTGAAACAAAGGAAAAAGCCCAAGAGGAGAAGGAGAAATTGGAACAAAAGTATACTGTGAAAATAAATGAGCTGGAGGGACAGTTCTATCAGAAAGAGAATGTTTATCTCCAGAGAGCTCTTGACTACCACCTGAAGGAAGCTGATGCTCTACAAATCAAAAGTCTTCAGAAGAAGGTGGTAAGCTTGGAGAATGCCCTGAATTGTCTGACTAGAGAGTTTAAGACTGAAGTTCTAAAACTGAAGCAACAGGCAATGGTAAATAACCAAGGTGATCAGATTGAAATTTTCAAGCTACAGAACCTTCTTCAGTTGAAGAACAAGGAAATGAATAGAGTGAAGAAATTGGCCAAGAACATACTAGATGAGAGAACAGAAGTGGTCTATGATAGGATCAGACAACTGCCCGGCTCTCATCTCACAGGTAACATGGGCAGTAGCCAAGGCTATAGGGGCAGATTGGAAATTATAGGCCCCAGAGCTCAGGACAGGTAAACGAGACCCTTTCTAAAATAACCATGGAGACTGGCGGGGACTGGGTGGCTCTCCTTCCCTATGCTCTTTACCGGGTGAGGAATTCAACCCTATACCCTGGGCTTCACTCCCTATGAGATTATGTTTGGTAGGCCCCCGCCTATCATCCCCAATCTTAAGGCAGAACTACTAAATATATTTTTCTTTAAGAGGGCTCCAGAGGGCGCATGAGGACATTTGGCCACGCCTGCAGGCTATCTACGAGGCTGGTCCAATCCATACTCCCCACCAGTACCAGCCACCACCAGCCAGGAGACTGGGTCTTTGTCAAAAGACACCGCCAGGAGACGCTTGAACCACGTTGGAAAGGACCATACGTCGTGGTGCTGACTACGCCCACCGCTCTCAAAGTGGACGGCATTGCAACCTGGATCCACCACACCCATGTTCGTCCAGCTGGCAGTGTGTGCGCTCAGGAGGACGCATCTGGTGGACTCCCAATGCAAACGGTCCCATGATTGGGCCCGTTAAGTCTCAAGACAAGGGGGGAATGAACAGCCGGGACCAGCGCACATGTGCCAGGCCCCAGCTGGCACTCATTCCCTGCGGGGGGGGGAGAGGGAGGAGCCAGCCCCCGACAACCCTATCCCCTATCCCTAACCCAACCAATCAGGGTGATATGCCCCCCGGTATAAAACCCATGGAAATGGGACTTTTGCTCTCTTTCTCGCCTCGCTGTTGCCGGCGTTGGTGGGACTGAGCTCGGGCTGGTCCGAAATAAATCCAGACTTCCTGCAGTTACCTCGGATGCGGCTCCCTGATGGTCTTTGGTATTCAGGTACAGGGGCACAACAATATGAAATATATAACCAATATTCAAAACTCAATAATAAGAAAACAAACACCTCAATTGAAAAGGGATGAAGTATTTAAACAGATACTTTATCAAAGAGAATATGTGGATGGCAAATAATTACCTGTAAGTATGCTACTCAGCATCATTAGTCATTAGGAAAATGCAAATTAAAATTGCAAGGACATTTCACTACTCACCTATCTGAATAGCTAAGATTAAAAAGTCTGAACATTCCAAATGTTGGCCAGAAAGTAGAGGAACTGGAGCTCAACACTCACTTGGGGGAAAAATAGTTTGTAGTTTCTTTAAAATGTTAAACGTACATCTATATATGGCCCAGCTGTTCCACTTCCTGGTATCTACCCAAGAAATGGGGAAAATATGCCCACACAAAGACTTGAATGGAAATGATTATAGCAGCTTTCTTTGTAATAGCCCAAAAGTGGACACAACCTAAATGTCCATCAACAGGTGAATGAATAAACTCTGATGCACCCATACAATGGAATACTACTAACAATAGAAAGCAACAAACTACCACATGGATGAAGTTCAAATAATTACACTGAGTGAAAGAAACCATCTATAATAATAAAAGTGTAATATGCAAATTGACTGAATTACCGAACAGCAGAATAACTGTCTGGACGACCTTCCAGATGACCATGCTATGACACGCACTGGCGCCGGGCCAGCCAAGTCGCCAAGTCGAGTGTGATACAATTGGTCGGGGGTTGGGTGCCCCCCCCACCCCCCGCACCCTCTCCATCCCCTGTGATTGCCCCACAGAGGGAGGCCCTGCGATCAATTGATCCAGAGTCCCAGGTGGGTAGGGCCTCCCTCTTCATGGGCAACTCAAAGAGGAAGATGGGGCATCCCTCTACAGGTGATCAATCTGCTTCCCCATCCAAAGCCCCCCCCACAGCGCCACCCAGTGGCAGCAGAAGGGGAGGGGGCGGGGCCAGGTGCCAGCCAGGCCTAGGGACCCTACCTGAGGGGGTCTGGGATTGTGAGAGAGTGCAGGCTGGGCAGAGGGACACCCCCATACCCTGTGCACAAATTTCTAGTGTGTAATAAAAGCAGACTCTTATGTTTATTCATATAAAACTTAGAAAATGCAAACCAATCTCTATAATAGAAAGCAGATCAGTGGGTAGGAAAGGAGGAACAGAAGGGGAGCAAGGGGAGCAGGAGGAAATTCGGGGGTGAAGGATATGTTCATTATCTACTATGACTCGAGTGTGCTAATGGTTTCATGGGTATACATATATTTGTCAAAACGTATCAATCAAATCGCTTAAATATATGCAGTTATCCTACTGATTATGCCTCAATATAGCCTTTTAAAAATTAATGGCTTAAGACAGCAACCGTTTTATTATATCTGATTTATTGGGTCCGGAATTTGGATGAGCAAGAATACTGATAAGTTTGGGGAAGAAAGGGGAGAAGTGGACGTCAGAATAAAGAGAGATGTTCAAAGACCAGGATATGAGAGCAAAGTGTGGAGGCTAAATAGTACTGAACTCATGGTTGGCCATAGTAGGTGAAGTGGAAAATGCACTGTAATAACTACTCTACATTGATTTAATTCTCCAAATCTTCAAAGTAAAGCTAATAAAAATGTTAACATGCACTTGGTTTATTAAATGTAAGTCACTGCTCTGGGTGCCTTAATTTATTTAGCACCAATACTAGGTGTCTGAATTTGGGTTCTCCCAAGTCAGCCCATGAGACAAGGGTTTGGGCTCAGGAAGTTGATTTAGGGAGGTGAACAAATGAATGAACAATGAAGGAAGGAATGGTGAATGCAATACACAAAAGGGAGACTGTTCAATAAAGGTTATGTTACCCTAACTGGTTTGGCTCATTGGTAGAGCATCGGCCTGTGGACTGAAAGGACCTAGGTTCGATTCCAGTTGCGGGGACATCCCCAGTAGGAGGTGTGCAGGAGGCGGCTGATCAATGTTTCCCTCTCATCAATGTTTCTGACTCTCTGTCCTTCTCCTTTCCTGTCTGTAAAAAATCAGTAAAATATATTTATTTTTTTATTTTTTAATCATTTCTCTTTATATTTTATTGATTTTTCACAGAGAGGAAAGGAGTGGGATAGAGAGCCAGAAACGTTGATGAGAGAGAAACATTGACCAGCTGCCTCCTGCACACCCCCCAGCGAGGATGTGCCCGCAACCAAAGTACATGCCCTTGACTGGAATCAAACCCGGGACCTTCCAGGCCTCAGGCCAACCAACGCTCTATCCACTGAGCCAACCCGGTTTTGGCAATAAAATAAATTTTTTAAATGAATAAATAAAAGTTATGTTCTTGCTGTGGGCAAATGGGCTCAATCCTACTGCTGAACATCTGAGGAACCTAGTAAGATGCTCTTAGAATTGTTTCACCAGAGGGTGGGGCAGCCGGGATGTTTATTCAGGACTCCCATTCCCGTGGTTTAAAGGTTGCCCCCTGGGCATCAGCTCCAGTGAGGCCAGGCCTTACCTGTTCAGTGAAGCCAGCTTCCTGGTGCCAAGAGAAAGCCCTCAGCCTTCTAGAAAAGAAAGAGCCAGAAGTTTGAGGTGGAGAGCTATCAGCACAGGAAGCCCACCTGCAGGTAAATCCAGACCAGCCAGGACAACCTGTGTCTGGGCATCAGTTCACCCTCACACATTATCACCCTCATCTCACCAGAGAAGGAAACAGAAATAAAATAACATACTCGAGGTCCCATAGCTAGAATGGCAGAGCTGGGATTCCTACCATCATCTTAGCTACAAAGTCCACATTCTTAACACGTAATGCTGTTTTCCCTCTCAGACAAGGATGATTAGAGATGTTAAGAAACAAACCCAAGATTATGCAGTTATTAATGCAGGTCCTGTGAGATAACCTTGTGTTTGAAACGATGATGAACTGACCTAAAAGCCAGCACCCTCTGCAATGCAACACGCTAGCACAGCCCTGGGCAAACTACAGCCCTCGGGCCAGATCCGGCCCATTCGACTGTTCTATCCGGCCTGCGGAGCTGAAAGAGCGGAGGGTTCTCTTGCTCTCCTCTCCACTCCTTCACCGGCAGCCCAAGATGAGAGTGCCAACATGGTCGCTTTTGTTCTGGCCCTCTGGTTCAGTTTAAGAACCCATTATGGACCTCGAGTCAAAAAGTTTGCCCACCCCTGCGCTAGCATGCTATCTCCCAAGGCCTCAGCTCCAAAGAGTGAGTTTATCACATCCAGTAACTCCTCTTACCCAGAGCAGCTTTCTCTGAAAGCCTAGAGGCTTTAGAGAAATTCTCCTTCACAATGGATGATAGCCCGCCTTTAGTTTTACAACCTAAACGCTCACTCCACCGTGCTTCTTTATGACCAGGGAGCTCTAGCATTTGAAACACAACACCGCCTACTTACAGTAAACACATAACCCCTCTTGATTATCGACAATCTCTGCTACTGGCTTTCTCTTTGAGTGGCCACCTTACTAAACAAGCAATTACTGGGAAATGAATGGATAAACAATATATTTCTTTTGTAGGGGCTAATAAATCTTGGGCTCTACTTTCTTTTAATTTTTTCTTCTACTTTATTTCTCCCATTGGCCTGAGTCCACATCTAGCCATGTGAGGGAAATAATGCATCGATTGATCAATTAGAGAATCGGTGGCCCTGATTGGACATGCCGCATTAAGCAGAAACTAATTGCCTGATTCCAGATGCTTTTTGAAATGTATCTCGGCCATCAATAGGCCACCGCCTATATTTTAGCTAGAAGAGCAGCTTGGGCTGGGTCAGAGGAGGCAGGATGCTCTACAATCCCAGCCCTCGCAACGGGAGCTCCCAGTTCCTCCTGCCTCGTCCTGGGGAGCTTTGGCCTCCTCCACAAATGCTTTCTGAGGTGACCAGTGCCCCAGTGAGTGCCTCTCACAGACCCCTGAGTACCTGGGGCAGAGGGGTGTGAGGAGTCTTGCAGGCAGTGGAGTTACTGAGGAAGTAGAAGAGCAGGGCCATCCAAGGATTTTTGCACGTGAACAAAAGCTGTAACAGCATAATGTAAACCAAGACTTGTGAAGGGGGGTGAGGGGTGTTCTCCACCCAAAAGAAAGCAGTAATCAATAACCAACGATGCTTTCATGGAGCATGATGAAACGTTTCCCAGAATGCCATGAGAGGGCCTCCAGGGCACACACAGAGTGACCCACAGCCTCCGTCCACCCCATTTTTCTCCCTGCATCTCCTCACTCTGAAGTCATCCTGCTTTAATGGGGTCCTTCTTGAAACAAAGAAAAAGGAGTAGAAAAAGAAAGAAAAAAGCTGTATCTAACATATCACCCTGCCCGAAACTCTATAGGAGATTCCCATCAGAGCAGGGAGTCTGTGTGGTAGAAACACTCTGGTGTGTGTTTTTTTTGTTGTTGTTGTTGTGTGTTGTTTTTTTTGTTTTTGTTTTTTGCCTCCCAGCGCCAGACCTACAGCGTCTCCCCAGGAAATACACTGGCACCCCACCACCCATGAGCTGTAGACAGAATGAAGGGGAAGTCGGAGAACTTATATTTGAAGTTCAAAGAAAAGGATGACACCGTCTTGCCCTGCTAAAATGCCTTAGAAGGAAGAAGAGATGGGATTTCCCTCCAAGGAGCCATGTCTGCGGTTCCATGGAGGCTGTGGGACTGGCCAAATGCTTCAATGACTAAATACGAACTGCTTGTTTCCATGCACATGTCCTGCGTAATGAGAGCTGCAATGAAAGCATAATCTATATACGGACCTGTTAGGAGACATCAGCCACTCCCTACGGAAAAGCAAGGCGGGTGGGATCTGAATGATACCCGTTGGTCTGATGCCTCTTTGTGCGCTGGTTCATTTGGTAAGGCCCAGAGAGCCAGTTTTTGCTACTACAAAGGGAGAAAATCCTCTCTGCTCCCCAGAGAAATAACTTTCCTTTTGGTCTCAGCTGGTCTTCCCTTACCATGCTTCTTTGCTCACAACAGCCAGCCCTGCACCACATCTAGGCTGGTGGCTTTCGCAGTTTCTATGCAGGGTCCCTTTTGGTCTAGAGACTGTGCTAGGAAACTGGTGTGCCATGGGAGCAGGCCTCAAGTTGGGAATTCTGATACCACCATTTATTGCTAAGAACCAGCAGGAAGGTTTTATACGTATTACCCCAATGAACCACCCAGCAATCTTCTGTGGTAGTCTCAACCCCATGGGGTCAATCAGAAAACTCAGGTACACAGACATTAAACAAGGTGCTCAAGTCACTCAGGCAGGAAGGAGGGTGATAAAATACCCAGCCCAGGTGGTCACTCCTCCAAACTCCATGCCCGGGACCACCTGCTGCCCTGCTTTCAGCCCCAAGTCTCCCAGGAAGAGAGCCCCGTGGAGGTGCAGCCGGAGGACACTGGCCTCAGTGCACACCATCTCCACCGAGTCCCCCGACTGTTCCTCCTCAGCCAGTCCCACCATCAGACAGCACGTGGAGGGCCCGTCTCCTGAAACTGATTATTCCGGGATGTGCCCGAGTTCAGCACATGTTCTCCTCAGAAGTCTTGTCATCTGGAGACGGGTTTGGCTGCATTGTTCACACATTTCCTTTCTCACTCCCAGATCCGGAGCTGACTTTCAGCACTTCTTGGCTGGCTGATGATACGGACCCTCCCTGTATGGATCAGAGGTTCTGTTATTAATGAAGACAGTTAGCTCTTATGTCTCCCCAACTTTGTTTAAGACATGGAGACACATTCCCTTAATAAACACCCTCCTAATGAAAATCCGGTTTGTTTTGTGAAGCATCTCAGTGGCTCCACTCTTCAATATGTGTCTAAGAGCTCTGAGACAAGGCTTCCCAAAATAAAGGAGGGTCCCAATAAGTCCGTCATCAGTCCATCCTGGAATATCTTTTGATATCAAGAACACAGATTGGAAAACAAGAAGAGAGAACAAAGCATCAAGTATGTATTGAGCCGAAACCGGTTTGGCTCAGTGGATAGGGTGTTGGCCTGCGGACTGAAAGATCCCGGGTTTGATTCCGGTCAAGGGCACGTACCTTGGTTGCAGGCACATCTCCAGTGAGGGGTGTGCAAGAGGCAGCTAGTCGATGTTTCTCTCTCATCGACATTTCTAACTCTCTATCCCTCTCTCTTTCTCTCTGTATAAAATCAATAAAATAAATTTTTTTAAAGTGTGTATTGAGGCCTGACACTGTTCATCACCATGCTTGCCATCCTGAGAATACAGGAGTCTAAAACTCTACAACCCAGTTGCAAAAAACATGAGATGAACCAAGTTAAAATAATAAGACAATACAGTATTTAATTAAGGGAAAAATTAAGGTAATTGCAAGTAAAAAAAATACAGCATGGTTAACTCTCCTGTCCCACTTCTAAATACTAAATTTTACCTAAATCCCTTATTCCATGTTTTCTGCCTTTTTTCTCAACATCAACTTATGCTTCTCAACTAATATTTACTAAGCAGCTACTAGGCTTTCATCATCATATCAGAGGCAGAGTATGCAACAGTGGACCTGAGGAAGATGGCCAGCATCACTGAAGATTCAGATCTGAAAGGGTTCTGGTGGTGTCGTAGACTAGACTAACTGTGCCCACAGAGCAGTCAAGATTCCAGCTTGGGTGTCAGTGACATTGACTACAGATTTCAGACACACCTTCCAGGCTCCCAGGGGGCTATTTATAGAAAGGATGAGGAGCTGCAAGGGAAGAGCTCATTCTAAAGAGAAAAAAAACCAAGCTGACAGTTGGACATATATGTATAGCATGTATGAATTCTCCTTCACAAGTTCACATACACAGGAAAAGTCAGATGATCACATCAAAAGTAAAATCTGATCTATCTGACTCAGTCCTACAGGGCCGGTGGGAGACTCCATGAGTTACAATGAGGTTCCTGCCCTCCCAGGGCCATATGGAAGCCGTAGGCTTGTTGAAGAGAGATGGAAATAATTCTAGTTATTATTGCTATGAAACAAATTACCCCAAAACATAATAGCTTAAAACAACAATTTTTTTTACGCTCATGGTTCTGTGGTTCAGGAATTTGGGCGAGGGCTGAGCTGGGCCATTCTTGCTTCATTCTCCCACGTGGCTGCAGTCAGATGTTGTCTCTGGCTTCAGGCATCTGAAGACGGCACTGGGCTAGACATCCAAGATGCCACAGCACATGGTCAGCAGCTGCGGCTCACTGTTGGCTGGGAGCTCCCCTGGGCGGTCGACCGAAACATCTACATGTGCCTTCCCCACTACGGAAATCTCACAGTAACTGGACTTCCTACATGTGACTCCCCACCACACTAGTGTTCCAAGAGAACCAGGTAGAAGCTGCACAGCCTGTTCTGAACTAAGTCCGGATTCTGTTGGTTTTAAGAGAGTCCTAGGGCCATCCAGGACTCAAGGGGAAGGGAAGTATATCAAGTCTTTTGATAGGAGGTAGCAGGCTGCGTTGTAGAATAGTGGATGAGATGCGGAACATCACTGTGACAATCTTTGGATATACAATTGAGTGTCACGTGGCCAGAGTTGTGGAGGCAGGTGTCTTTACATGCCTGGGTTAAGCATGGACATTAAAATCACTGCCAAGGCAGGAGTCCTGATGTGTAGAATCTAGTAATCCTTATGGACAGCTGCTACACCTCCCTGGAAGCACTGCCAGGGAAAAGGGTAGCCCTGGAAGCCACAGCTCTCTATTGCCCTTCTGACTTGGAAAATACAATAGTTTCCCTTTATCTGCAGGGGATATATTCCAAGACCCTCCCAGTGGATGCCTGAAACCTGGGATGGTACCAAACCCTGTATACACTGTGTTTTTTCCTATATATACACTAGAGGCCTGGTGCATGAATTCATGCACAGGTGTGGTCTGGCCTGCCCACCCCGATCAAGCTGATCAGGCCGGACCAACTGGGGGGAGGGGCAGAGGGTGGTTGGCGGGCTGGCCCCGCCCCTTGGTCAAAATCCCAGTCAAACTCCCGGTCGAGGGGACAATTTGCATATTAGCCTTTTATTATATAGGATACTGTGATAAAATGTAATGCCTTTCTATTTTATCACTTACTGTGGCTATAATCTTTGTCGTTTGAGGTGAGATCTCAAAACTAACATGGATTCCTTTATCCTTCACAATTTCACAGATAGAAGATCTGTACTTACCACAGATCTTGGAAACCTCCTCATACTATTTTTTCTTTCCTTATTAAGTCAAAAATTTCACCTTCTCACTAAAAGGAAGTCCTTTACAGATTCTCTTTGGTATATCTGAATTGCCAGCATCACTGCCCTTGCACTGAGGGGCCATCATTAAGTGAAATAAGTATTATTTGAACCTAAGCACTGTGATACCAGGATAATCACCCTGATAACCAAGAGGGCTGCTAAGTGACAATCAGGCAGTAATGTCTAAAGCATGGACACACTGGACAACGATCGATAATTCTTGTCTCTGGCGGATGGAGCTGGATGAAGGGAGATTTCATAACACTGCTCTGTTTTAGTCATTCATGGAGACTAAAAAATTGAACTGTATACAATTTAAAGCTTATGAGTTGTTTCTTTATGGAATTTTCCATTTAATGTTTTTTAACCACAAAAGGGGAAAACATGGATAAAGGGGTGCCACTATATTTCTCCTTTCTCTCAAAAGGAGAAATGAGTTGAGACTTTTGAGAACAAAAACCAAGAAGAAAGATATTCTCAGAATGCTTATCTTCCTGCCCTGCAACCACCTGAGATCTGAGAGCACCAAGGTCTGGTTTATTGAGATGGAGAAGAGAGGAGCAACCAAAAGAGCATAGTCCAGTATAAAATCCTCCTCCGAGGGGAAGGGAATTAAAATAAGATGACATCTGTCGCTGTGAGTAGCTCTATGGGACAGTCCCAATTGGTTCAAATTTTATTCCAGGTCTAGATCATAAAATGTAGGTACTGGATTCTGCGTAGTGTCTTTTTAAACACTTCTGAAAAATGGAGGGGGGAGGTACCACAGTATGCTTCACCCCCCCACACCCAGACGATCAATATAAAAAAGGAGAGGTAGCCTCTCCTCTCCTTCCCAGAGCACTGTGGCTTCCACGGTTAGTGTCACAGAGACTTCACCTCACGTGGACATCTCAAGGGCTCTAGGAGGAGGGAGCAGCAGTGGCTCAGCACTGAGGTCTGGAGGGCAGGGGTGCTGTTAAGCATCCTACAGGGATCATATTAGCCCATAACAACAAGAACAACAACAAAATTTTAGATCCAAATGGACATAGCAACAAAGTTGGGCACCTGCCATAAACCCATCCAAAAGCAGCTTTAGAGACTTCTCCAAAGCATCAGGTGTAGATATCTATTCAAGGGAAGACTCTTCATGGTTTCCTAAAAAGGCCATGAAAGGCTCTGAGATATATTTTCAGTTATATTTCCAGCCTTTTGGGGGCTCACCTGTGTGCCATGAGTCTTGAAATGACTAAGAATTTTTTCGTAATTCAACCCCAGCCAAACCATCATCTCTCCTCTCTGTTCCTTCCCTCATTGCCCTTCTTTCTAAAATCCCAATGTCACAATGGTAAGCTATGTACACATATAATACCTTAATAAATTTTTTAAAAAATGAAAAAAATAAAATAAAATAAATGTTTATAAATTAAAATCCCAATGTCACGTGTTATCTATTGCTGGCCTTGACTATTTGCTAACTGGTGCACACAGGATGCCAACCTCTGTCAAATGTTACTAAAAGAGAGAAGCTGGAATATTAATTAACCATAACCAACTAGCTTCCCCTCTATTGTTTTTCCCACCTAGACCGGGGAACCCTTTTGGTCTCACTGATTCCTCCATGGGTCTTGGACCACCTGTTCCTCCATCTCAGCCTGCTTCATATGATACCCTTATGACACAGTCTTGCTGCACTTTAGTACCAAACAATTTTAACACAAAGCAGATTGGTGCAAGTGTTATAACAGAGTAACACTCAAAGGGCAATGTGAGAATTGGTGGAAAGAGATGAATGCCAACTGGGGTGCCCACAGCTTGTTAGGGAATACGAAATAAACAATTTGGATACTTGGAGAGTTGCATTAGCTATTCTATACTATTACCGTTTGTTTTAGTGAATTATCTTTCTTAGAATACCAAATGGTCCCCTAATGGCCTGAAAGATTTGAAACACTTCCAAAGCACTAACAGTTTTCTGTACTCAGTCACTGGGAGGTCTGGACTTCAGACCTTTAGTTAGCTAACAGCCAGAGAGTACCAACTTAGAATGACTTAGATCAGCAAGCTCCATAGTAATCCAAACAGGTTAGCTTCAGAGGTCACGAAGTGGGTTCTGTCAACATTGTAAATTTGGGTCTCTTGTGCACACACAGCAAATATATTGCACATATATGGGGAATTTTTCCAGATGTGCCTTCTTGCTATATACCTTTTGGCCTCCTTTGTTTTTCTAGATCCACTTTCAGTTCTGCCAAGGAGATGCCATCACATTTTCTTAAAAGAGATGACTATCAAGAATTGTATATGGCGCCCACTTATAAAGAAGTGATGCAGCAAAGAAACTTTCTGTATAATGTCAGGGTTGGAGGGTAATATTTCTAAATGGTAGTCTGTGTTTCTATCCCATTCTAACCCACCAATTTTCTTTTCAATGATACCCTGAGGAATTCTTTCCTTCTGTAATTAATCAGATATGAGTCATCCATTGCAAAAACACAAACAATGGTGGGGGGAAAAAACATGAAAGAAGAGTCTAGAACTAGTTTTTCACTAATGGAGACTAAAAACATATCAAAGATGGACAAAGGAGATAAGTGGAGTGGGCAGAACATCCAAAACAGGGGAGAAGGGAGTGGAAACATTTGAATTCTTAAGGGAAATAATCTTCTGGAGAATAGTAGGGAACCAAGTGGAAGCATAATCATCCCTGAATTGACCCTCTGGTACTTATCAATGCAGGGCTACAAATCTGTCCCCACTGAGGGTTCAGTTTGAAATGAAGATTGCCTGGGTCTTAAGAAGCCATGCCAAGTTCTCTCTCTCTCTCTCTCTCTCTCTCTCTCTCTCTCTCTCTCTCTCTCTTTTATGAGGACAACTATCAGAACAGTGATCATAGAGGTGTTGATGACACGAGGAAGAGACCTCACCAAATCAGCTCCATAAGGAAGTAATTTAAGACCAAGCTAAGAACAAGTGGAAACAAACATTCTTTTCAACAGTAAAAAATTCACAAATGAGGGCACTTTCCTAATTATAGTTTTTTGGGTGGAAAGCTCTAGCACATTGACTTCCTTTATTCTTTTTGTCTTTTCCTCCTGCCTCTCTTTTCCCCTCTCCTCCCTGTCTTTCTCTCTCTCTCTCTCTCTCTCTCTCTCTCTCTCTCTCTCTCTCTCTCACACACACACACACACACACACACATACTCACACACACACATGCATGACACAAATTCAAATCCACACAAAATTCTGATAATGTCTAATCTTAACTTTTTTTTTTACTTATTTTGTTTCCATTCCATTTAATTTCTCAACTATATCTATCTTTAAGGGGATCAGGATTAAATACCAACATGCATAGCTAATACATATCCATTAAATTATCTCTATAACATTATGGTTTTCTTTCATATAATGTTTGCTTTAAAATGCACATTTTTTTAGTCTCAGTGGAACTAAAAGTCAGCTGGAAGTCATGAATGTTCTCGGCCAATTGTTTGTCCTCTGTAGCACCTCAAAGGAGAATTTATACCTCTCTGAGTACACCCTTAGCATATCACGGGGATAACAAGAAGTAGTTTTTTAAAAGATTCAGTTATCCATTACATTTAAAGTGTCACAATTAAAATATATAAGTTCTAAACGTTTATGGCCCAGACATACTAGCTTTGTGACTATTTAATTTTCTGAAAATGTGGCCCTTTGCCAACTTTTCCAATTCTCACTTTCCTCATCTTTCATATGAAAAAGCTAAACAGCAATAGTGTATGTCTTTCTGGCATGCTTTTGCCATCCGTAAGGGATTTTTCTGTTCCCTAGTACCTTTTATCCTTTAGTAGCTTATGGAATTTTCGCTAGTTATTGATCTGCTGCTCATTTTCATGTGAATTTCACTTTCATGAACTTTTAGAGCATGTGATACTGGTAGCTCATCTAACTTCCCAGAGCTCCTCTCCCGCTGTTCCCATGTTGTGTGAAGACATAAGGTATCTTGCTTTCTGAGACATCCTCACTCCATCTCTGTGTTGGGGCCCTTTCTTCTCTTCTCTTCTTTTATCCTGCTCCTGTTCACCTTGCTCCCACGCAGCAGCCCCTCCTCGATGTGGGCTGGTCCTGGAAAGAAGGCATGCTTGCTCAGGCCAGAGAGCTCCTGGGAACTGGGCCTCCAAGCCTTTCATCATTTCCTTGCACTTAACTGTGATGAGAATGAACAAACTCTCTCAGCTTCAGCCACTGCTCTCAAATGCATTCACATGCCGAAACAGGTTTGGCTCAGTGGATAGAGCGTCAGCCTGCGAACTGAAAGGTCCCAGGTTTAATTCTGGTCAAGGGCATGTACCTTGGTTTCGGGCACATCCCCAGTAGGGGGTGTGCAGGAGGCAGCTGATCAATGTTTCTCTCTCATCGATGTTTCTAACTCTCTGTCTCTCTTCCTTCCTATCTGTAAAAAATCAATAAAATATATATATTTTTTAAAAAATGCATTCATTTTCCTTCCCAGTGAACACCTGCCAGCTAAGTAGGGATTCTCCTGTTCTCAAGTCCCCTTTGGGTTCCTCCACTTTTTCTCCCATGAAAACCAATAGCGCACAGCTCTTGTGACTGCTGGCGATTGGTCCTCTCCCACCTGTAGATAGAGATTCCTGAGGATACTAACTTGCCTAACTTTGTTCATGTTGCCCATGGGTGTTCGGTTTTGTATCTCACTGCTCTACTTTTTTTAAAAAAAAAATTGAAGAGTTCCAAGAACTACTGTTGTTGCCACCACCACCATTTTCCTAGAGTTTCCAAAAGCATATATTTTAATTGACTGCTTTGAATAACAGAAAGCACCTTCACATTAGTTGTCTCTTTAATACCCTAAAAGCACAAACAAGTGAAATGGGAAAATGAGGCAGATAGTGACTTTTCCAGGCTACATGAGCCCTGATCTTCACAGCCCATATGGTCTTTGTTGTAGAATTAAACTGCTCCTTAAATACAGTAAAATCAGCATACACTCCCACTTCAGTACTCACCTTCCTTTAATTAACAGATAATTTCTCAATGACCATGATGGAAAATTAATAAATAATACCAAATGAATGATAATTAGGTTATAGTGTTGCTTTTATAAAATAGCATGTTATATGGGTTTAAATACCAGACTAAATGGAAGAAACGTGTTCCTTTAGAAAGAAAAATGGCATGGTCATAATCAAGTAGACCCGAGAATAGTTTTTTATTGTTATAAACTATGTGCAAATACCACTAATTAACTAGGAGAGACATCTGTGCGCTAGAATCCATATGAACAGAGGTTCTTTACATCTATTATCCGGACTCAGGGTCAAAAAAAAAAAACTTTAATAGTTTGAAAGCTCCTAAATCTATTTTGCATAAAACATTTAAAGTTAGACAAGCATACAGAAACATATAAGGTCATGACATGTAAAGGTTGTCTATTATTTTCCCACACCAAAAGATTTTCTTAAGTGTTACCTGAACATTATTCGCATCCTTGTCCAAATTCTACCACTAATTCATTCTGGCTCATTAGACAAGTTCCTTCACTTCTATGAGCCTTAGTGTCCTTGTCTATAACATTAGGACATTTTAAAAGGTCTCTTCCAAAACTTGACATAATTTCTGTCTCGGCCATTGCCTGTCGAATGGAGGTTAAATGATTTCTGAAGTCCCTTTCCGATTAAAAGCACTGAGAACTGAAACAATTCAACGCAGAATCAAGTTTGTATTTCTTTTGCGACAGCTGTTCTGTGCTGTTGCATGACCTTCTATTCTCCCTCCCTGTGATAGTTCAGGACCTGGTGAGATCCTCTCCTGCCTCTGCCCTGGGTCTCAAGAGAGATTCTAAAGACAAACACCACATGGGCACCTTGGATTCAGCAGATGGCTCATGAAATATAAACTGAGTCACCAGCACAGAGCAAGCAGTGGACAGAAATAAACAGCTTGCTTTTGGAAGTTTTAGAATATTTAAGAAAATATAACCACATCTAAGGCTGCATTTGATACTGATGTTTCTTTATTGGTGTTATACTGAGGAGCTTGGAAACCTTCAGTATTTACAGTGCCAGTAAATACTAAAATTCACTATTCTAAATAACTTAAACAAAAAGAGAGCTTCGTTTCATTTTATATGGAATTACACATTTTTTCAAAGGTTAATCCTTCTGGATTCAAAAATTACTCCACAGGCAAGATTTATGGAGAATATGGTTAATTTGGGGGCAGGCTCAAATATTTTAAAAAACAATCATGAGACTCTCGTATTTTTTTAAATAAAGTATGTTTCTGTTTAAAAGCTTATAAACCTTGTTTTTCAACCAGGTTTCCTTAGAAGACAAATATTTTGTTGCTCTAGTAAATCTCATCCTCAAGTCATTTTTCCATTTTCAAGTTTGCTCTGAGCTCTCCGTGATGCAGCAATAAAACCATCAACACAGACATGGAAAAGGCCCACCTATCTGGTCATTTAGGGCCTGTCTTTTTCTCACCTAGTATCTATCCCTCAGACCTCTTCCCTAAGGACCCTTCCCAGTGATTTGCACTTTACAGGAACTCAAGAAATGGTGACATCCTTGGCTTCTTTATAAGAACACACCACAACTTTTCATCCTTGCAATTAAGTTTAATTTTCCCTAAAAACCCCTCTTCCTCATTAGACTCAACTCTTCCCCTCGGGGGCCTCTTGCTAAGTCTGTCTTTGCTTGGCAATGGCATCTTTAGCTTTTTTTAAAATGGTTTTTGTTTGCTTTTTTAAAAGGCATTTAGCTCGAGTGTTTTCACCATGATAGAGGTTTATTCCTCAGTCATCTTTAGTTTGTTTTAAATGGATTCTTGTTTGGCTTATTTTTAAGGCATTTAGCTCCAGTGTTTTCACTTTTACTGAGGTTTTTCCCTAAATGATTGTGCATTTTTGTAGCGTCCCGGCATTTCTTCACTCTTCATGCAGGCAAGTAGAAGCACAGGCTCTTTCCTTCAGGACATTGTGAGATTTTCCTCTTGGGTATCCCCCAAAGTCCTTATTATTTCTAGTCTTTCTTTGCCAAATGGGGAAATAGTAAGAGTTCACTTTATTCAGTTCAGCAGACATTCTTTGGTTGGCATATATGTCCATAGAAATTACCTAGGGGCTGGAGCTGTTAAATGAGCAGGAAAGACCAAGTCTTTGCCCTCAAGAAATTAACACTCGATAGAGACAAACAAGAAGAATGACGGAAAGTTACATAAGGCCGGTAGAAAAGCAAAATAAAATAAAGCACATGAGAGGGTACCTACTGGCAGGGGTGCTGCTGCAGATAGGGGGATGAGGGATGATCTCCCTCCATAAGGAGGTGGTGTTTGCACAAAAAGCCAGAGCACTCTTGCAACTTGCTGTGTGTTTTCTTTAATTAAGCACTGAGTAGCATTTCTTGCTCAGAGATAAGTTTTAGACATTGTCACCAGTATTTCAATGAGTTGCAATTAATAGGTATTATCCAAAACTTGAAGATAAGGCAAAGATGAGGAATCACGTCCTTTCAGTGTTACGCCGGGCGTGGCTTAAGAGGCCTGACAAAAGATTATCAACCAAAGGACTTGTATGCATGAATATAAGCCTAACCAATGGACATGAACACCAGGGGACTGTGGGCATGAGTGCGTGGGAAGTGGGGGGGGGACAGTTAATGGAGGGATGAGGACACATGTAATATCTTAATCAATAAAGAAATTTTTTTTAAAAGATTATTCATTTTCTGGGATAACACCAGTGTAGTTGACTTTGCTATCTAGGTATTATATATCTTGTGAAGCTTTATAAATTAATGGCTTTCTGTTCAGGAGAAATACTGATGATTCATGTCTGATACATAAAATAATTTGTACCAAACAAAACTTTGCCCTGTAAGGCATTGACAAGTTTTATTGCATCTAACCTAGAACTTACTCTAACGTTTTTTTAAATGCTTCTAAATAAAATACTTAGTTTCTCAAATCCTCCTGGAATCAGCTTTACCATCTTACTGGCCTCTTCATTAATGAGCTGAAGAAATCTGTGACACAAGTTTCAACTTATATTTCTATGAGAGCTAGGTTTTCAACTTTCTGAAAATTGTACTGTAAGACTACAAAGGCTCCCATGGAAATTCATGGAGCAAGAAACTGAGGGCAGCAGCGGTGGACACAGGCCCCGGGAGAGCATGCTCATCTATGCAGAGTTGGTCAACTTAGCCTACAGAACTGAATATCTCATTAGGCAATAACATTTTTATCAAAATTATTCAGGAAAGCTGCACTTCACAGTGCCCAGGGCTCTTTTTCTGGGATTCAAGCAGCTCAGGAAGGAAAATGCTAAGCATTTAAATACTGACAGTATTTTACCACCTGAGAGAAGTTGTGGTGGAAGATTATGTCTCTGAGGTCAACAGCTGGCCCACTGGTTAGGTTTTAGGTGGTAAGTGACAAGAATCACATTACATCTTTGCTGCATTAGGACTTGGGATGCCAAATAGTTTCTCAAATGCAATTTGGGAAAATAAGTAAAATATGGGCTAACCGTGTTCTTATTGTGGCCCTCCAAAACTCACCCCTACCTGAATAATCATATTCCCATTTATTTTCGTCCATTAGGGGTAAATCAAACCAGTTAATGATTGAATTGATTAATTGCCATATAATTTAATTTTTCTCCAGGGAGAGGTTTACAGAAAGTTGAGAAATCCTGTCCTAAGGTGTCTGATGATTCATAAGAGGACTTTTTAAATGATGCTTCACAATTCATCGTAAATAACACCCAGCCATATTTTCCTTACTTTTGAAGTTGTGGGTACTTTTTCTTAAACTAAGAGAGCCACAAAGTAGAAATGTCTGAGTGAGCTATCTAGTCAGAGAGGGCCAGAGGCATCTCGCTTCAGAGTCACTCAAAGGGTGTGTGGAAAAACCTTAATCTGTTTTAGAATCCAAAAACTGCAGGATCCAGGTGGTAGTCAGACCTGGGGCGGACCTGAAGCTGAAAGTGACAGATGCAGTGGCAGCAACCATACTCGGCCCAACAATGCCAGAGCAGACAGACCATGTCAGGAACCAGCCACGCTCAGTGCCCAGCATTCTTGCATCCTTTTGGATTGTATCAGCACCATAGAAGCAAAGAAAACTCTTTCTAATTTATTCTATATGGTCAGCACCATCTTAATGCCCAGTCTGTACACAAAATGAAAACTACAGACCAATATCCCCCATAAACACAGACAGAAAAATCCTCCTCAATAAAACATTATCAAGTAGAAACCAACAATGTATAGTAAAAGTTATACACCAAGACCAATATTTATTCCAGGTATACAAGGCTAGCTTAACATTAGAAAATCAATTAATGTAATCCACCATATCAACAAACTAAAGAAGAAAAACCATATGATCATATCAATTCATATAAAAAAGAAGACATTTGGCAAAATTTAACACATACTTATGATTTTGAAAAACCCTCAGCAAACTGGACCACTATCTTACAACAAATACAATATAAAATATCAGTTTAAAATATATTAAAGACTTCAATGTAAGGTCTGAAATCATAATAGAACATTTAAAAGAAAAGGTAGGGGCTAGATTCTTGACATTGGTCTTGGCAGTTTTTTTTTCCAGGGCGGGGTGGTGATAACAAAAGCAAAGGCAACAGAAACAAAAATTAAAATGTAGAACTACATCAAACTAAAAAGCTTCTACACAGCAAAGAAAACCATCAACAAAATGAAAGAGCAATTTATGGAGAAAAATTGTGCAAATTAAATATCCGACAAGGAGTACATGTCTAAAATATATAAAGAACTCATGCAAAAATGAATTTTTTAATAGCAAAGAACTATTTTTGCTGTTTAAAAATAGCAAAAAATACAATGACTCAATTTAAAAATGGATAAAGGGACTGAATAAAAATGTTCAGTTCCTCGCCCAACAGGTTCATGAAAAGGTGCTCAGCATCAGTAATCATTAGGGGAATGCCAATTAAAACCACAATGAGATATCATCTCACTCCTGCCAGGATGTCTATTATCAAAAATACTAGAGATAATAAATATTGGTAAAGACAATATTGGAGAACAGAGAATCCTCATACACTTTGGTGGAAATGTAAACTGGTACAGCCACTGTGGAAAACTGTTCTTCAAGAAATTAAAAATAGAACTACTATATGACCCAATAATCCCACTTATGGGTATATACCCAAAGTAAATAAAGTCACTTTCTCAAAGACATATATGCACTTCCATGTTTTCTACAGCATTATTCACTATAGCCACGGTATGGAAACAACCTAAGTGTCTATCAATAGATAATGGATTAAGAAGATGTGATACATAAATACAATGGAGTGTTATTAGGCCTCAGACGGAGGGGGGGGGGGGATCCTGACATTTGCAACACCATAAATGAAATTTGAGTGCATTATACTAAGTGAAATAAGCCAAAGATAATACTGCATCGTACTATCTATACATAGATAGATAGATAGATAGATAGATAGATAGATAGATAGATAGTACGATGCAGTATTATCTTAGCATAAAATATTTTTTTATGCTAAGTGTCTATCCGACCAGTCACTATGATATGCACTGACCACCAGGGGGCAGATGCTCAATGCAGGAGCTGCTGTGACATGCACTGGCCATTTACAGAGAAACAGAACCACAGAGCTGGTGCCCACAAAGTAACACTCAGCTTCCCCCAAGTGGGACACAGGCCCCACCACCACCCCAGAGGGACAGTCCACCAAAATCACAGCTGATGCTGCCAAGGCCCCATAGTGCAAAATGTGGCCCACAGCCCAGCCCAGCCCAGAAATGGTGGCTGTGAGCACCAGGTAATGATGTCATGTAGCAACATCCCGCTTCCTCTTCCTAGTGACTAGGCTCCTTGGAATTTCTTCAGCCCAGGATCATGACTTGCTTTATAGCCAGGTGGAAACATGTCACACTGTAACCAAATGGCTGTGAAGTGTTTTCCCGCGCCTCATCTCATTGGATTCTCACTGATGTCCTTGGAATGATGGGCTCCTGGGAAGACCCCAGCATCATCAGCCACTTGCAAAGAAGAGAAAATGAGATGCATGAAGACCACAGGTCTTAGCCAATCTAGGAACAACGAACAGCCTACACCACACCACGTGTCCTGCCCCCTGGCCATCTATCTCTGGCTAGGACCCAAAATAGTCCTCTCCATCCATCCCCCTTGGGGCACACCATTTTTTTTTTATCCTTAAGTTTCTGTGTGTGAATGGTCCTGCCACTTTCCCAAGGTGTACAAAGATGGAGAAGTGTTCCTGGGTCAATTTTTGTAGCTCTAACCAAGAATCTCCCCATGCAGAGGCCGACACTGGCCTCGTGAGGGATCTAGCCCTGAGTACACAGTCGTCATGGATCACCTGGCCATAGAGTCCCTGGGTCCTGAATGTTCACAGGGATCATTTCAGTCCTAAGCGGAGCACTAAGGCTGCACATCTGATGTTGTGAGGACCCTGACCACAGAAGGGCTGAATTGGGGGGCAGAAACTGTTCTTTCTACACGGCCCCACTACTCTTTCATCTTGCAATTGTCTCCCACCATCAACAATCCTAATCGCCCTTCCACACTTTTAGGCTAGTATTCAGTGCAGGGGTGCCAATTGTACGCTCTTCATCCACTGATGGTTCTACTTCTGAGATCATAGAAAGCATTATTAGAGCGGAAAAGGACTGGCAAGACTTGGGGAAGCAAGTCGCATCCCCGCCCACCCCCTGGCATGCCCTCCCCCACAACTTTTCAATGCCCCCACCCAAAAGAACTTGTGTATTTATCTAACTGTATATCAGATTGTCATCCAATGAGAGTGTTTTAAAACCCTGGATATTTAATTATGTTCATTTCACTTGGGGTTTTGTTTTGATTTGTTTTAATAAATTTTCTCTTTCTGAAAATAAGCATAAATTTAATTTTGAAAATATTTAACTTTCAAGATTTCTTGAGCATCTTTACCTTTTTTTTTCAGTTCAAGTTTCACAGAGTACAAAGAAAACCATCTGATGACAACTAAATCCAGGGGTGCGGGGCGGTGTGGAGGGGTGGGGACAAAACAGATATATCATTCAAATATAAACAGAGGGCAATTGAAACCATATTTCACAGATAATAGAGACCATAAATTCTTGTCTGATCCATTCACAAATAATTTTTCGGTTAAAAAAGAGATTATTTTTATACATAAAATCCCAAATTCCTATTTTATCTTTATAATTCACATAGATTGATTGAGTTTACGACCTGATAATGCCAGTGGAATTTCCTTTAATTTTTGTACACTTTCATTTCTAGCGTTAACATTGAGAGAAACCAGGGAGAGTGTTTTCGCTCTGGAGGAGATATTAAGAGAGACTTTTCTCTCTATTTTTCTTCCATTACATTTTCCATTGGCCCTACCTTGGTCAATGAATAGGGAGTTGTCTTTAGAATGTTTTACTTGACGTTTTAGAGCTTAGTTGCAGTTTAGGTGGTTAACTAGACTGCCTTCCAACGCAATTCAAATCTGAGGTCCAGTTTATATTCACAAAATGCTGGACTGTGACATAGCCTTTTTAATGAGCAAAATGGATCCCCCCACTATCTATCCCCCTGTGTTGATTTATAGCAATCACGACAATGACTGAAATGATCACATTTCCTAAGCCAGCTTAAATATAAACAAAAACAAAACCTAAATCATTGTCATCTTCAGCATTCTCTCTCTCTCTCCTCTCTCTTGCTCTCTCACTCTCTCATAATTTACTTGCTACATTTTGTCTCAAATTGGCTTTAGAGAAAAATGTACTGGGATGATACAGTTCTTATGGAACGAGCCAGTGTTTGGCAAACTTAATTAGAAAATAGGAACCCAGTCTGAAAGTTAAGCCAGTTAAGCTATAGCCATTGAGTTCTGGGAGCAGGGTAATCTCTCTTAGGTATTTAAGCACTTCAGTTTCATGAGAAGGGTTTAGAGACAACGTGGGCTGTAGATTTCCATTTAGTCACTCTGCGGTGAGCTTGATCACTTTAATGTGGCTGACTAAGGGTCACTCAGAGTGAGTAATGAGATGTCTTCCCAACAACATAAGCTTAAATATATATCCAACCACAAAGTTTCCCCAGACCTCCGGGGCCAGTTTTCTCCCCTTTGTGGCCATGTTGGCTTTTGAGTTATTGTTATAAAGTGTCTATTTTAAACAGTAAATAAGTGATAATGCTAAACAGCTGCAGGGCACAGTCTAGAAAAGATGATTGATGGGGCAGCCGTCGGCTCTGCTCTCTATCCCTGTGCTGGTCTGAAACCCAAAGTGCCTGTTTAAATGGGGCACATTAGCAGTTTTACAGTGACTAATAGGATCGTCACACAGTAATTCAGAACCCGTGGCATGTCTCTACGGGGGAGAGATCAGATTTCAATAGGCAAACACTGTTAGGAAGGCAGTGATAGCCTGGGCATTCTCCTACACGGCAAAGCTCTCCTGTTTGAAATTTATAGATGCATAACTAAATAAAAGCTCAACTTCATCCCCATTCAAACCTGAGTCTCGAGGTCTACTAATAAGGTATCCTCCAAGGAAGCACCAGATTTTAGATCTCTCAACCAGAATGAACATGAGCTATCTTTACACTATTGGAAATTACAAGAAAAGAGCGCTATTAAAGTGACATGTGACATGTGAACCACAGATGCACTCTCATAACTGGGGACATGACCACAAAATGTGTTTAAGAGAGCCTATGATAGGGTCAGGACTACATAGATCCATCCTAACCAAGGTGAAATAAAACTTGACAAAGTCAAACTGACTTGCCAGTAAATTAAGAGCCCCAACGTTATTCTAACTGGCCAACCCAAAACTGTTTACCCAGCCCTGGCTTGCCTTTCCCACTGAAACCCCCATAAAGGCTATCGCTGAACATCTCCCTTTGGTCCTGCTTCTGCCTCCAGACCAAATCCCCATGCTTCCCCTATGGCCCTGCATGGCATGCCTCCTTCCCTCAGGAAATGTAAGCAATAAAAACCTTCCAGTGACATCGGCTTCTCTATGTCATCACTCAGGTGGATTTATAATTAGGACCCAAGCACAAAACAGAGCTGTGCCTCCATTCTGGTAGCTCCAATCAGGCCTCTGTTCACCAGATCTACTGTTTTTCTGCAGTTATACAAATAAAATAATATTTTAATGGGCTGCCCATCCATTTCTAATCTACTGTCCCATGATCAATTGACCTTCACCAGAGATCCCTGGGGATCAGTAAGTTCTGGTTCTGATGCCAGCTCTGTTGTCTAGTGTGGTACCTGCATAAACACCTCTGGTTTCCACATTCAAAATACAGAACTCATTTCAACTTCAACATAATGCAGTAACTCCGCAGCCTATGGACAATAGATGCTGTAGGACTTTACAAAAGTGATGATGCGCCTTTTACTGGTATATTTATCAATGGGACATAATTAGTTTATGCACATTGAACATGGTAAATCCACTGCACCATTTTCATCTTCAAAGATTTTTTACTCTCTGTAATACCAAGGGAAGGTTGGCACCTCAACTCCATCTAACACTAAAGCAAGCAACCAGTGGGAACCACTGCCTACTACTTGACTAGCACATCTAATCCAGAATGCTTATAAAGAATATTTAATGTTATACTCTTTCTATGTTTATCTAGCTACGTGAGAATCCACTCCTACACCAGTTTTAAGATTTTAGAAGGTGTATAACTTGTAAGTCTTTCAGTGATCTTCCCAGATGTTACTTAATTCTCAACTGCTTCACAATTGTTGGCCAATACAGATGGCCAACAGGTGCATGAAAAGATGTTCAACATTACTAATCACCAGGGAAAAGCAAATCAAACCCCAACGAGATATCACATGTTAGAATGGCTATTACCTGAAAGACAAGAATTAACAAGTGTTGGGGAGGATGTGGAGAAAAGGAAGCCCTTGTGCACAGTTGGTGGAAATGTAAATTGTGCAGCCACTATGGAAAACAGTATGCAGGTTCTTTAAAAAAACTAAAGTTGAAACTCCCATATGTTCTGGCAATTTAACTTCTGAATATTTAATCTGAAGAAAACAAAAACACACCCAAGCCAGTTTGGCTCAGTGGATAGAGTGAGGGCCTGTGGACTGAAGGGTTCCGGGTTCAATTCTGGTCAAGGGCACATGTCCGGGTTGTGGGATCTGTCCCCAGGTGGGAGGATGCAAGAGGCAGCCAATCAATGATTCTCTCTCATCTTTGATGTTTCTGTTTCTATTTCTCTCTCCTTCTCCCTTCCTCTTTGAAAGAGAGAGATAGAGAGAGAGAGAGAGAGAGAGAAAGAAAACAAAAAGACTAACTCAAAAATATATCTGCACTTCCATGTTAATGGCAGCACTATTTACTAGCAAAGACATGGAAACAACTTAAGTGTCCATTGATGGATACATAGATAAATAAAATATGGTACATGTGTACAATGAAATATTATTGAACCATAAAAGATGATGAAATCTTGCCATTTATAACAACTTGTATTAAACTCGAGGGCATTATGATAAGTGAGATAAGTTACACAGAGAAAAACAAATTCCATATTATCTCTCTTACATATGGAATCTAAAATAAACAAGAAAAAGAAAAACAACCAAACTCAGATATTTATATAACAGATTGGTGATTTCCAGAGGCAGTAGTTGGGTGGGTGAGGGAGAAATGGGTGAAGAGGATCAAAAGAACAAAAAAAGATTATGTATTCCCTATTTCAAAGTAAAAATATATGTGCATATGTGTATACATTTCTATATGCACACATATTCTTGACCTTAAAAAAAGACCACAACTTAGTTAGATTTCCACAATCTTCATCCCCAACACACACACACACACACACACACACACACACACACACACACAAGAACCAGACTCCCCTATTTTCTTGAAAATCAGTTGCTTGCAACGCTTCCTAGTGCCATTTAAGTATCATTCAGGTTGTTGTCATATGAAAACAAGAAACAGTATTAACTCTGATATAGGTAGAAAAAATTATTACGTGATATCACATGCCTCATAGAAATCTTGGGGAGGCTGGAGAATGAGGTTTGGGGTTTCGCTTTCAGGAACAATGTCTGAAATCACGTTGCAGACCTGGTGAGGATGCCTCTGGCCATGACCGTCAGGCAGTAGGTGCTACATCGTGCTCCACAGAGACCTCCAATCTGGTTCATGCACTCCACCCTGAACACTAGAGTTTTCACTGCTCAGGACCACTTCCTGAAATCCTCACTCTCCTTGAGTAGAATCCTCACAACCCTTGCCAGTTTCTAGAATAGGAAATAGGACTAACCTCTCCCCCAGGCATGTAAAAGAATTCCCAAAATCATAGCGAAGGAGTTCAGATTCTGGGTCTCCCCAAAAGCAAGACACTGCAGGACATTTTTCTATGGGTGTAATAGATGCCTAATAAAAGCTCATAAAAGAGGTCTACACGTACCCATTGAAGACTGAGAAAATACACCAAGTTTCTTTCTATTCTACTTTTGGAAAACCACATACATTTTTGCCTTCTGTGCAATTTGTTTGTTCCTGGCATAGAAGCTTGATTTTTTAATATGATTTTATAATTCACAGAATGTTACAGTTTTAAGGGACTTGAGAGATTAGCAAAGCCTACCTTCCATTCAATGTGGCCTTCTAAAGAATTGCTGATAGATGATTAACAGTTGTTGATCAAACTAGCTAATTTGACAAGAGCATTATCTGTTGTCCCAAAGCAACCTCTATTTTTCTGTTTCTTGGTTCTTTCTTATACTGAGTTTAAATTTAATTTGCTATCATTCCCACCTGCATGCCAATTATGCTCTTTAAAGTAACAGAGAACACATTTACTTCCCCTTTTCCAAATCATCATTTCCAATATGGGAAGATAGCTCTGACTCCACCCCACCTCCCCGTCCCTCCATATTAAGCTTAACATCTTTACTTCCCTCCAACCCTTCTCGTGTGACAAGATTCCAAATTTCCATCTTTGTTGGTTGTACTGTGTGAAATTCCATCAGACTGTCAATATCCCATAAACTGGTCCAACCCTATTTTTGGAGAATAATACTAAATTCTATTTTTTAATATATTCATCCCCTCTTTATAGGACTCTAGTCAGTCCTGAACTCTTATTGTACTAAAAGCACTGTATTGTATGTGCTGTGTTTTAAAATGAAACAAAACCTCTTAACTTTCCTGGCCATTCCTTCGCCTCCCCAGGTGCTTTGTGTTGCGTTGTTTATTTTGCGTCTTACCACATGCTCCAGGAACAGTGGCTTCCTGAGGAAATCGAATCCCATATTTCTTTTCCTAAGGTAACCTTATAGCTTGAGAGCTAAATTAGAAGGCTCACGGGGAACATCTGCAATGGCTTCTTGGTAAACATCTGTAATGTGCTAGGCATTTAATACACCCAAGGAAGTGAATGGAGAAAGAAAACAATAAGAGTTTTGTGACTAAAAAGCTCTAAGAGAAAATATCTTTGGTTTGTCTTTCTTTTGTGGTGCTTTTATTGTGCTCTGTTTTGTTTTTAGTGATTCCTGGTTTGCAAAGTTAGAGAAACATGATAAAATGTTAATATCTGTGAATTTGCTGAAGTGGGGGAGAAAATAGGAGTAGTAATTGGAAAAGAAGATAAACTTGTTATTATACAAAGTTTTGATAATTTTATAACTGACTCCAACAAACCTACACTTAGCAAGATTGAATTCCTCTTGAGGATAAATATACCAGAAATGAACAAATATCTTCCAGGTTTCAGAAGTGAATTGGTAACTTAAATAGGACATTGAAATTCTAACTCAAACGCTTGTTTAGCTTCTGGGTAAGGAGTCTTTTGTGTTTTATTTATAACTAGAGGCCAGATGCACAAAATTCATGCAAGAGTAGGCCTTCCTGCCCCCGGCTGCCGGCACCAGCTTCCCTCTGGCACCCAGGACCCAGGCTTCCCTCCAGCCTGGGCTTCATCCGGAAGGTCATCCAGGATGACACTGGTCTAATTAGCATATTATGCTTTTATTATTATAGATTATAGATTATAGATGGTTGATGTTGATCAAAAACTTATTTACAATGACTCAAAACCAGTTCCTAAAATTTTGTGGGTAAATATACAAAACTTTACTTCTGTTTCTCAAATATATAGCAAACATATAGTACTAACCATGTGCCAGATATTGTTTTAAATATATAATATTTATAGACAACATATTTATATATAAATATTTATATATATGTATACACATATACATATGTATAATTAACACATGTATAAACTCATTTAACCTGAAACACTGAAAGTACAGTAACTTGCCCCAAAGTCACAGAGCTAGTGACTGACTGGAGTTTGAACCTCAGGTGGCTTGCCCTAGAATCCGTGTTCTGAACTGGAAAGAGTTTTTAGGGGTAAGATAGGAGTTTTTAGGGGTGAAATAGGCAGGTTTAGGAAATTTTAGAATATTAAGGAGTCCGTGGAATAAAGCACAGAGCTACAGAGGTGCAAAGGGTACATTTTTATAGAATAAGGGGACTGGGAGCTGCAGAAGGGTGTACATTTACAGATTAAAGGGAAGGAAGCCCCTCATTCAAAGAGAGAAGAAAGCCCAGAGGGAGCAGGGAAACAAAGGGGGAAAAGAGGGGAAGAAAAGAGAAGAGGAGGAGGGGAGAAAGGAAAGAGGGAAAGAGAGCCTCCCACATCCCAACCTTTTAGCTCTGGAGTTACTACAGTGACCAAATCAGAAGAGGGTAGTGGCCAGTCAGAGGGGATATCAAGGCACAAAGATCAGCAGCCTTTATAAACCATAGGAAAAAGAATTCAGAAGATTCTTTCCCCCTCCCCAGGTGGTTATTTCCCATTAAATTTCCACCTTTGCTATACCACCTTTTGTCCTTGGTTTCATTCTTCGACTCCACCGGATAAGAACCTGGGAGACCATCCTGCCCAGAGAAACACTGCATGTTTCCAGTCCAAATTCCCCATATCATAACCATTACACTCTCTGTCTCTCAGGCAGTAGAACAAATCTTAACATATTCACTCAATTGTAAAGAAAAGCTCGCTGTTCAGCTTTTCAGTCCCTGAGAAGTTGGCCTTGCAGTGTGCCCTTCTTAAAAAATAAAAGAAAGAAATAATAAAGTGAGAATTTTACAATGCTGAGTGAAAGGTGTGTGCCAGTTTCCTGTGCCCTAGGAGTATGGAGGAGAGCTGTGTAAAGAAAGCTGCAGCTAATGCTCCGTTCAGGCTCCTCTGGGCTGAGGACACGTCTTAACAGTTTTTCAGGTTGCCAGTTAATGACTTCCGTTTTTCCAGACCTGAGACATATGTCACTCCAGAGCATCTCACCTCACCATAACTCTTTATAGTAGCCATCTCAAGTTGTAAGTGAAATAACAAGTCCTCAACCCATATAACTAACTGAAGATGTCTTTCATGGGTAAAGCCACATGTATGTGCCCTGATTTGTCCCAAAGGCCAGACAAAAAGGGCACCCTATTGACACCATAAAATATATCTTCTCTTCCTGCCTGCAGTGCAATATATACCCAGTTCCAGTCTGAGAGCCCAGATGGCAATGTGCTCTGCTTGTCATCACAAATACCAAACAGCGCCTTGGGAAGAAGAGCACTAGGTGTCCAATTTAATCTAGAAAAGAATGGATGCAACAAATAATGAAATTTTTAAGAGTTACTTAAGGGGTTTTCTTTGTCCACAAGACTAATTTATAATAAGACACAGAAGAAGGCTAAGCTTCAGGTTTAAACCAACAGATATCTTGCATTAGCATCCTTGTTGGAACTCAGAAGATGGACAGATGGACAGGAGAGACACCAATCCCCAGTGTTCATGGCCAGCATTTCAGGGTGTGTCACCAGTTTGTCCGCATGCTAGCTGAAGAATGCACACCACATCTCTGCTCCTGGTCTCTTACCTCGCTAGTTTACCAAGATCCCAATGCTCCTCTCTGCTCCATCCCGGACTTTAGTGTGGGAAACTAAAAGTCTAACCCTTCTCAGGCTCGGGATTTTATAAGCAATTGCTTGGTACTTGAACTTGACCTTTTCTTTCTCCACTGTATTTGCATTTAGTTTGAAAGCTCTTTTCTGGAAATCCTTGCTCCAATACCTGATCAATTTATACATAATAATACCATTCGATTTTTACAAATTGTTGTTCCATATTTCCGGTTGAGGGTATCAACTTAACACATTTACTCTATTATACCCCATTCAGTAAATATCAGAATAGCTGACAATCTTAAACAGTGTTCAATCTACAGTGTGTTCCCATTAAAGTATTAGAAGTGGTTGGCATCATGTGACAATCCAATTAAAAACAAGGTATATGACTATAGATATTGAAAAGGAAAAAAAATTAAGTCATTCTCTGAAATTTTCAGTTACATTTCTGGCATTAGATGGGAAACTTAATTAACTTTTGCCTTCAAGAGGTTTAATTTTTGTAAGCCTCTGGTGAATTCAGAAGTGCTTGGGGGAAGAGACTGATACAGTATTTCCAGAATAAATAAAGGAATAAATCTCTCTTGAAAATTCTGAAGGGAATTGGGAGAGAAGTTAATGCTTTTGCAGGAAAAGAAAGGCAGCAGAGAAGAAATAAGATGGCCCTGAGTTTGCTAAAGTGGTGGGGGACCCCACGGTAGTCAACATCTGGCTACCTTGAAAGCTTTGAGAGGCAATGAAGGGGAGGAGTACACCTAAGAAATCCAAGACTTAGGGCAAGATTTTTCCTGTCCCCAAACATACCTTAGAATCAGCAGAGCCCCTGGAAGCCAGACCACTTTTGTAGACTTAGCCACTGGACATCAGTTTCATATAAGAAGACCTAGCCTTTCTCAGTAGGGATTTTTGCATGATTCTGAAAGAAGGTGGGGGGAAAAGTTTTAATAACCCCTGAGGTTAAATTTAGATTAGCCCTGTGGAATGAGGGCTTGGAGTTAGATATGATTTGATTTCAGATTAAGTAAATTTCATGACAGGTATTTCATGCATACCTGCCTTTGCAGCCTAAGATTCTTACCCACTGTACTTTGTCTCTTTTCCATTCTTCACTTTGTACAACTAAATAATTAATTTCCTTGATGGTCTATCAGTATGTCTTTCTTTAATTGTTAAACATGTGTTAATAATTCAAAAATCTACTGGTGACCTCCCAACACTCTTGTGATTTTTGCAGGTCTCAGAGCTGTTTGAACAAGGCCTATCACTCTTGAATCCACGGCCAGCTAAAAGCTTTCTGGTTTTGTCCTCTCTCTAGAAGGCATCCTGCTTGCCAATAAGGTCTCGGGGTTAAACGGAAGACAGAGTTCAAGGATTTTGAAGCTCTGATTCAATTATAGTAAATAAGTGTAAGAGAATCAGATATGTCATTGTTGAGTGCATTCACCCAGACCTTAGGGACCTCTCTCTTTTTTTCTTTTTATCTGGAGAAGTCTATCTTCAGTGAAATACCACTCCTGGGATTAGGGGTTGCACTGAACCCCACTAAACCTTTTTTTTCTAATATATATTTGTTTTATTTCAGAGAGGAAGGAAGAGGAGATAGAAACATCAATGATGAGTGAAAATCACTGATCAGCTGCCTCCTGGGGATAGAGCCTGAAACATGGGCATATGCCCTTGACCAGAATCAAACATGGAACCCTTTAGTCCAGGAGCCGATGCTCTATCCAACTGAGCCAACCCACCCAGGGCCCCACTAAACCTTTTTACTCAATGCAATCCCCATTCCAAGCAGAAACAGGTGGGGATGAACGGAGAATGTGGCTACACATCAGCTTCCCATGGATTAGCTCTTTTTCCTTTCCCTGTTTTCTCCCACCCATGCTCTGTTCTGGTAGTGTGGTAGAGTGGTGGCTGAGCTTGGAAGTTGAGCAGTCCTTCCTTCTGCTACAAATTCTTAATAGATTTCCAAACACTGGGTTGTCTGGAGTGAGTCTATCCACTTCAGTAGAGATTCTTCAGATTTAAGTCATTCTGGGTACTGAGTCTTTGTCATTCGCATAGATTATACAGTTTTAAAGATGTAAAGGTACCTTGAAAGTTAATGAAACAAAACTCCACCTTACAAATAAAGAAATTAAGGACACGAATCTAGTCTATGACCAATTAAGATGGTTAAGAAGAAAACTGGGGCATGGATCCATGTCCCAACTGGTGCCATCTCCATAACACTGTCTCTTCGATTAGTCACAAATAATTCCACTTTGTTTCTACCCTGTTCTCTGATTCTCAGAGATTTGCTTTTTTTGCCTGCATCTAATTTTTCCCGTGGCATTTTGGGAGCCCTCCAGGAACTGTGCATCAGCAGGAAGATTATTTTAAGCTGAAAAATCTCGGTATTCTGTAAGATCTGAATATCATTAATTTCCATATGTTCCAAGAACTATTAAATGTTTTTCATGTGTTTTTACCCTTGGTATTCCCTTCTTGTCTTCTCTCCTAAGTGGGGCAGTTTCACCTACCCAGGTAAAATGTTCTGTTGCTTTAGTGCTCTTTGGTTCTTAAATGATATTTGACATTTGACATCTGGGTTCTATGTCTGCTGTATAAATGGCTCTGAGCCAGAGTCAATTTGCTGCTTTCATCAAACTCTTTGTCGGCCTTTGAAGCTGAGATATACAGTATTACTCACTTGTGATGTCATTGCTCTCAGCAGAGTTTTAGAAATTAAATATCCTAAATATTCATGAGAAAGAACATTTTTTGTCAAATACTAAAGATAAACAAAAATTATATATGGCACTGGCTGCTGAAATGAAATGATACCTAATTATGAGGGTTTCTGAAAAAGTTTGGTTCTCATCTACTGGGTGGTTAGAGTACCAGCATTCAGCATTAGCACACATCACATGTGATCTCTTTGGTAACAGAGTACCATGCTGCTAGCAGGATGCCTGAAAAATAATCAGAGACTTTTAGGGACAGACCTGTGCATCAAAGAGGCAACCAATTCTTATCTCAAGGACCTCCGAGGGTGAATGGAGAGAGGCAATTTCAAGAATCTCTAACTTAAATCAATAATTCAAAGACATATCTGAACACCCATATCCATTGCAGTACCTAAGACATGGAGACAACCTAAGTGTCTGTCAATAGATTAGTGGCTAAAGAAAACATAGCATATATCAAAGGAACATTATTCAACTATAAAAAGAAAGAAATCTTCCCTTTTGTGACAACATGGAGGGACTTGAGAGTATTAGGCTGAGTCAAAAAAAAATAAAACAAACAAAAAAGAAAAATACTGTATGAGCTCATTTATACATGGAATCTAAAAATGCTAAACTCATAGAAACAGAGTGGAATGGTCAGGGGCTGGATGAGGGGAGAAATGGGGAGATTTCTGTCAAAGGATACAAATTTCCAGTTATAAGACATATAAATCCAGCATAAAACTACAGGTAATAATACTGTACTAGATACTCAAAAGTTGATAAGAGAGTAGATCTTAAATATCCTTACCACCAAAAGAAAGGGTACTTATGTGAGGAATGTAGATGTTAACTAACTTCATTGTGGTAACCAATTTGCAAAATGCATGCATCAAATCATCATTTGTATACCTTAAACTTACACAATGTTATATATCAATTATATCTCAATAAAGCTGAGGAAAAAATAAAAAGGAAAAAAGGAAAGGAATACTTTCTTCAGGGGGAAAAAAATGTTAAGGAAATCTGTACCGTGTAACCAAGTAACCACATGGCTAAGGCGAGATACACTTGCAGGAAGAGCACATGGTGCAGCCTTTAAGAGCCTGAGACGCAAAGCCCTTTGCTACAAGATAAAGTGGGCAGGTGATCACATTTCCTGCCAAAGGCTCATGTCCATGTGAGAAGGCTAACCCCTATTTTGTAAACTGTTTGGAATTCTCTGCTGTTTTTCTTAGATGGCCTCTATTTTTAAAAAAAATAACTTTGCTTTCTAGCCTGCTTTAGCCTGCTTTAATAATAAGGAAGATAAATTTAGCTGTCTGGCCTTATAGGCCAGAGACTAGATATGCCCATAATTTCAATGCTATGCCAGGTGCATTTTTTTTAATTGGATTGAACTGTGTTGTTTTCAAGGCCAGCAGCAAGATAACCACTAAGTGCATATAGGGCTGGCTCTCTAATAAAAAGGGAAGTTCTGCTTGTAGCCTTGCTTAGAACTTGAATTCATTTTCTCTAAGCCCACCGGGGTAAATAAAGTGTGACTCCAAACTCTCCGGCATTGTTTGGTTATTCCAGTTCTCTGTAACACATGTTCCTGGCCTAGAAAAGACGCATCTTAGATGAAGTTAAGACTAAAAAGTGTACTGATTCTCCTACATGAACCAACAAACTTCTTTTCAAAAGTGTTCAATAGTTAGTCCTTGACTGTATACAAGACTTGTGTAATAAATATCAATTAAGTGTTTGTGGTATTGCACTAGCAGATTTGGCTCAGTGGATAGAGCATCAGCCTGAAGACCACAGGGTCCCAGGTTTGGGATTGATTCTGGTCAAAGCATGTACCTTGGCTGCCAGATCCTCCCTGGCCCAGGCCCTGGTCAAGGCTCATGCAGGAGACAACCAATCGATGTTTCTCTCACATCAATATTTCTCTCTGTCTTTCCCTCTCTCCCCTACTCCCTCTAAAAATCAGTGGGAAAATATCTTCAGGTGAGGATTAAAAAAAAAAGTTAGTGGTCTATAGAGAAAACTCACCTGCTGGTGAATTAATATGTATTTTTTTCTCATTGGGTAATGAAAGTTTAGTCCCTTACTACATTTTTAAACTTGGACTGCCTAGGAGCCTATACTAAAATTAGTGTTGAACTGTAATAGCTATTATTAGCCTAGGTCTTTCATTTCATATTATAAGTTTTCATTTTTTATCCCTGCTGTATGAGTCTAATTACTTACCTTTCTTTTATTTTGTATGCCATCACAAAGCTGCCTTAAAAACAAGTAGAGTCTAAATAATAAATACATTTAAAAATAATAATGACCATCTAGGCAGACCTATTGACCCTGACTTACTTTGGTTGTTTATGTTCCACCCACTTTGCTCCATGAAATAAGTTAACCTAACAGGGGCCAGCGGGATGGTTAGTGCAGGAGTCCCAGCCAGCCAGCAAGGGAAATGAGTGGGAAGGAAGAGAGAGCGAGACTCAGATTTCCACCCAAGCCAATGTGGCTGTCGAAGCAGATTTTATGGAACAGCCAGGTTGGACATGAGCTACTTCATCACCAGAGAAGAGATTCACATTCACTGGCTTTAGAAACATCTGAAGAGCTGGAATCGCGGGAGTCTGGGTGTATCACACTGCCCACAGAGTGGAATGCATCCAACAGAGTGACGTTCGCAGATACAAAAGGGAAAGAAAAGGTGTTGGCAGCCACTTCAGCTGTTCTTATCACAGACATGATTTCTGCTTAGAATAATCTGAAATTTTTAGAGTCCTGATTTCTTCCTTCCTTTTTTCCTTTTTAGCTTCTTTTTTTTTCTTCTACTTTCCTTTTATCCCTTTTTGGGACAAAATCAAATATCAATGAGAATAATAAGCTGTGGGTGGTCCCTCGGAGAGCATAGCAATTGTGCAGGATTCCAGACAGACTGGCTGGTGTATTATCCCAGCATCGGGCACAATGTCAGTGCTCACTAAGGGTGTGTGAAATTGAATTGAGTCTCTTCCAAGAGGCCATAGAGATTATTGAACCCAAGTAACAATGAAATCCACAAAACAATTGACAACATACCCATTCATTTGAGAATATCAACCAAATTGGGGAAGGCGGGGGGGGGTGGAATTATGGATAAACCTTCCATATCTAGGCCATCCAGATGTCAGTGCTCCATACATATTCACTCATAAAGATAACCTTTGATTGGAAGGGTAAAATTCAAATAGAGCATTAAACTCGGTTAACAGAGATCTCTCTTCTTTTTTTTCTTTCTTTCTTTCTTTTTTTTCTTTTCTTTTTTAAGCATTAGATCAAATGCTTTATCTCCTTTGGATTCAGATTTGTGTATATTTCAGGTTGAAGAATACAAAGTGCCCCAGGGAAAACAATTGCATCCCTCTAGCTCAAAGTACAAAATACAATGAGAGTCGTTATTAACCTGGGTAAGGTGTTTATATCTCTTGAAAGACACCCTTTGAATGGTTTTCTCAGTCTTTAAACAAGTTAGCTCTGGTCTCCCCACCCCCCACCCTTTGCTCTGTACAGTCAGGGACACAGATGGCACTACTTTTTAAGAAGAGAGCTGCCTCCAGTATTAGTCTCCCAAGCTACAAATGTGATTTAAAACCTCTCAACCAGCACTTTATCCGTGGCAAGATGCATCACCTACCCCCTGAGAAGTCATGAGTGCAGTCTCCCTTTAAGGGCACTTAAAGTGGACTGAAATTGAATAATCTTTGCAATTTACTAAGGCTATTTCCCTCTGGTATAGAATGAAGTTGGAGATGCAGAATGCTCAGAGAATCAGAGCAAGCCAACGATCTGAGGTTTGGAGAAGAGCCCACCACCATTTCCAATCCTTATAACCACCCACCTTCAAGCCACCAATGAAAGAAAAGTATCTGTGCCCCCGGATCATTTGAACGATTTCTCTGAATGTGACTCATTTAGATAAAACATATGGAAACTCATTTTGGCAAAAATGAACCGGGGGTGGGGGGCGGGGAGCAGGAGGAAAGAAAAATAACCCATCAGACTAGATTACATCAAAAGCAAGGTTCTCTCAGGATGCCTCTGCAACATTACTTCTATCCTCAATGAATTATCCCACATTTATAAAAAACAGCTTATGCTCCATATAAAGACTTTAAAAAAAATGTTGTGCTTCTTTCACTTGGATTCAAAGGAGACAGAAGGAAATCTTTAGGCCTAAAATGTGGTTATGGATCTAGAATTTGGAGCGCTGCATTTTTTCACTGGGCTGACTCTAATCACATTAATAGGGGTCTGCCATTTCCACTTCCTTGGTGTGATGTAGGTTGTGCTCTCCAAGAACTTTACCGATTGAGACATTTGCTTAAATGGGGGAAAAAGGTTGTATCAATGTATAAACTAACCATGAGGATAATAACTACTGGCCCAAATGTTGTGGCTGGGCGAAGTCATTCTTATCCCCAACATGACACCTTCGAAATGCATGTGACAGAGTACTTACTCACACACGGTACTGTGCAGATTGCTGTGTCAATAAAGTTATACAAGTCTGGTCCACGTGTATTTTGAGGAGCACATAGTTTCTGGGGAATACTGATAAAGTGACAGATCTAAGCATTTTAGTGCACTCCGAGGAAGAGGTTTGTGTACATTAGCGGTAGGGTGTGTAGCAAATGCTGTCAATGCCCCTCCCATGTCCCTCAGAACCTACCTTTGGGCTTTGGACAACCCCAACCAGGAATTTCCTGCATCTCTGGGTCTGAGAGCTTTTCCAGAGCCACAGGAGACCCCTCTGCCCACGTGTGCAGGCCAGGCCAGGTGAGCCCGGAGCTGCCATCAGCCAGTCAACAAAGGGAATTGGAAGTTAGAAACCTCAGCTCCCTCCACTCTCAAGTAAAGTAATTCCAAGGCATGTGCTTCCCCAGCATTTCCCACACAGGATTAAGTTTCAGGTGCTCAACTTGGCAGCTTGTTCCCTAACTTACCCTTTATCTGCTGCCTTCCCATCCCTGTATCACATCTCCCTCCTTGACAACGACACTCCTTGCACTTGAATCTCTTCCCCGGGTCAGTTTCTGGAGGAACCAGTTGGGACAGGGTGAGTCCATCCTCTAGTTGTGGTCAGGAACTACATCCATGAGGGTCCGAATCTGGGCAGAATGCAGAGAGGAAAACTGTCATCTTTTCTGTGATTAAACTTGGGGAATTCGTGGATATGCTGCAGGTCACCTGCAACTGTCCCTCCCTCCATAGTCATAGAAACCAATTTGGTTTGGAAGCAACAAGCTAGGAGTAGCTAAGCCCCTCCCTCAGCAGCTGAGGATAGGCCAAGCTCAATGCAAGTCAAGCCTGGCTGTCCACTCCTGTATACCAGTCAGCTTTAGGGGAGGGCTATTGACTAACTGTCATCCCTGAAACTTAAGCAGAGGAGCTCATTTTTTCTTGGAGAAAATTAGAGGCTTCCTTTTGAACCTTCAACTTCCTTCATATTTGAGGCACCCTTGGGAAATGCTTGGAATTACTATAGCCATCTTATCACCATGAGAGAAAGGTTGTTGAGTTGCTAAACCAACCTTTGAACCTCCTACCTCCAGACTTCACTCATGAGCTAAATATTAGACGAGCTTTCTGTGCCCTAACCTAATTTAGCCTGACTGAATACAGATACAATTCTAGAACAGCAGCCATGACTGGTTTGGCTCAGTGGATAGAGTGTCGGCCTGCGGATTGAAGGGTCCAGTGTTTGATTCCAGTCAAGGGCATGTACCTTGGTTTCAGGCACGTCCCCAGTAGGGGGTGTGCAGGAGGCAGCTGATCAATGTTTCTAACTCTCTATTCCTCTCCCTTTCTCTCTGTAGAAATCAATAAAATATATATATTTTTTAAAAATTCTAGAACCAGCTCAATGAAGAGGCATGGCTCACAGGGGACAAGGCTCCCATGTGGCAGTGGAAAGACAAAGTCCCATATTATCCTTTTCCAGTGCATCATTCTCATAGTTCCCTTAAAAATTTAACATGAAGGAGTTCCATTTATTTCCTGGGATACTCTCCTATAAACCATCCCTATGCAATTTCAAGCTGCTTAACACAACGTAGGGTCTTAGGCCTGCTTCTGCCTCTGCCTCTGCCTGGATTGCTCTCGCATAGGTCCTCGTGGCACTCTCCTTCACTTTCTTCAGGTCTCTGATCAATTGCCACCTCCTCAGTGACAATCCCCTATGAAATGGCACTACCCTTGCTCTCATCAGTTCCTCTCAAAGAAAGAATGGGTGGAGAAGAACGAGATTTGGCCCAGGAAGCACTAAGGTCATTACCATCACTATAATTGGCGCATTAAAGTTTATGATGTGGTCCAGATTGGCCACATTATTAAGAGCTGATGCTACAGGTTCATACACCATTAAAGAGGCTGCCTGGGTCAATGAAAGGTCAGGAAGCCTATTCGCTGCCATGTGCGTGATGCACACAGAGATATTGTTTCATTTCAAAGTCCCCCTAGTCACTGACCTCTAGTAATCCTGTAGTTAATGTTAAGGAACCATCCTTTTGGTGGGCCAAATGTCTTGGCCAGAGCTGGTCTGCTTTCCTTTTGTTTTGAGGAGATGGAGAATGGTTGAGATATATGTCTTAATTGCCATATTTAAAAATGGTCACCAAGTCACCTCTTTCCCCTCAGGAGGAACAAGAGAAGGAGAAAGAACACCTCTGGACCAATATTTCTAACTCACTCATTGAAATCTCTACATTAATAAAACAAAGCATCTCAAACTGCATATGACTGGTAGACACACTTTGGAGGTGTTAGAGGATATTTTGTCGCCTTACCATTTCCTGTTCCAAAATGAACTTTGAGTTTAAGGTTGAAAGATGGAATAATATTACCTTGTTAGCTAGCATCACTCACTTGAAAGAGGATCCCAAAGCCTACTCATGAGAAAACTCTGAAGCACCTAACTGGAATATTCCAATAATTAGAATACAATGCCCCTTGTGCTCTTCAAAATACTAGAATGAACATAAAGAAGAGCTAACCCAATCACCTCTTCTTGCCGGTGGGGAATCTGAGACCTGGAGCAGTTACATAACAAGCTAGGAGCAATGCTGAGTGGTCAACCCAGCTGCACGTTTTTAGGCAGGTCCTGTCTCCACTGGACCATGCTAGGTTCCAAGCTATGGTTGTAAAGGGTCATTCACAAAGCAATGCTCCCTGCTTTCAGTCTCTAACTACAGAAATGTATTTCACATTCCATCTCCTTTTTTTCTCTCTCAATGGGCTTGGGTTGCCATAATAAAATATTACAGACTGGTTGGCTTAAACAACAGAAATTTGTTTTCTCACAGTCGTGGAAGCTAGAAGTCCAAGAGTAAAAAATCAGCAGGGTCAATGTCTGGTGAGAGCTCTCTCTCTCTCTCTCTCTCTCTCTCTTTTAAGATATATTTTATTGATTTTTCACAGAGAGGAAGAGAGAGGGATAGAGAGTCAGAAACATCGATGAGAGAGAGAAACATAGACCAGCTGCCTCCTGCACACCCCCAACTGGGGATGTGCCCGCAACCAATGTACATGCCCTTGACCAGAATCGAACCCGGGACCCCTCAGTCCACAGACAGACACTCTATCCACTGAGCCAAACCAGTTTTGGCTAGAGCTCTCATCTTGGGTTGCAGATATCCACCTTCTCCCATGGCCTTCCCTCTGTTGCAGTTATGGGGAGTGAGAGAAAAAAATGGGAGAGGAGATGAGGGAGAGATAAAGAAAGGAAGGTCTCTCTCATCCATCTTTTTATAAATCTACCAGTTGTATAAAATTGTTAACCTCGTTTAATTTCAATTATCTCTAAAACCTTTATTACCAAATATACTAGTAGTCACATTGGGGTTAGGACTAAAATATATGAATATGAGTGGAAGAGTACACACAGTTCAGTCCTCAGCCCTTTCCCAACCTGCTATGTAAGAATCTGGTTTTATAACCCTTGAACTCCAAGTAGGCATTTGAACTCCATCAAATTGTATTGAGAATATCTGTATTGTTTTTAAATACAGCAAAAGCAGGAAAATTGCAACAACATTTATTCTTCCAGAGAAGGCAAAATATTCAATTAACTCAACACAGCCGACCTAATTTACTATGTCTAAGTAAAGTGAGTCTTGGGCATCTGTTTTGTGTGACTAAAGAAAACAAACAATTTAGCATAGCACTTCTTAATTTTAATAATGTCTGGATACAATAGAGCAACTACTGTCTGTATTGATGTACTATTAAACTTGTTAAAGTGAGACTTAACCCACGTTGTTTTCACTGGTGACCAGGCTGTCAACTAAATGCTGACCAGTTGGTGAGCCGAGTGTCTGATAGCAAGGAAGCCCAATGACATCATTACTGATAAGGTAATTTAATCAGTTACTTTGGCTAAGGGCCTATGAGTCACTCCCAAAATCTAAAACACAAACAGAAGCCAATGTCCTGTCTAAAGCTAAGTCATCATAGCAGAGAAAAGTAAGTGTTGGAATCTCAGTATTTAATTCCAATCAATTCTGATTTTGAGTTCTTTTCCCTCCTTGGGCATACTTTTTCCTTTTGTAGTCGTGTGGATACTCACACTATAATGAATAACACCCTACCTTGGGTGATAAATGCTGTCCAGGTACCATTGTCAAGAATGTGTTGTCCAAAATGCCCGTTTAGTTTTTAAAGATGGAACTCCGCCCTTTGCTTAGCTTTAAGTACGCATGGAAAACTGTAATAAGACATAGTAGCAGCAGAGCTCAAACGTACGTCATAAGGAGACAAAACTATACATCTGAAATAAACTCAGCATTTTGATAAAGCATTGAAAAATCAATGAGAAAAAGATGAGCACCCCAATAGAAAAACATAATAAAATTAAAGAACATGATCCAACAGTTACAAAGACCCCCAAATGTTTGTTTTTTATAAAAATATAATGTCCTTAACAATCAAAGAAATAATAAATATACATAATTTTTATTTATCAAACTGAAAATTTAAAAAGAAATAATGGAACTAGCCCAGCTGATATGGCCCAGTGGTTGAGCATCAACCCATGAATCAGGAAGTCAGGGTTCAATTCCCGTTCAGGGCACCTGTCCAGGCTCGATACCCAGTAGGGGGCATTCAGGACACAGCCAATCAATGATTCTCTTTCATCATTGATGTGGCTATCTCTCTTTCTCTCTTCCTCTCTCTGAAATCAATAAAAACATAGTTTTTTAAAAGAGAAATAATAAAACTCACTTTTGAAAGGACATGGAAAGCCCTATAAACTTGACAACTGATACATTTTTTTTTTCTGTGCTGTTAATTTGCCAATAAAAATCAAAAGTTCTGAAATTTACATTTTATTTGGCACTGAAATTCCAAACATAACCTAAGGGATAATTGTAGATAAGCACAAAAATAAAGTTATAACATTCTTTATAGCAAAGAAACAATATTGGGTGAATTAAATAAAGGACATTTGTACACTACAATACTAGGCAGTGATTTAAAGTTACATTATAAAGGTGTTTATGGACTAAGTCTTAGGTAGGTTACTAAACAGTATGATCCTATATTTTATAAACATTATATATAACTATATGTGATATATATTCTTAGAAAACTACTAAAAGCATATAAACTAAAATGTAAGTGGTACCTATAATGAGATCATGATGATATTTATTCTGTTCTGTTTGCTTTTCCATGTTTTAAATTTTCTTCAGATAGCATGTAGCTTTTTATAACAATCCAAAATGTTTTTTGAAATATAATTTCATAAGCTTAAAGGAAAAACCAACAGTCCAACTAGACTGTTTCCCATCAAATGAAATGGCTTTCATCTACTCTTTCCAAAGATCATGCTGCCTCCCTCTCCCTCTCCCTCTCCCTCTCTCCCTTTTTCTACCTCTCCCTCTCCCTCTCCCTTTCCTTCTCCCTCTCCCTCTCACTCCCCGATCTGTGCCCAACTCTGAAATAATTTCCTTCGCGTCATGAAAAAATTATCCAAAACCCCAAACTCACTCATTCAATTAACTCCCTACCCTACCTCTTCCTTACTCAATATTCAATTAACATTGAATCACTTTAAGTCTTGCTATTTTAAAGCCTACTTTGGCTAATCTGTTTTTTTAAATGGCCAGCTCTTCTTTTTACCTCTGAACATTCCATCATCTGAAGACAAGAGAATGTTTGTAAACAAGGCCCTCCATTGTGCTACACAAGGACACATCAAATGCCCTCCAATCTCATTCTCAAAAGTCCAATAGGGTATAAAATAGAGTATAAACCAGCTTGGAACAATTGGGAAGTTTCCAACCCATAGCAGGCGGCGTGCCAAGGAAAGCCGGGCATGGCCTGGTATGACATGAAAATACCTGATAGAGGTCAAAGTAAAAAGGTTTTATAAGTGAACCACCCACATAGTTGTGTAGGAAGCACCCTGCACCCCAGGCTGTGCTGTGTGGGGCTTGACTCCCGTCTGCAGTCAGCTCCTTGGGTGACTTTGGACAAACAGTTTAATTGCTCTGGGCATGAGTTACATCATTTCTAAACCTGTGGCCTCATTTCTAAGATGACATCTACACTGATGAAAGTTCATGCCCTTTTCAACCCAAATTATGTTACTCTAAGTCCTTTAATTCTTTGTTACCAATCAGTCCCTCTTAAAAGTAGCTCACAGCCTAGTATCTTTACAAATAAATTTCATTGCTGTGCATACTTAGCGGATCTCAGGTATCTCACAAACCATTTCAATATTCTTTTCATCTTATGCAAATAGATTTCTTTTGGTCATTTTCCTCTGGTTTCTCCACCCTTCATTTTCTTCTCTATCCCATCTGTCTTCCCACATTGATTCCGGCTGATAGTCTGTTCCTTATCTCTTTGTTTTAACCTGAGAGAAGTTAGTCATTTGAAATGCTTTGATCTATTACAACTATTATAGATGTTGCTATTTCAAGGTTTAAAAAGGGGATAGGGAGAAGCAGTCAGAAAACAGAAGAGCAAGAATGGTAATAGATGTCCCTTGGTGGCCCAAGAATGGCACTGACTTCCTAAGTTTGTAAACCAAAGATCATCCCCTTGATTCCCTGATCGACACAAATCAGATCACTACTAACTCTGAACGCTGGCGAGGGTGTGGATCCCTGGTGCATCACTGCTGGGAGTGTACAATGGCACAGCCACTCTGGAAAAGAGTGGGGCAGCTTCCAATAAAACTAAACATACAGTTACCATGTGCCTTAACAACTCAACTCTTGGGCATTTATGCCACAGAAATGGAAGCTTATGTTCACCCAGACACCTGTACCTACATAGATGTTCATAGCACTTTGTCCACAAGGTCCCAAAACAGGAGACAAGTGAAATGCCCTTCAGTGGGTGAGTAGTTAAATAAACTGTGACATATCCAAACCATGACATACCACTCTGTGATAAAAAGGAACAAACTATTGATAGATGCCACAACTTGGATGAACGTGAAGGAAGATACACTTAATTTTTAAAAAAAAAAAAATCTCAAAAGGTTCTATCTCCATAATTTCATTTTATACAACATTCTTGAAATGACAAAATTATAGAGAAGAACAAGAGAGGGATGGCTGCCAGGGCTGGTGGATGGGGGGGAGAAGGAAGTGGCTGTGGCTAAACAGGATAGTACAGGGGATCCTTGCAAAGGCCTTGTCCTGTGTCTCCAAAGCTGTGGTGGCCACACAAATCTATGCAGGTGATAAAATTACATCAGACTAAATGCACACAAATGAATGCACGTAAAACTGGTGAACTGCAAATAAGGTCACTAAATTGTGTCAATATCATCAACAAAAATGTCCTGATTTTTGGCACTGTACTCTAATTATGCAAGAGAGAGAAGGGGGTATTAATGCTAACAGCATACATATGGACAATAAAGATTTAGAATTAACTTACAGTATAGACTTTTTCCTGTAAAGGCTTTTTTTATCAAATGGAAATGCAAATCTCTCCTAGAGTCCACATTCCCTGAAATTTTAAATGATTCCTAACTTGAGGTGTTCTATTTTGTGGTGGTTGTCATGGTGATGTTTAAAGAGAGGAACTATAAAGTGCTATACAAAGATCCTATTTTCTCGAGTAGCTGGAGTAGCAATTCCTTAGTGCAGCATATGCCATTGGCTCCTCACCCACATGACTTGGCCAACTTCAGAGGTCACCTGCACACAGAAAATGCCAGGGAGTTGACACTTCAGGAACAGCCCTCAAGAAATAAAGGACAAGAGTTGGTGGGTAACACTGCATCTCCCTCCCCAGCTGTGGGATGAGCCTCAGGTGCAACCTACACCGTCTCTCACAGGATCCCCGGCAGGACTGGATCTCAGTTACCCACAACAGTAATCTGCCATGATCACAACTGTTATTGGCTCTTTCTTCTTTCCTGTCTCATTCTCCCCTCTCCCTCATTCCATCTCCCAAACAAACCACCTGAACCCAACTCCTTGCTCTTGGAAGGACTCAGCTCCCACTGAGGAGCCCTGGCTACAGACGCCAGAGCCTGGTTTCTAACTGTGATTTTCCTTTCCCTCATGGATACCAAACTCAAAAAGAGACTGACACAAACTTTATGGGGATTTAACAGCATACAATTTGTTTGCTGAAGATTAATGACAATCCCCTCAGGTAAAGACAGTCTTAGACATTTCTGCAGCTTCTCTCCTATTTGCCTGGTAGTAAATATGGGCATTGGCCATTAGGCTGTTCGTCTAACAAAACCTTCTTGTCTAGGAAGCCTTCTTCACACAGGTTCCATTTGCTGAAACAAATCTGCATTCAGTGCCCACGTCTTTAGAAAGCTGCCACACGTGTGTTCTGGATTCTAGAAGCAGACCATCTGGACCCACAAACCCAGGAGTCCCATCCAAGAGGCTGAGGTGTTGACCAGTTTTCAAGAGTCTGACTAAGTGACTTAAGGAAGTCAACTCACAGCAAACTCTGGTCTGCACGAAGAAGAAAGGATGTTTCAGGATCCTGAAGATCACGCCAAATATGACCCACCTAGACCAGCTATCATCCTGGTAATTAGCATCTTTAATTGCTGTTCCCTGAATCTTGGCTGGGACCAAGGCTAACCTATACTGGTACAATTTTTCAGTGGTTCTTCTGTAAATATGCTTATGTCTGTGTGTGCCTAGTTAAATAGGCAAATATCTAAATACTAGAGGCTCAAATAGGCAAATACCTAAATACTAGAGGCCCAATGCATGAAATTCATGGAAGGGATTTAGCTCTCACAGCTCTGGCTTCATCCAGAAGGTTGTCCAGAAGGAAGTCCGGAAGGTCGTTCGGCTGTCCAGTCTAACTAGCATATTATACTTTCATTACTACAGATACTTTGAAAGACTTGGAGAGAGAGTAGGTGCGAGGGAAAAAAAGACTGGGAGTGTGAATATTTAGAACCCAGCCGTGCCTGGGCCTGGCAAGTAAGGGAAGAGCTATTTTGGCCACATCCCGTGGACTTCCTTACTTATCAGCAAAATAAAGGGTTTGAATTAGATGAGAACGAAAAACCAAGCTCTGTTGCAGCTTGACAAGTCTGTGACTCTAGATCGCATTTTTTGTTTTGTAGAAATAGGATCCACTAACACTATTACTATCCATGCACTGATTCACTTAACATCTACTGAGCATCCTCTCCGTAGCAAGCACTGTATAAGGGACACCAAAACATCACCATGCATGGACAAAGGCCGGCCGCAGCCTCTGATACAGTTCAGATTCTTACGTCCACATTCCCGCCAACTTGGCTTCATTTGTTGCACATGCAATGTTCCAGAACCCACTGTCCACCAGGCTAAGCTTGTCCCCGAGCACTCCAAAAAGATATATAAAGCCTCAGTCTATACATTCACAGAAGCAGGCAACAGGAGATAGCTATCACCAGGAATTGCCCACCCACCAAGACAAGACACAATAGCAATCTGCCCCAACAGGAAATCAGGGTGCTCAACGGAAGAGAGGAATTTGGATGCTGGATAATGTGTGTCCTCCACATCTGCTTCCCTGAGCTTTCTGACACACCCAACGAAATGCATATGTGCATTGGGGGAGAAGGAACCATACCCTTCGTGCAGTTCTCTAGTGATTCTGGTTTAGGCAGAAGGAAGTGGAGTCCTGGGGTCTTTCACATTCATGGACAGATCGGTTTCCACTTCGTTCTTCATAATGTTCTCACCTGAGACATAGCTGTGAAAACGCTGCCCAAGACTCTGGACACTAGAGGGGGATCACCTTTCTGGCTCTGACTGTCAGTATATTGTCACCACCACATCCTCAAAGAGATCAGCAGAGGAAATGGTCAGGGTGATACTCAGGATAAGGGTGCCATTCGGTGCCCAGGTCATGGGGTGCTTGAGGAGCTTCCCAGTATTTTGTGGATGAACACCACTGGCTGTGCTGGCCCAACTCAGCAATGAGCTTGGCCTCCTCTGATTGGGGGCACCAGGATGCCACAGGTCCTCAACCTTCGCGTTGGAAGTCCTAATTCCACCACTGCTCTTTGCTCCACCTCCTCTCTCACTAACTGAATAACTGGAGTCACTGGAAAGCTGATATAAAAGAACCTTTGGCATTGCTCAGCCCTCAAGCAATTAAACCTAAAATTGGTACAGAAATGCAAAGGACTTAGAATAACCAAAACGAGTTTGAAAAATATGTCAAAAATGATGAAATTCTGCTTTTTAACTGTGTGGCTTATTTTAATTATATCTCTAGAGAACTTTTTTTTTTAATAAGGATAAACACCATCTGGATATCGAAAACATCCCAGGTATAGGCCCATACAAAGACTTGGCCATGACACCATTATGACTGTGCCCCTCCCAAGTCCCACCCACCCTCAGAAGTAAGCACTATTCTGGTTTTGGCACTTATCATTCACTTGCTGGTTTTAAAACTATGCTTACTATATATGTAGCTTAATTCTATCTGTTTTTTACTTTTGAATAAAGAAAGTCACATTCAATACCTTCTTCTGTGTCTTGCTTTTCTTGTTCTATTGTTTGTTAGTAACATTCTTATATGTTGATGTGTGTAGTAGTAGTAGTAGTATATTTACTTTCACTGCTGTATAGTATTCTAAAATGTTTTTACTCACTCTGGTCTTAATGGATATTAGTATTGTTTCCAGTGCCTTACTGTTTTGAACATCACTGTCATGAGGGCATGCACAATCATTTCTCCTGGGTACATAATTATAGCCTTCCCAGTCAGAGCATATTTGCATCTTCTCCTTTATTAAATAACTAGAGGCTCAGTGCACAAAATTCATGCATGGGGAGGGGGAGTTGTCCCTTAGTACAGCCTGCACCCTTGGGGGATGTCCAACTGCCAGTTTAGGCCCAATACCTGTGGGATTGTCCAACCAGCAGTCGGACATCCCTCTCACAATCCAGGACTGCTGGCTCCTAACTATTTGCCTGCCTGCCTAATTGCCCCTAACCACTTCTGCTTGCCAGCTTGATCACCCGCTAAATGCTCCCCTGCTGGCCTGGTTGATGCCTAACTGCTCCCCTGCCGGCCCCATTGCCTCAAACTGTCCTCCCCTGCTGGCCTGATCTCACCCCCAACTGCCCTCCCCTGATCTTGTGATGATATGGGGGTGGCCATCTTGTGGCAGCCATCTTGTGATAACATGGGGGCAGCCATCTTGTGATGACGCAAGGGCGATATGCCACCTACGTTTTTATCAGTATAGATATGAAACTACTTTCAAGTACTTGTATCACTAGTCGTGTAATAAACGACCCAGTTGCTTTATCCCTCAACAACACTTAATATGTACAAGATTTCTAAATGTGACCAATCTGAGAATCACAAGTTGGCCTTTAATTTTTGCATTTCCAAAGTCTACCTCTCTGCATATCAGTTCTCCCCTCTAGATGTTCCAACCCTGAAAGGCAGGAAGCATGCATTATTTAGCTCCGTGCCTCTGGTGTGCAGCAGAATGGCAAGCACACAGGGCCATTAACGTTGGTGGGATGAATAAATGATGCCAGTTCCTGGGCTCCCCAATCCACAGGCTCCAAAGGGAACAAAATAGGAAGCCCGGGTGTGGACAAGAGAGGGGCAGCCGATGGTTGGTTGATCCCATCACTTGCCAACTTAGACCTCAGTGGCCATGGAGGGAGAGGACACACAGAACAGGAGCCTAGAGCTGAGAGGAAGGCCTTGGTTTTTGTTTTCCTTGTCTTTAAATCCTCTGTCACGTGCATTGGGGCCTCATGCTGGAACAGTAAAGTGGGGCTAAGCGTGAAGGGGGAAATGACGCTACCTTGTCATCTCTGCCTCACAGAGCAATGTGAACCCAGGACCGAGAACGGGGATTGCAGGGTCCCCTGTCACCGTGGCCAAATTCCTGTTCTCGGGGAAACGTCTTTGATGTCTGCCTCCGTTTTTCAGACGGAGACCAAAAATGGGCCCCTTCCGGAACCTGGGCGGATGCTGAGTAATTCCGCGGAGAGCCTGAAGTCGGTCGCCCAGCGATGCTGCTGGCGCTGCGCAAGGCCCGCGGCGCCCCCTGAGCTGCAGCGGTAGACGCCCACCGCCTGCCTGCTTCCCCTCCCGCCTCCCCAGCCACTCCGTCCTCCTGAGCCACCAATGGCGCGTTCCTGGCAGCTGCCTCGTTGCAGAAATCTGCGCCAAAATTAGACCCATCAAACTGTCAGCCCCGTGGTGGGGCTGCTCCCCTGTCAGCTCACGTCATGACAACCGATGATAGAAATGCTGCTATTCGGGCTGCATGGGGAGCGTCTGTTTCCTTTTATAAATCGCTTTTTTAATAAAAAAAAATAAAAAAAAGAAGCCTGAGCGAGACCCCTGACGTGGGTGGAGGAGGGCATTGCAGGGTGCTGAGGTAGGGAGGCGGCTCAGTACCTGCTGGAGGTAGCACTTCCTCTAGAAATTCCGAGGGTGGCTGGGGAGAAGGGGGGGCAGTAGAGAAAAGGGGGGAATAGACAGAGAAAAGAATAGCCTTTGGAGGGAGGGGGAGAGGGAAAAGAAAAGGGGGGAAGAAGGAGGGAGGAGGGAAAAGGAAGGGATTCACAGGAGTCACCCCTTCTCCTTCCTGGGGTCCTCCTCTTAAACACCACCTAGCACTTGCCTCTTCATGAGCCCAACGTTGTGACTGAGTTAACACTCAGTCTCACATTCTCAGGTGGGAAGAAGAGCTCCCATCAACTTGGGGGCCTTTGTCCCAGGGCAACGCCAAAGCTTGTGAAAGACAGAAGATTGTCCTCTCCAACTCTCCCTACTGCCCTGGCATTGACAGCGTGGGGAGAGGGCTGAGTGGAGCCGAGGGTTTCTTATCCCAAACACAGACAGGCTCCTTGACAGGCCTGTGATCCAGGATTGCTCAACAACCTAGAACCTGGGGGGAGAAGCATGAGCTGAATCCCTGCCCCTAACCCTGGCCCCTGCCCAGGAACACACACACACACACACACACACACACACACACACACACACGGTGTGCATACTTGTGATGACTAAAGAGCCCAAGACACAGATGAAGCATATTCATAGTCAGCACCTGAGCATAGAAGTGAAAGGAATCTTAGCATCTTTAGGAAACTAAAGCCCAGAGAAGTCAAGTGACTTTTCCAAAATTGCACAGCTTGTATTTGTCTAGAGCCAGGCTCTGCGCCAGCTCCGGGGGTTTCTGCAGACATAAGAAGAAACTCAGGCCCTAACCGGTTTGGCTCAGTGGATAGAGTATCAGCCTTCAGACTGAAAGATCCCAGGTTCGATTCCGGTCAAGGGCATGTACCTTGGTTGCGGGCACATCCCCAGTAGGGGGTGTGCAGGAGACAGCTAATTGATGTTTCTCTCTCATCGATGTTTCTAACTCTCTCTCTCCCTCTCCCTTCCTCTCTGTAAAAAAATCAATAAATATATTTTTTTTAAAAAAGAAGAAGAGACTCAGAGGAATAACAGCATGATGATAATAGCGATGCTACTGTTCCCTTACCAAGGACAGATTGTATGCCAGACACTGTTCTAAGAGCCTCTGTTAATTGACATATTTACTTCGCACCGAAACTCTATATGAGTAGACGATAGTCCTAGCATCTTCATATTTGCAGATGAGCAACCTGAGGTGCCGAGAACTTATATAACTTCAGGTCATGCAGCCCCTACGTGTAGGAGCCCATCTAAGTGCAAGAATCCATCCCAAATCATGCTTTTCCATCCTGTGGGGGTACTGGACAGAGGTCGGGAGATGAGCGTTCTAGACCTGCCCCTGCCATGGGCAAGTAGACTCCCTCCGAATGTCCCTGATGACTTCCAAGGAGGTGGATAGTTTGAGCTCTGGCACAGGTGTGTGACTTTGGGAAAATGTGTAATAAGGGGTTTAGATGCCCAAACCCTGGACACTTTAAAGGTCTTCAGAACTGGACCTTGCCCAGCTTCTGGGAACTAACCACTGATAAGAGTGTCTCTGCACACCTGGGTGCTTGGACCATACCTGGCAGGTTATGCTAACTAAGTGATTTATTGAGGGTGGGGGGCTTGGACCACATTCATCCGTGTGACCTCTGAGGGGTGGGCTGGAGACTGAGTGATTAGGATCGGTCATATGGGCACTGCATGCCGATGTGACTGACTCCCCAAAAAATGCCCTGGACCCCGAGGCTCGAGTGAGCTTCCCTTGATGAGCAAAACTTTGTGTATGTACCTCCAGCTTTCAGAACTGTGAGAAAGACATTGCCATTGTTTATAAGCCACACAATCTATGGTGTGTTTTTAGTTCTTTTTTTTGGAGAGGGTGAGGAAGAGACATCTATTTATTGTCCACTTATATATGCATCCATTGGTTAATTATTATATGTGCCCTGACTGGAGATGGAGCTTGCAACCTCAACACGTTGGGACAGCGTTCTAACCAAATGAGCTACCCGACCAGGGCTCAGGCTCTGCAGCCTGAACTGAGACACCAGCCCTCCTTGCACCGAGAGGTGGCTATGTGACTACACACGGACCAATAGTGTGTGAGCAAAAGTGGGATGTGGGACTCCCGGGAGACGCCTTCAAAGACGAGTGCACTTCCTTCCTGTCCCTCCCTCCTTCCTCTGCCTGGGGTGCGGGCACTGAGCAATGGTGGAGGCTGGAGGGCGTCTTCATCCGTCCATCCACAGGAAGCTGTGCTCTAGGGAGAGGGCGGGGGCCTGGTTTCCCCGGGACTCCATGAGGTCCCCTGTCAGCCCTGCCCTGTCTCCCGCAAATTTCTTTTTCAATAAGAGACAAACAGCATCCATCTTGGTTAAGCCATTATTATTATTTTGGCCCTTCTGCCACTTGCAGCTGAGCCTCTCCTAACCAATCTGAGCCCATCTACTGCCTGCACCAGAAAGCAATGATGATTCATTTAAAAGCACTCTATCCAGAATACTATCTTCTCCTATTTCCTACAATCAAATTACCAAGAGACCAATTGGATTTTTCAAGTCTTTCAAAATGTTCTTTTTAGATGTTCTTGGTATTAAATAGTAACAGAATTTAAATGGCATCAACAAAACACACAGACGTGCCTGTGATGATATGTTACATAAATCTGTGAGGGAAAGACCCGCACCAGAGCAGGCAGATGCAGCGAAAGGGGGAAACAACAAGCCGGATCTCAGAGGTCTGCCTCTAGCTCCTTCCATCTTGTCCGAGGTGGCCACCTGGGAACTAGCCATGTTTGCATTCCGGGCATCCTCCCTGTTTCTAGGGAGAGTTGGGGGCAGTAAAGGACTGTGAGCCTCACTGTTCTCTTTTCCTGGATGCCCACTGTCTCCGGACCCTGAGCTCCTTGCAAACACAAGTTGTTTATTTCATTCATGGTATATCTCTCCCGATGGAGCACAGTGCCAGAGGGCGTGGCTCTGAGCCCCGGCTCCATCAGCGACATGCAAGTGGTACTAACCACAGGATGATACCTGAGTCCTAGAGAACACTCTCTTTATTGTAACTATATTCTGAGCGTCTCCTCATATGTGCCAACCATTTGATTTTCATCTTCTGTAATGTCCACCACAACCTTAGGAAGTGGGCATTGTTACGATCCCTATTTTACAAATGAAACAAGTGAGCCACAAAGAAGCTCGATATGTTGCCCAAAGTTATTCAGTTACCAAGAAGCAGGCCAAGGATTTGAACCCAGAAGTCCGACTCCAGAGTCCATGCACTTGACCTCTCTCCCTTGTAAGAGGGAAGCAAGACACCGATGTTGTTGTCATTGTTATTGTTACAGACCGGAAAGAAGGGAGGGAAGCCTGGGTCTGGGTCTGGGCCTGGATCAGAACTGTGCTTAACATTTATATTATTGCCTTTCATTTACAGAGACTTATTTCCAGGGTACCGATAAGGTTGCCATGACTCAGGAAGGCTAAAGAAATCCCCACGACCTCGCAGCTGTAATGACAGCATCTGGACTTTGTTCCTTGTCTCTCTGCCTTCGGAGCTCAGGCCCTTTCAGTCCTAGTGCCCCCTCCTGCCCACAGCAGGTGGAATGGCCCTCTCTCCCAGGCTCCCACCCACTCCTCCTGAGGACCTAACCCTTTTTATTCCAACAGAAGGCGATTGCCATTGTAAGGAAAACGTTTTAGTGGAACATTCGAAAAACATTTATATCCCAACACACGCGAAAAATATATCTGAGGCAACACAAAAAACCATATAGAAGGCTAATAAGATAATTATTGTTAATGGGGGAACAAGGGGTTGCTAAATAGTCTTGACAAACTCATTTGAGTCTTGGTCTGGCCCAGAAGTGGTTGTGGGTCCGAGTTGGCCCTCAGACTCACAATACACAGAGAGGCTGCACCCCGTGCCATGTGTACCCAGCTTTGTGGAAGGGTATGGACCTCGGAATCCAGCAGGTGCGGCCTCTTCAGCTCATCGGGAGGCTCAGCAGCCACCCACAGGGGCAGGCACAGCTGCCAAGAATGAGAGTCAAACATGTAGGGTCATCTAGAAGCAGAGCAGCACAGAGCACCTTGGTTTCCCACCAGTTTTTTAAAAATGTGTTTTTATTCACTTTTGAGAGAGAGGAAGGGGGGAAAAGAGAGCGAAAGAGAGAGAAACATCCATGTAAAACATCAATCAGCTGCCTTCTGTAAGTCACCTAAAGGGGATCAAACCCACAACCCAGGCACATGCCCTGACCAGGAATTGAACTGGTGATCGTTTGGTGCACAAGATGATGCTCAACTGACTAATCCATGCCACACCAATCTTTTATGCCATCCTGTGGGCACAAGGTGTGCATGCCAACACTCAGCTCCCCTGCTCAGATGAAGCCTCCCAGATCGGGGAATCTTGCAGACACAACAGTCCTCATTTGTCTTACTTCTGTCCTTCCCACAGAGCAACACCATGAGGAGAAGACTATCTCTGAGATCACCCAGGCCCAATGTCAACCCTCCACTCTGAGTTATCACAATAAGGATGTGTAGGAAGCAGCTGATCAATGTTGCTCTCTCACTGAGGTTTCTAAGTCTCTATCCCTCTCCTGTCTTCTCAGTGAATATCAATAAAATGTATTTTTTTCAAATGCAAAAACAGTTCTTAGTTTGTGAGTTGTACAAAAACAAGCTGTGGGCTGGATTTGGCCGTGGGCCACAGCTTGCCAACCCTTGTTTTGAACTACTGAGCTTTGGGATGGTTTATTACACAGTGATAGCCAACTAACATACCACATGGTCTTTGTTTGCTGTTATATAATATTCCCTTGCAGATAGAGACTAAGCCATGAGGTTCATTGCCTCCTGAATGAAGAATTTGGCCTATAATTGAAAATAAAACCCAAAAAGAGCCATTAATCAAACGTGAGTCTCATCACTGATTTTCTCAGTTACTTTAATAAAACTATAGCCTGAAAGCCAATCTTTATAAGAAAGATTTCCAAGTTTTTGTTTGTTTGTTTGTTTTTTAAATTTTCAAATTTCTCCTTTTTATTAAACTTAGAATTATATTTTGAAGAGTATCTCCTTAGGCTTATTTGCATATACAGAGGAATTATGGGTAGTCCCAGTAACTGTCAGAGAGCTTTACTAGGATTTTTTAACTTCTTTTTTTAAAATTTCTTTATTGATTAAGGTATCACATATTTGTCCTCAACCCCCCATTCTAATCTCCCACCCCCCTATTGTCCTTAATTACTGGTTAGGCTCATGTGAATGCACATAAGTCCTTTGGTTGATCTCTCCCTTTTATCCCCACCCTTCCTTTGAGGTCCAACAGTCTGACCCATGGCTCCTTATCTCTGGGTCTGTTCTTGTCATCAGTCTATGTTGTTCATCATTTCCCCTAGATGAGTGAGATCGTGTCCTACCAGAAATATACTTTAAGAATAAAAAATGAGACAAGCAATAGAAAGATTTCCAAGTTTTAAAAACTAGTGGCCAGTATTATGGGATTCCAGACAAGGGTATCAGCATATAATCCCAAACAGTCAGATAAGAGCAGTCTCTCCTGAGCGGAAACTATTGCTGGGACCAACCATGCAGCTGAGATGGGCAAAAGCCAGGGACAGAGCGTCCTGCCCCTTTCTCCATGGCCATGCAGTCATGTAAACCCAATCCTCTAAACCACATTCCGTGCACTATAAAGAGAAGAAGCAGGAAATAAGAAAGACTCAGAATTTAACTGAGTCATGCCTGCAGAGGATGAATAGCCCATTTAAATCACTGAATTGGACTGAGTTTACTGGATTGGACTAAATTTAGTTTCCCCCTACTACTCAGCATGTTGGAAACTTAAAAGGGAGATAGATTTGTTGTAAGAAATGATATAAGTCTGTTATGAGGTGAATTGTGTCCCCCCCCCAAAAAAAATATTTATTGAAATCCTAACCCCCAGTACCTGTGAATAAGACCTTATTTGTAATCAAATTAAGATAAGGTCACGAGGGTGAGCCCTAATCCAATATGGCTGTCCTTATCATCAATATGGTGTCCTGACAAAAAGGGGGAAAGAAACTCACACAATGAGGGAGGCAGAGATTGGCATTCTGCAGGGAGGAAATGCCACGGGTTGTCAATGACACCAGAAGCTAAGAGAAAGGTGGAAACAGGTCCTCCCCTAGAGTCTGGGAGAAAGGCCCAGAGATCCAAGAGTGGCCTTGCTGACCCCTTGATGTCAGACTTCCAGCCCCCGGAATCCTAAGGGGACACATTTCCCTCATTTTAAACCACCCACGTGGTTTCTCACATACAGCGGCCACAGGAAACTAATACAAGCGCATTTCTTGTTACAGACAGTAACTACATCTCCTAATTAACTTCAAACATTATTTCCGCACTCCTTTTCTTTAAGCCCCTAACTTTGGTGTGCATCTGAAAATCATCCAGAGAAGGAACACTTCTGAACCCCATTCTCAGAGGCTCTGATTCACTTTGTATAACGAAACCCGGCAATATCTTTAGCAAAAGCACTTTCTAGTGATTCTGACCAAGCAGTTAGAAAAATGCTTTCCCCAGAAGCAGCCATGGAGGGACCCCCAAAATTCAAAGTGGCACGGAGCTGCCCACCCAGGAAGCTGTTGTCCCAGTGTGGAGGTTTGCTCAAGCGGGAGAGTTTGGGTATAATAGCCCCTCTCCTATGGCATCCCTCAGGGAGAAAGAAAAGCAGGGCAGAAGCTGCCTCAGCTCTGGCCCTGCCTCCCTCCCCAAATAAGGACCGTGGAGGAGACTCAGGAGAAAGGCGCCCCCTGGTGGCTCTGTTTGGTTTTCCAGGTACCTAGCACCTGGCAGCCAGCCTTTAAGCTAATATCTCCCCCACGTAAATGGAAGGCCCTGTAGTAAGTAATAAAGCAGGGCGATGGAACAACTTATTGTGATCTTGACTCATATGGCAATAAATATGAAATCGGAATAGAGAAGCGGAACATCCACAGGAAATGGCAACTGCCTTTTATGGGTCTAAAATTTCATAACAGAAGAGAAAATCACTACCGGGCTCTGAAAAGCCAAGCCAGTCCTTTTTTTTTTTTTTTTTTTTAATCCGTTTCTGAAGAAAGCAAGATGAAATTGTGGAAGGCAGAGCTGAGTTGCGGGGAGGTGAGGAGGAGTCAAGTCATTTGGAAAGAAGGCCTCTGTTTTATTTTAAATATTTAAAAAGATTTCATATTTATTTTATGGGGGGAAATGTGAGCAACATAAATCAAAAGGTTTTTAAAAATGCATTGGATTTTTTTAAAGCAGCCAACATCTAGTATTAACTGTGTTTTCTCCTTCCTACCCTCTCCCGCTGATTGAATCACAAAATGGTAAAATAATGAACCGCAGAATTCAGTGCTGTGCCTCATCAATACTTATCATTTGCAAGCCTCTGTGTATTTCTGATAAAAAATAATTTCATAGTTTCGCTGGACATCTCCTATGTGTCAGGCCCTCACATGCATTGTCTCTGATCATCTGAAACATCCTACAAGTCAGATATTACTCATCACCCTTTTCAGCCAAACAGCTCACTGGCACTAAGTAAAAGGGCCAGGAGGTGACTCCAGCCTTCCTGACCACAGGGCTCACGAATGATCTTCTCTGAAGAAAGAGCTTGGAGCACATCTTGAACTCCCATTTTCCACAATAAAAACAATTCCGGAAATGGGGTTCACACAAAATGGGTCTGAGGTCTCTCATTCAGGTGATGCAAATGTTCTAAAACTGGATTGTGGTGACGGCTGTACAACTCAGTCAACTTAATGAAAAATCATTTCATTGTACCCTTGAAATGGGCGGAGTTTATGATGTGTAACATTACCCCTCAATGGAGCGAATAAAACACAAGGTCACAGAAGAAGAATATATTGAAACCAAAGTCTATTAATATGAAAGGAGTCTAAGAGAGATAGAGTTGTTTCTCCATAAACCTGGCAACAGATGAGGGGTGAACCTGATGGAGAGATGGCCCAGCGCTCACCATGAAGATCATCTGGCAAATTTAGACTCCTTCTGTGGCTGAATTTCTTGTCTCAGTTATAACCTCTCTCCCACCAGTTTTATAAATGGCTCCTTATTTTTCCCTTCCTACCAAAACCTGCTTGCAAACCTTTTGTTTATACTAATGTGTCAATAACTGATGTGCATTTAAAGGCTATCCTTCTGACTGGTATGCATGCATATAAGAACAACCAATGGACACAAAACTCTGGGGAGGGAGGGCATCTATGGGGGGGGCAATGGTAAGCTATGTACACAGATAATACCTTAATAAATTTTTTAAATATATTTTATTGATATTTTACAGAGAGGAAGAGAGAGAGATAGAGAGCTAGAAACGTCGATGAGAGAGAAACATCGACCAGCTGCCTCTTGCACACCTCCTACCAGGGATGTGCCCGCAACCAATGTACATGCCCTTGACCGGAATCGAACCCGGGACCTTTTGGTCCGCAGACCGACGCTCTACCACTGAGCCAAACCGGTTTCGGCAAATACCTTAATAAATTTTTAAAAAATAAAATAAAGGCTCTCCTTCTGAGGGAAACAAGTAATTTTAAAACTCCAAGTATGGAATCACCCCCCTTCTCTCCTAAAGAACACAATGGACACAATGGAACATTTCACTTACATTCCCAAGCCACTTCAACATCAACGTGCAGATTCTAAACCCACTATTATATCTCCAATCGCCCCACTGGTCAGGTTGTCTCCCATTCTAAGTTCCCTTACTCTGCTGGTCATTCACGTTTCTCTGGCTCCTGCTCCATCTGCCCACGGAGTCTCAGCCACTCACAGACTCCTCCAACCCCACGTTCTTCTGGTGAACCCCGAGATTACATCCTATGAGTTCTTGGATCATCTGAGGCAATCACATGGCATCTGCCATTTCTATCTCCTGCTGCTGCTCCAACCCCCTCCCCTAAATACACCTCATCCTAGGGGCACCCTCTTGCTATGGATCATCCCCCCCCTCCTACACACACACACACACACACACACACACACACACACACACACATTGTGCTATTCCTTTGCCAGCCAGCAGCCTGCTCTTAATGGATAGCTATGTGTCCTCTGGACAGGGCTGGCCATCAGGGACTTCCACTGGCGCATGGGAGACTTGGGGGGGAGGGGTCAGAGCTGCATGCTATTCTGGTTTGAAAGCTCTCCCACCCCTCTTGTGTGCTATACTGTTAGGAAGGTCCCAAAGGAATCCTTCCTCCCCACACCCCATGGGGGAAAAAAATCCACAGTTCAATGCAGGGATGTTATCTGAATGAGATCTTCTACCTGGAAGAACCACCAAACACACTGCCCTCCTTTAATAAACGGAAAATACCACCCACTGGGCCATTTTTAATCTTGACGGACAAACCATCCCAGTGCTTTGCATTATCTTACCCAGAGCAAAGTCACACTGGAGTCAGCTCAGCCTGCAGTGGCCTGTCCCACTCCAATGAAGCCTCAAATTACCCAGCTGCCGGCCAGAGGCCAGGGAAATTAATCCAAACGTGCTTTAGAGAACCCAAGCGCAGGAGAAAGAGCTTTCTTTATAGGGTGTTCTTTAAGAAAGTGAATACTTTGAAAAGGTACTCCCAACAGACAATTGTGTTGATTAATAAGAATAATAAAATCAGTATGGTAACCCGATGCACTCCTTTGGGTCTGGATGTATTTTTTATTTTTGCCTTTTTGTGTGTGTGTTTTTCCCCCTGCAATTTTCATCAGAGAAAGCCTCTGAGTCTTGCTTTTAAAGTGGATTATTCTCTAGCAGCACTTTTTAAAAAATCAGCCACAGTCTGATTTTTTTTTCTGTCAAAAGAAGCAACAAAATCTGTTGCCTTCAGTGATGTCTCCCTGGGTTCTGAGGAGTCTAAGCTATGCTGTAAGCCCCGCCTGGGACCTCATGGCAGCACATACCGTGTTTCCCCGAAAATAAGACCTACTTACAGGTTTCCTTCTGAGTGAAATATAAGGCATCCCCCTGAAAATAAGGCCCCCAGGCTCTGTCTCAGAATGAAAACTAATTTACCATAAACTGGTCGCTAGGGCCGCCCCGACTGGCATCTAGCAACCAGTGACGTCACGCGGAGTCCTGACCTCACTGCTGTGTGAATGGAGAGAAATCAGCGTGGAAACTTTGTGAAACCTAAACTGCAAGAAGTTGTGACTTGGGTGAAGAATTCATGGGAGAAAATCACTGACAGTTGCATTGCAAATGCACTGCGAGCAGGCTACCTTGACAAGAAGTACTCACTTAAAGACAGTGCTAGTGCTAAACAGGAGAGATTTGGTCCACTGATTCTGAAAGAAATGGAGTCACAAGAAATTCACCAGGAAATTCAGGAATTGGATTGTTATGATGATGTTCCAGAAGATGATGACATGATTGTCATTGAATAAATGAGTAAATTCTTGATACTGCAGGATTCACAGTTTGTCTGGTTTGTGTTGACAACTACCATACTACCGTACCATATACAGGTAATACATTTCCTTTATTTTCATTTAACAATAAATGTGCACCGTATTCTTCTTCATGGAAAAATAAGACATCCCCTGAAAATAAGACCTAGCGCATCTTTGGGAGCAAAAATTAATATAAGACACTGTCTTATTTTCGGGGAAACAGGGTACTTTCACTCCCTCAGTGCACTCACCCCCCAGGTCCTATCCACACCTTCATCCTGGGATTTCCAGCCCCCCTCCCCCAGCCTGTTATTAATTATTCCTTTCTGTATTGACAGGGTTTGCAATGTATTTTTTTTCCTAAACAGATCTCATGCATTTGTTTCAGTTACTCTTTTGAGAAGGAAACCAGAGGAGGTTTTCGGAATTACCTACCATGTTGTAGGAAATGAGAAGAAAGTGGGGACCCCTGTGTAGTGTCACTGGGACTAGATCCCTCCCCTCAGGACACCAGAGGAAACAACGCTGTCCATCACCCTGCCCGGACACCCACAAGCTGACACCCCTCATCCCTGCAAAGGACCCAGGCAGCGGCGGATTAACAGCCACCCGAGAGAGGTGCCTCACACCCCGACTCTGCAAAAGGTAAAAGTTAACTGAGGGAGGGAAACCAACAGATGGGAAGCACGGAGGGAATAAAGGAGTGACCGCTGAGCTCCAGGGGCTGATCCTGAGAAAGCAAGGAGTTTGGAGAAATGAAAGTGGATGACAAGAGGTTTGGGGAAGAGGTGAGGCTTGAGCTGGACCTTGAGTGAGCGGGATCAAAGAGGCAGAGGAGAAAAGGAAAAGCGTTCCGCGGGTGAGCAGTGAGAGAAAAGGCAGGAAGGAAGCTGGTACAAGTGGCAGGGAGAGGTGGAATCAGAGGAGGGCCAGTGTTCCAATTTTACGCAACCAAGGCTCGGAACATGCAGGCCAGTCAGGTAACCAGCTTAGTCTGAGTTCTACAAGCTAAAACTCCTAAGCCCCCAACTTGTTTTCCTTGGTTGGACCCACACACAGAGACAAATAGAGATAGAAACGAGATTGGAGTGAGACACAATTTATTACCTTGCTCGGTGGCTTCCGGGCTCGGCAACGGATGCGTCACAGACCGTGAAGTGAAGATCAGACAGACGAAGAGACGTGGTCCGGTTGGAGGCGAGGTCACCTAAGTGAAGCTCTCAATGTCTCAGTTTATAGAGCCCTTATGTTCAGGGCTGGCCTGTCCATATTTCAGGGCTGGCCTGTCCATATTCCAGGGTGTGGTGGACCTTCTGTCCTTATCTGTAGTTCGCAGCCGGCGGTGCTCCCAGGTCTTCGGTCTGTGTGCAGTCCGTGCTTTGCCCTGTCACCACTCAAGCTTACATGCTAGGGTTCAGGCCTTTACTCCATTTTGAAATGCTTTCACACAATTTCACACAATTACAACTTATTTTAGATTCTATATACTTATATAAGGTTCATATTCAGTGAAATATATATCTTATCTTAATACTATATCAGCCAGGAAGAAAAGGCAAGTCTGCTCGCACGCCACACGCGGTGTGAAGTAACAGGGCGGTCTGCCGAGGGGGTGGCAGTAAGAGACCACGTGGTGGGGAGTGTCTCCTGGGCCAGCAAGCATGGGAGCTGTTGTGAGCCCTGCCCCTTAAGGAACAAGGAGAGTGTGTGAATACCAGGACCCAGAGAGAGCAGCTCTTTGGAGGGAGACACCTGGCGACACCTGGGCCTTCATGAGGCAGCCCCCCCCCCCCCCAATCAGGGAGCCTGCCGGCAGGGAGACAGGGAAGGCCCAGCCTAACCAACAGCCGCCTGCTGCCATGCTCCAATCTTTGTTCAGCATGAACTAAGCAGATGCCCCAGAACCTGCGGACACCTGGGTGGCGAAGGGCAGAGTGGGCAGTGGTGAGACAGCCAGCAGATGAGTCACTGGAGGCAGTGTCTCAGGTCCTGTAGCAACCTCAACTGGACATAATGGCTTTCAGGCCGCGTGTAATACCGTAGATGAGAGCCCCCCCCCCTCCTTCCTCCCCCAGGTGGACTGCAATCAGTCCTCTTGTTCCCCAAGCCTCTGCCCAAGTGTTTTAATTGAGCCCCCAAAACCCCAAACGCATTCCATCACATCAGCCCTGTTCCATTTCCCTCCCAGCGTCATCGGACACGATCCCGCTTCCCTCTGCCGTGCATTGTCATCTGCCCCTGGGAGACCGCAGGCTCTTCCGTGAGTCACCGTTCTCCCCGCACTGAGTACAAGGACGACGGGGGTCCCCGCCTGCTGAAAGCTGGACAAGGATCGCTCACAGGCAGGAACAAAACCTACAAGGCCAAGACACAAACTGTGCTCAAAGCAACCTCCAGTTGAGGAGGGAGCAGCCGGGGAGAGGACAGGAAATGGGGGAGAGAGAGAGAGAAAGAGAGAGAGAGAGAGAGAGAGAGAGAGAGAGAGAGAGAGAGAGAGAGAGATGAAAGGCTCTTTCCCTTTCAAATGTCACATGTGGTCACAGCAGGTGGCTGCAAAGTACCAGAGTTCTCTGCCACCTCCGGGAGCTTTCTCCACCTCTCCCCTCTCCGTAATGGGGAGCTGGAGAGAGCCCCCCATCTGGCACCCGGCCTCCACCGAAGCGGCCCCTCTTGCAGGAGCCGCCCGGAAGATCAGGGAGCACAGAGGGCCTTTCCGGGTGGGGGGTCCCCGCCATGCATGGGTCTGGGCTGCACCCAGTTCCTGCGGGAGGGAGGTCTGTTCTGACACCAGACAGCCCCCGTCAGCGTCTCTGCTCCCGAAGCTGCCGGCATGAGGAGTGGGCCGCCCAAAGGTGGAGGCGATCGATTAGCTCATCTCTAATTGTGTGGAATTTGCGATTAGGCAGCAAGTTTATTCTGAAACCCCGGCAAAGACAAGAAGCCCAGCACCAGGGCTCTGGTGAGGACCAGGGGGCGGAGTTCTAGAGCGCCCTTTAGAATAGAACGGCTTGTCGTTGCCATGGAAACCAGCTCCCTGGGAGTCTGCAGGCACCTGATTCTATAATTATAAAGGGGATCTGATAAGGGCTGGGAGGGGTGTGCGTGTGTGTGTGTGTGTGTGTGTGTGTGTTTCTTTATAAATTGCATTCCGCGGCTGAAAATAGAAGGACCTGGGGAACAAAGCCTGTTATTAGCCACCATCTGCTAAGAGGAGGAGGCCACCCTTCAGCTGCCGCCTGGAGAGGCTCCTCCTATAAGCTCTGCACATGTGCCCAGCATGCCAGGGGGTCCACCAGGACTCACTGTGCCGGGAAGGGGCGGGTGCATCCAGGCAAGCCGGGTGAGAAGGTGGCCGCAGGCGGCCATGGCCCGATCCGTGTTTATCGCCCACTGTCTGAGCGCCAGCAGCACGTGTGCCCCGCCCGAGGGGCGTCTGCAGGGTCCCCTCCTCCCCTCCGTGCCCCTCCCTGGTTTTCAGATTTCAAGTCCAAGTAGAATCACGGCTTCCCCCTCTTTCCGTCCCCCACCCCACCAATCGAGGGACTTGAGCTTGAGCAGATTCCATAAACTCTCTGCACCTAACTTTCTTTGGAGACTAAAGATGGTTAGCAGGATTGATCAAAATGACGAAGATGAAGGGAGCATGCTTGGCAAGCTGCAGCTCTTCCCACACAGCTGGGCTCTCCGAAGCACCGAGCCAAGAGGGGATCGTTGAAAAAAGCAAGCCCCCTATTTTCCGGCTGAACGGTTTCATCAATAATTCCACAGTAGATGTTAAAGAAAACAGGAATATCCTGCTATAATAATAATAAAAATAATAATAATAATGTTAATAATAATAATAATACAAAAAATGCCTTCCACTTGTATAGCATTGTATAGCTTAGAAGGGTGTGCGCACGTTTTACTGTGGTTGGGAGCTGCCCTAATGGAGCAGCGCGCTCCGCATGGACTCCTCTAGAAGGCAGCCCCGGCAGCTGGGAAGGCTTCTTTTCCGAAAGGCCTGCCCTGTTACTAACTAACGGGCCATCGCCATTCACAACGAAAGCCTGCCAGTGCTGAGGACAGCGGCGTCTGCTAAGGGCTCCGAGTCAATAAAAGCACCAGCCTCCATTTTTCTGAAGCTGTTCAATCTCCAGAGTTTCTCCAATTGCCCTCGGAAAGCAGGAAATGCATGAGAAGAAGAGAGAACGCTTCATTTCCCGATCACAGACAGCCTGTTGTCTGGAATTAATACCCTTCCAAAGCCAGACACACATCTGGGGGGGACACATCACTCCCACATTGCTCCCCCTACTGTGCCCGACTCCCGCGGATCCCCCATCACGGCTCATTGTCTGACAACAGGATTGATTACATGTGTTTCCCGCTAATAGACCCTCCAAATGAACAGTGGCTGGAACGAGTGAGAAATGTACTTATTTCTCAAGGAAAGCCCCAGAGGTAGACAGCACAGAGCTGAGATGGAGGGGGGGGGGGGGTACTCCGCTCACCATCGACCCAGCTCACCACTCACCATCTCCGTGGCCTGGCCTCATCCTCTCTTTTCTCAGGCTCACACTCAGGAAACACCAGGAAAGCCAGCTATGTCAGACGCTGACCCCAAGATAATCAGGTGTACCCAGGTGGGCAGGGCCCGCTGAACCACATGGATGGGGCAGGAGAAGGGAAGCTCTTACCAACAGGTAGTTTGGAGGACAGTGTGCACCAATATGTATCCATGGCAACAGTCAGTCTCCAAGCCCCAGTGATGGATTTTTCACAACAGGTCAAAATTCTCTGGGAAACAGCCACAGAGCAGTTGCCGGTGCTCGCGTGAGTGTGGCCTGCCTTACCCACGGCACCTCTGTACCTGCTTATGCCCCTGAAGAAAGAAGCTCTCTGCCCCCTGCTCCCAAGGACAGACTGTGAGCCCTTCCAGGAAATGATGGCCTGTCCGGGGGTGTGTAGTCCTCCAAGTCAGCAAGACACCCAACACCCGGGAAAGTATCGCACTAGATTTGTTTGTCCTCCCCACGAATTTCGAAGCACGCACAGGGCGGAGGCCTCCTGAAGAGAGAGCCCAAATGCAGCCACATCTCCCCAGGAGAACGTGGTCCCCAGGTCCTCGCACATCTCAGGACGATTGGGCCTGAGGCACTCTGAAAATCCTCTGCATGTCCATCTTCCCATTCCTCAATGAAAATTGGGGAAAGCAGGTCAAGTGAATCACTCATTAAAAAAATTTTTTTAAATATGTCCTTTTCCAGGGATGATTAACCCCCCCAACCCCCTCCCCCATAGCTGCCACCTCCATATGCCACCCTAACTGGTCACTGAGGTCGTGCAAGACACCGTCACTTTCAGCTCCGCTCTCAGGAAGGCTGAGATCCCAGGAGCATGTGCGTGCGTCTCCCATCATTTCTCTCCTGCTCTTTTCAAGAGTCAGAAAAAAAAAAAAAAGATGAAACACTTATTCAGCCACCCGAGGATTCATTTTTAAACCATATTCATTGCTTTTGCTAGACTACCCCTGCTTTTTCATGAGTAGCCCCCTTTAGACAAGCGTGGCTGCTGTTCCTCCGATGACAGAGCAGCAGGCTCCTACCAGCCACGGCACTCGGTGGTAGAGCAGCAAGTAAAGCCAGAGGTTACCGAGGAGGCGCTCGCCTCTGTGCACTCCCGGAACTCAGAGCTTCACCCTGGGCGCCGCCTCCCCCGGGGCTGCACTGTGTGACCTTCCTGAGCTAAACTGGGAGCCTTCCTTCAGGGGAGACCATCATGGCAGTCAGCTTTGTGAAAACAATACTGAGTTCAGCTTAAGAGCTTAGGGCTCAAGCCACCGCCCCAATACTTTCCATGAGACCTACAACGTTTTGCATCCTTGTTGACCACTAAAACAGGATCTAAACCTCTGGGATGAGATGTTAGCATAAGGAAGTATTTTGAAACTGTAGGTTTTTAGCTGCAGACGAAATGAAATGTGCCAAGTTCTCTGGTATTAAAAGCACAGCTGTTGAAAGGAAGCCAGGCGTACAAGCAGACCGATCAGAGAGACAAGGACTTATATGGCTTTTCTGATGGCTAACGAGAATAAAAATCACAGGTCAGCCGTCAGAACCAGGGCCCCGTCGGACTCCCAGCCCCATGGTCTCTGCTCCTTCTGCAGACACTGTTTTATTGAGCACCTGCGAGGGCAAGCCTTCTCCGTTTGTGAATTAAACATGCATTTTTAGTTTAAAGAAAAAAAAATGAAGGCATGGTATTAAAAATCCCTTTTGCATTTTACATCACTGCTGTCTACTCCTGGTGTATCAATTCTCAAAATAAGATCCATTTCACTTCAATGTTTAAAAGTCTCTTTCCGGCCTTTGAAACCACGACCACCTACCTTCGAGCCAAAGGCATACAACCCAGAGGGAGCCGCAGACACCCACTTTCATCCACAATTAATACTCGGAACTTCTCTGTGTCTCTCACCTACTTTCTCCTCAGAATCTCACCTCCACCTGCCAGCAATCTCCTGGCTCTTCAGTTGCATCTTCAGTCTTGCCTCTGGACTTGGCAACATGTTTAGTCAGAAAATACTTATGAGTGCCTGCCCTGTGCCAGGCACTGTTTGTTCATAGGGAACAAAGTCCTGGGAAAGCCAAAACCGGTTTGGCTCAGTGGTAGAGCGTCGGTCTGCGGACTGAAAGGTCCCGGGTTCGATTCCGGTCAAGGGCATGTACATTGGTTGCGGGCACATCCCCGGTAGGGGGTGTGCAAGAGGCAGCTGGTGGATGTTTCTCTCTCATCGATGTTTCTGGCTCTCTATCTCTCTCCCTCCCTTCCTCTCTGTAAAATATCAATAAAATTTTTTTTTTAAAAAAAAAGAACCCATTGTGGCCTTAAGTCAAAAAGTTGCCCACCCCTGTTAACTAGACCCTTCAAATTACCATTAGCACTTTACTTTCTACATAACTCTGGAGCTATCATTATAGATAATGTAAAATAGAAGGACATTATTTGAACATGGGAAAGACCACAGTAAATCGTAATTAAACAATGAATTACTGAAGTGATTTCCATTCAAGTCAGGACCAAGATAGGAATGTCTACTATGAACACTACTTTTCAATCATGTTTAGAACATTTTAACTAATGCACTAAGGAAAAATAAATAGAACATAAAGAAAGATAAATCTTTCTTTTCTTATCGATGATATTATTGAATTATGACTATCCAATTTCCTTTTATTATAAAAAAAAGGAAAGACTTCAGCAGACATTTCATAAAAAGGCTATCCACATGATCAATAAACATATGGAAAACACTCAGTATCATTAGTCACAACAACATACATTAAATAGCCACCAGAATGGCTAAAATTTTTAACAACTGTCATTGCTAAGTTGATAAGAATGGGAACAACTGGCACTCTCACAATACTGACAGAACTTTCACTTGGTACTGGTTCTTTGAAAAACTCTGTCATGCTCTGTTAGAGATGAATATATGCATATATTATGGCCCAGCAATTCCATTCTTGGCTTATACCTGATGAAAATGTGTGAACTGACAGACATGTATACTTGTAAGAATTGTTTTGGTGTTACTGATAACAGCCAAAACTGGAAACAACCCAGATGCCCGTCAAGAGTAGAATGGTGAGGTAGAAATGCAAAATGATGCATTCACTGTGAAAAGTGGTATGGTGAGGCCTCAAAAAATTAAACATAGAATTACTATATAGTCCAGCAATTCTACTTCCGAGTGTCTACTCAAAAAAATGGAAAGCAGAGATTTTAATGAATATTTGTACACCCATGTTCCCACAAGCATTATTCACAATAGCCAAAAGGTGGAACCAAGCCAAGTGTCCGTGGACAGATGTATAGGTAAATAAAATGTGGTATAACCATACAAAGGAATATTATGCAGCCTTAAAAACGAAGGAAATTCTGACACATGCTACGCCATGGATGACCAATGAAGACACTATGCTAAGCCACACACAACAGAGAAAATATTATATAATTCATTTAAATGAGGTAACTAGAATAGACAAACTCATAGAGGCAGGAAATAGGATGGTGGTTGCAAGGGCCTGAGGTAAGGAGGGAATGAGGAGTTATTTCTAATGGATATAGAGTTTCAGAGTAGGATGACAAAAAATTTGTGGAGATGGATGGTGGCAAAGGCTGCACAACAATGTGAATGTACTTAATGCAACTTAACTGTACACTTAAGAATGGTTAAAATCATACATTTTAAGTATATTTTATCACAATAAAAAATTTCAAGAGTAGAATGGACAAATTGTGATATATTCATCAAACTACGACATATATTCACGACAACATAGATTTGATATTTTTAATTCAATAGCTTTAAAATCGTATGTGCTTTTCGAATACTTATATAAAAAAGGCGAAAGACTTAATCCAGATAAATAAAGGCAATAATACAAAAGGATACTTTTCCTCCATAGAACTACAGAAAATAGATGACAGCAGTTTTAGAATGACTATTTTGTTCTAAATTTCAGCATGAAGCCTACTAGAAACTGAGGCTGAGAAATTTTTAAATAACCAGAGCAAATATTTACATAACCTTTTCAAATGTAACCTAATAAACAAAATTTTTTTTTTAAGTAAGCCTGTCTTATTTCACATCGGGCAGCCCTTCCCCAACTGCATTGTCATTCACTTCCTGCACCACTTCGATTATAACCGCCTGGGCACGGTTATAAGCTGAAGTAGACAGGCAGTAAATGACCACTTCCAAGTTTTGAGATCCGTGGGAGAGAGGACCGGCGTCAGGAATGGACGTTGGAGACGTGCCCTGCAGAGACTGCCATTTTTTGCTTACACTTTCCACCACAGAGAGAATGGCAGATGGTTCCACACAGCCAGGCACCATAATGGGGCCCAGTTTTCCAACGATTCTTACAGTGAGAGCAGCTTCCGGCACTGTCCAGTTGGGGCCACCCCATCAGTGAGCCCAGCGTGGTGCACAGTGCCCATCCTCCTCCCTTAGACCTGGCGGACAGTGAGAGGGACCAAAGCCACTCACACCCGAGCAGGTGAGCAAGCCCTGACGAGCTCTCAGCTGCCTTGCTGTGCAGGTGAACAGAAAAAAGCAACACGGCGCCTGCGAAACAATGTGGGACAGAGAAAAAGGAAGCAGTACACTCAGGTGGCAGAGGGAAAACAGGCTTTTTTTATTTAAGAGCTCAAATCCATTACGTTTATTTTCTAAAAGAATGCGAGACCCTCCAATCCAGAGGAAAGGTTATTTCCTAAACTTGGAGCCCCAAACAAGTTTCTTTTTAAAAAAATATCTCAGCCGAAACCGGTTTGGCTCAGTGGTAGAGCGTCGGTCTGTGAAAGGTCCCAGGTTCGATTCTGGTCAAGGGCATGTACCTTGGTTGCGGGCACATTCCTCGGTAGGGGGTGTGCAAGAGGCAGCTGGTCGATGTTTCTCTCTCATCGACGTTTCTACTCTCTCCCTTCCTCTCTGTAAGATATCAATAAAATATATATATATTTTTTTTTTAAAAAAAGTGTCCGTCTCCTGTCTCAGCCTACATCCCTCATCCCTCCTATCTGGAATTTTGTATTAAATATTCCTTTTCTTTTCTTTGTAGTTCCCTTAGATGTACATATGAATATATTCCCAAACAATACAGTGTCTAGTGTTGCCAGTTTTGAGCTTTTACATGAAGCTATACTTTATATATTCTTTTTAAAGTTTTCATACAATATTTTGTTTTCGAGATGATGTGTAATATTGGATAGACAACATATTTATTTATTTTATTTTCTACTACCTCCTAAGTGGTTTTCAATATTTTGATGTTATAAACAATATTACCATGAACATCCTTGTGTATGTCTCTTAATACATCTCTATTATTATGGGACTATACCAACCTGATTTGCAATAGGCTTGGAATTAAAATAGAGTTTCTACTTCATATATTTGCTGAATTATGGATATGTCTATGTTCAACTTTATGTAAAGTATACTTTAAAAATATATATGGTGCAGAATTTAGAGGAATTTTTTAGACGTCAAAATCACAGACTCGAAACAAGAAAAAAAAAAGATGAGGTAGAAAATAATTAGTTAATACTCCAAAACCTGATGAGGTTTGGAAAAACATACAGACTGATCTCACTTATGAATATAGATTTCAACTCATAAATAAAATATAAGCAATTTAAATCTAAAAGTATATAATAATAATGCACCAAGTTGACTTTACTCCAGAAATGCAAGCATAATTAAATATTAAGAAAAATGCACATAATTTATAAAATGAGTCAAAACATAAAAGTATATGATTATGTTAATCAAAATTGAAAAGATATTTTATAATATTCAGAATCTATTTCTCTTTTTTTTTTAAATCTTTATGAACCAATACTAGGAAAGGGAATTCGTAACTTGATGAAAAAATATCCTCATTAACCAAATTAGAAAAAAGAATAGAATGTTTGCCTTCATTATTCAAACCATGAATAATGGTTTGGAGATTTCTAATCCACGTATTTAGAAAGAAAAAGTGATGCATAAATTTTATAAAGGAGACAAAAGTTAGAAAGGCGAAAATTTATTTGAAGATGACATGATTTGCAAATGATTTTTCACCTAGATAACACAAGACTAAAAAATCTACTATTGTAAAAACCGCACCATAAAGGAGACAGATATACATAGTAGTCTTGTCAGTGTTCAGCAGACAATTTGTCCTACAATATTGACACAATGCCGCTAGTGGAGGAACAGATTAAATGGAAGGCTGACGTTAATGATTAGAAATATTGTATAAAAATTTTTTTTAAAGTATATAAGTAGAGTTTCGTGTCATATGAAAAAAATATTAACTTTTAATACTTACCGGCAGCATAGAAAAACTGCTCATATAATTAGAGAAAACAAGCAGTTCACCTCCCCTTTCTCGTGCTCACTTTTGGACATAACTTTACTGGATGAAATAGGGGATGGAATGGTCTAACATTTACATCATTATCTCCTTCCTTTTCGCTTTCTAACTCTATTTTTTCCCCTCTCAGAAGAGACATTTGAATTCATGTACTTCGCATGCATATATAATCAGACATCATTATAAATAAAACTATATCTAATTATGCCCATATGTAGATTCTGCTTTTGCTTGATGCCAAGCCTGATGCAAAATTCAGTCCTGCTACAAATCTCACCTCCCAACGAATTATTTTTGCACATCAAAAATATTATTGAAAAGATTAGAATTTGCTAGGATGTTGATAGTGGAGGAGGGTATGTGGGTATATACTTTCCATTCCATGTTGTTGTGAACCTAAAACTGCTCTCAAAATAAATCTTATTAATTAAAAAAACTGGAGTTTGCTAATTATTTAAGAACTTAATCAGTAGCCAAATTTAAGAATTGACATTTCGTAGCACACGTTATTTCCATCAGGCAATTCTTTCCTAAGTGTTTCTTGTCGACAGCACCAGCCATATCCAGCCTGGATCCAGGTCCTGGCCCAGGATTAAGAATCCCACCTCTCACCGAAACCGGTTTGGCTCAGTGGTAGAGCGTCAGACTGTGGACTGAAGGGTCCTGGGTTCGATTCCGGTCAAGGGCATGTACATTGGTTGCGGGCACATACCCGGTAGGGGGTGTGCAGGAGGCAGCAGGTCCATGTTTCTCTCTCATTGACATTTCTAGCTCTCTGTCTCTCTCCCTTCCTCTCTGTAAAATATCAATAAAATATATTTTTTTAAAAGAATCCCACCTCTGGCTTTTTCCACCTAAATCCACTTCGTGATTTGGGGTTAGTAGGGTCAAGAAGCTGTCCTCTCCACAGCCCACCTCCTAGAACTTTCCTTTTATCCCTCCTACTTACTCTCTTTTCTGCCCTCTCTTATTTTATTATTATTATTATTATTATTAGAAAAGCTTCTTTTTCTTTTAAACCATCAGCAGGTTGCCATAGACTATTATGCAGCCATGAAAAGGGATGGTGCAGGTCCCAGCAGTAAAGCAGCGAGGTGCCCATTCCCTCTCGGTGCCCACTACAAGCACCACCAAGATGCCCAAGCGCAAGGGCGATTCAGCCTAAGGAACACTAAAGAAACCCTATAGGATCATTCTAAAGGCCCGCCAAACTGTTTCTGCCAACATTGAAACTAAGCCACAGAAATCGAAGTAACAAAATAAAGTGATTAACAGAGTGGATCCAGAGACATGGAAGTGTAGAACAGAGTGCAGGATCTTGGAGGGAAGGCGGGTGAGGGTGGGTGGGAGATAATCAACCGAAGACCTTGTATGCATGTATGCATGTATGCATGGTCCATGGACAGACAATGGGGTGGTGAAGGCCTGGGGCAGGGTGTGGGGGGCAGGCTGGAGGGGTCAATGAGGGAAACAGAGGGTCATATGAAATACTTTCAACAATAAAGAATTATTTTTTAAAAAAAGAAAGAAACTATGCCACAGAAAGGCAACAAGGAAGAATCAATCTTCAGAGTGCAAACAAATAAAAGTGGAGTCAAAGTAAGAGGCCAGAGTCAGGCACAAAGAAACTAATGACTTAATATTTACAGAAAACAGAACCAAGAGCAGAATCCAGTCAATGATAAACATCATATCCCAAGTCTTCTTCATGATCCCCGTATCTCCTATACTGTTCAACTGTTTTGTAAGGGCAAGAATTTCAGAAGCTCTAGAAATAGTTAAGAATTTTTTTAGGTATGTAGGTGTTAATACTTTTTCTTAAAAGCTAAAATCGGGTGTCTGTTTATTTTTCTGCACAACCAGAAATTAGAGAAATGATGAAGTAAGGATGTCTTTGATACCTTCACTTTGATACCAATTACCATCCCATGAGCTGGGGTGGGAAAGGTCATATCCTGTAATATGAAGCATAAATACATGCAATTCAAAGCCGTAATCATTCACTTGGCATGTCACAAACATTTCAAACTGCTTCTCTCCCAGACCATGCTGTTCTTTGGTAGAACCATTTTCTCAGGAAACTGTTCCCTTGCCTCAACTCTCCGGTCAGACCTGAGGTACATTTGTGACAGCTTTGGTCTCCGCAGTCCAGCGTATCCTGCAGCTTTGCTAATAGGCTGTGAAAGGTGGGACTTCTTTAATCTATTGTAAATACAATATTAAATGATGAATCCATAGAATTTTATACCTAACAGCTTATCAATATTTTATTATATAGGTATTGACATCCTGTTTTTAAGAGCAATTTACCTCCAAATTTATCTAAAGTGACTGGATAATTTTTTAGAAAAGGAGTGCAACCTTTTATTTTTAGATAGTTAGAACCTGTATGAGAATTATATATGGCCTGGCTGGTGTGGCTCACTGGTTGAGCCTCAACCCATGAACGAGGAGGTCATGGTTCAATTCCCTGTCAGGACACCTGCCAGGGTTTCAGGCTCAATTCCAAGTAGGTGGTGTGCAGGAGGCAGCCGATCAATAATTCTCTTTCATCATTCATGTTTCTATCTCTCTCTTCCCTCTCCCTTCCTCTCTCTGAAGTCAATAAAAACATTTTTTTAAATTTTTTAAAGAATTATGTATGGCCTCTTATGTGTAAGAATTGTGAATAGATTGTGTTTACTGTCTGTAAACAGGTCAGACAGAAACCAATAAAATCCCAGAAACCAATAAAATCCCAACTATTAAAAGAAAAATGGTGTGTAGATACTGTATTTCATTCACTCTAAGACTTATTTTCTGCAGGAGTTCTGCTGTTCTAACTGCCTGGGCACACCTGAACTTAACTCCAGCACAGCTTTTATAAAGTTGTCATTGCAGATTGTGTTATGTGCTTTAATGGCACTGCACCTATTGAGTTTACTATTCTTTAAAGCCTTTCAGAGACTTCACCCTAACCAGCATTGAGGCAAAATCATGCAGCATGTGCAGAAAGCTGTGGAAGCAGAAAAGCAGGGCATGAATTTAATGTTGCTGAAGCAAATCCCTCTTCACTGGAAGAACGGTCACAATTTCATATTTCCTGGACTAGAAACAACCAAGAGCTTAATGGGACCCAAGAAGAAGATACCCAGAAGTGTCTGAAGATAAGAAAATGCAAAAAGTTGGCTTCACACACCATGCCAACTGAAGGTGGAAGAACTGGCAAACCTCAGAATAGATTAAGGAAATCTCAAAGCATCAAGAAGCTGGTTATATCAGACAGAGAAAGCCAGGTACTATGTGATCTCACTTACACGTGGAACCTAAAGAAACTAACGGATGAAAAACCAAGCTCATCGATACAGAGAACAGATTGGTGGTTGCCAGAGGCAGGGAGAGGGTGGGCGGAGAAATGAGTGAAGGGGGTCAACACTACAAACTCCCTATAATAAGACAGAAAGGTCATGGGGGCAATGCACAGCCTGGTGACTGCAGTGACAATGCTGCACTGTTCGTTTGACAGTTGGGAAGAGAGCAGATCTTAAAGAGTTCTCACCACAAGAGAAAATGTGCAACTGTGTTTAGTGATGGATGTTTACTAGACTCATTGTGATCATTTCACAATGTAAACAAATATTGGATCATTATGTTGTAAACATAAAAGTAATATGTCAGCCCTGGCCAGTGTGTTTCAGTTGGTTGAATGTCATCACATACATGGGAAGGTCGGTGGTTTGATTTCCTGGCGAGGGCACATACCCAAATTGTGGGTTTGATCCTCAGTACAGGTGTGTCCCAGAGGCAACTAAACAAAACAATCTCTCTCTCTCTCTCTCTCTCTCTCTCTCTCTCTCTCTCTCTCTCTCTCTTTCTCTCTCAAATCTATTTCTAAAAGCAATACAAAAAAAATTTTTTTAAGCCCAGCCATAATACTCAGTGGTTGAGCATCAACCTATGAACCAGGAGGTCACAGTTCAATCCCTAGTCAGTGCGCATGCCCAGGCTTCAGGCTCTTCCCCCTGTGTGGGGCATGAAGGAGAAGAGCCAATCAATGATTCTCTCTCATCATTGATGTTTCTCTCTCTCTCTCTCTCTCTCTCTCTCTCTCTCCCTTACTCTCTGAAATCAATACTAATATATTTTAAAGTAATATGTCAATTATATCTCAATTTTTTTAAAAAGGAAACTGGTTAGTACACAGGTGTTGTGCTATAGTTTAATTGGCAGAATTTTTTCTGTCTTTTTCAGCAGCACATAAAACAATGGGACACTAACAATCAATGACATATTATATACAATGAAATATAGTTTCTTTATTATCGTGGAAAGAAATCCTTGATACACCTAAAGTGTTCCTTTCAGGAGCACAGACTAAAATTAGAACGACACAGCATGGCACTTGGGTAAGGGTGCCACTCAGCCTCGTGAAGAGCTCCACCTTTTCTTTTTTCTATTTCTTTATCTGGGTGTTTATTTATGAACATTCATGAAGCCATACCCTTACGTTCCATGCCCATTTCTCTAAGTGTGCCATCTCTTCATATCATTTCTTAAAGTACCAGGATGTAACCTAGTTTACTAGTAGATCCCATTTTTGGAACTGGGTGTAGGTGCGCATGCCCTCTCCCATTTGGGTGCACATATTTTGGTATGTAGGCACAGAATCCAAAATGTCAAGGGGAATTATGGAAAGACAGGTGGCTTTTACTCTCTTCCTTATGCTTTTCTGTGTCTGAATATTTTTTTTTACAGTGAGTGCATCATTTCCTTTACAATCAAGAGAAGAAGACAAAAAGACCTATTCTCGTTTTAAAAGCACAGGTATATAAAACAAAACCAGCGTATTCCTCGAACAGCGATTGCACTTCACAGAACTGCTGTACATAATAATTAAGGATGCGCACAACAAGTTAGCTATTAGAATGCTCATCACATTTCATGTCTTCTACCCAGTATTTTCATTTCTGAGAATCTAGTCTAAAAAATAATTTGAGATGTGGACAGATACGTATATGAGGTTTTTCAGCATAGTGTTTTGTAAAATATCAGACACATCTAATAACATCGGGATAGTTAGATAAATTATTGTACATTCGTATGATGAATGTAGCCACCAACATGGGTGTGGATTTTGAAGACTCCAGGGGTAGACAAAAGTAGGTTTATAGTTGCAAATACATGAAACAGAGAGTGTGTTCCTATATTATTATAATCATAACCTGCATGTCTTTTCTATGGGAACAACTGTAAATTTACTTTTGCCCACCCCTGCATCATAACAAATGGTTCAAATAACATCAACATCGTTGTACTTCTTGGTAACAAAAAATAAGAGAGAAAAAAAAAACAACTTTACTAACAAAACTCTTCCTGAATTCCTGTGATATGCCAAGTACTTTATATACATTAACTCATTTCATTCTCAGCATAACTCTGCAAAGTCCATAATCATGTTGCCATTTGAAAGACAGGAAAATAAAGGCTCCCAGAGTTAGTACAGAAGTTGGGAGCCGGGAGCTCCGGAATGAAATCCTGCCTTTCCCTTCTATCTGATCTCAGCAAGTCAGCGGATTTCTCTGTGCCTCTGTTTCTTTGCCTGTAAAATGGGGACAGTGATTCTCAAAGAGAAGTTGTCAGGATTAAATAAGCATCAACAAATGTAGCGCTGCAAGGCCATCTTACATGCTATTTCATTCCAATTCCTCTCCCTTTTAAGATTCACTCCACTCAAATTTTGCACCCCACAATCTTAGCACCTCAGCGTGGCTACCAAGGACATCCACATTGCTAACCCCAGCGGTCAGTTCCCTCCCTTCCTTACTTGGCACAGTTCATCACGCCCTCTGAAGCGCTGACTCCCTTCCCTTTGCTTTTCCAACACCACACTCTCCTGACCTTCGCACCTCACTCGCCACATGCCCCACATGTAATCATCTGTTCTGTCTTCCTATTCAGGGGACAAGGTGGAGGCCTCATATTGAAGATGGTGGCATCAAAAATGGGAAGGAGCTCAAGCTCCTGAATGTGCGGAAAACAACCTTTACTTCCCCTGATGAGCTACATTGGGAAAGAAGTAAACCTTTTTCTGTGTTAAGCTAGCATGACGGAGAGGTTATTTATTTTAGCAGCTAAGCATAATTTAGCCTGACTAATATACTCAACCACTGGAATAGGAAAGCAATGAAAACACCAAACAAAACAAAACATAGGCATTGAAGCAAATTATTTAGATATATGACTGTATATGGCAAAAGAAACAGGTAAAAGAGGTGAAAGTAGTATAACCGAGGTATAAAGTGGGGTGAGAAACTAAAGTGGGGTAACTGCTGGTCTTCATTATAAGCCTAATAATAACTTTTAACTACATGCATGCATAATTTTTAAAAGTATATAAATTATTGATCTAAAAATTATTTATATTAAGTAAAAATATAAATTCTAAACGCTTTTAGGAGAAGCAGACATGCGCCTAAATAATTACAGAATACACACTATAAAAACCCAGAGTGAAGCATATGATGGGTTATGAGTGAAACAGAAAGCGCTCTTAAAATGAAGCAAATACATCTGAGTACAATCAAAGTTGTGTTCAATTCGGTTCAGTTATTTTGTTGTAGAGTTTAGATATGATGGCTTCCTAGCGGATTAGAAAATTTAGGAGCATTTTCCTCCCTTTCTCTTTTTGGAGAAGTGTAAGAGGAAGATATTTTAAATAGTAAGTGGAAGAAGGCCAAAAATCGGGCCTCTGCCAGCACATACTATTTTTGTGTATGGATTCTTTTAAAGCACCCCTTCCTTCCTCGAGATACTTTCATCAGTTGGAAAACTGCCTTCAGTACACTTGTTAGAATGGGACCCTTTACTGACATCTGGTGGATACGCATAAGAATTCAAGTTCAAATATTCCTACCTGCACAGTGCATTGCTCTCCTGAGAGGTGTGATGTGTTCCATGCACAACCAGCTGGTACAACTTATGCTTTGGGTGGTGGCATTCTTAAAATACCTCTTGACTGCCCCACCCTTGCAGACCCCAGCCCCTCAATTGACCCTTTCTTGCTAACTCCTCTCCCCTCCTCCCTTCTCTCCTTTTTCTCTCTGGCCCTCCAGTTTAAGAGTGCCTTTCCCCCACACAAAAAAATAAATAAATAAAAATCAGCCCCTTTTTTTGCAGAATAAAGGCCTTGGTTTCAGCAGACACTAGACCTTTAGAGCTTCACCTTCTACCCAGAGCTTTATCTGGAACTAAGCTGGAACCCAGAGCCTGCTGTTAATAAAATAAACCATTTCCACTTCAGAATAGATGCAGACCACAATTCAGTATGTCTTTTAACTTAAGACTCGTGCACGGGGTGAGTGGGGTCCTGGGGTGTCTGCTCCGGACAGAATCTTACCCTGAGGCCTTCTGCTCCACCACTAGGACCATAAGTGCTACCTGCTTGGAAGAGAGCATTTGCCACACCCAATCTCCACTTCACCAGGAGTCAGAAAACCGATGGGTATGCTTTCTTCACCATTTCTCTTTGGAATCTAGGATGGTTTGGCTGCTGGTTGCTCAGAGCCCCTGAAACAGCTCAGTTACTTTTTTTTTCTTTGCTATTTTCTGTTCCAAATTACTCAAGGGATTAGCTGGTACACATCTGGAAAAAAAAAAACCATACTTCATTCTTTCAGACCTAACTCCTCTCTTTTGGGGGAAAGACAAATGAACCAGCCTATGCTTCGGGACTGCACAGTGGCCCGGTCCCCTTTACCTACATGCATGGTTTGATGCCACCAATTCTCTGTCTCACTTGCTAAAAGCCATAACCAATAGTTGGGTTAAAAAATTTCTCTTCAGCCGAAACCGGTTTGGCTCAGTGGATAGAGCATCAGCCTGCAGACTGAAAGGTCCCAGGTTCGATTCCGGTCAAGGGCATGTACATTGGTTGCGGTCACATCCCTGGTATGGGGTGTGCAAGAGGCAGCTGGTCGATGTCTCTCTCTCATCGATGTTTCTAGTTCTCTATCTCTCTCCTCTCCCTTCCTCTCTGTAAAAAAAAATCAATAAAATATATTTAAAAATATATATTTAAAAAAAGATTTCTCTTCAATGCATCCCTTTTTTGCTGCCTATCTCCCCTAACACTACTTAAAGGAAGTAGGTAGCCTTCAAGAAGGCCCCTCAATATCAATGACCAGCTTCTGAGTAATTTTTATTCTTCAACATGCTGCTCTGTAAAAACAGAATGAGCCGAAACCGGTTTGGCTCAGTGGATAGAGCATCGGCCTGCGGACTGGAAGGTCCCAGGTTCGATTCCAGTCAAGGGCATGTACGTTGGTTGCAGGCACATCCCCAGTGGGGAGTGTGCAAGAGGCATCTGGTCGATGCTTCTCTCTCATCGATGTTTCTAACTCTCTATCCCTCTCTCTTCCTCTCTGTAAAAAAAAAATCAATAAAATATATTTTTTAAAAATAAATAAATAAAAACAGAATGAGTCCAGGAAACACTGTCTTTGATCCAGGTACAGTGTAAATTCAAACGTCTCTAGCCAGTTTCCTCACACCCTATTGAGTCCGAGACCTGGAAACTTTTAAGAAGCTGGAACAATTCAGTCCAGAATTGCCAGGGAAGGTCTGGATGCCTTTCCATGTAAAAAAAGAGTTATTATAAAGGTCTCATTTTTATTTACGTCCAATAAAATGAGCTTCACCTGCAATTAAATGGCCATCGATCCGAGAGAGGCTGTAAGTGTGTGGGTGAGCTCCTCCCTCACACTGCGGAGCCTGCTGCTTGGCTGGAAGCCCCCTGGAGGCAGGGGGTGGCGAGAGGGCCTCCTGAGCTCCCCACAGCCCATGCGAGTTGAGAGTCTACACAGCTCATTCAACAAGCGCTTCAGTGGTGTCTGCAGTTAAAACTACAGAATGATTCAATTAAAACTCAGCCCTAAGGAGCTCACGATCCGCCAGCGGAACCCAGCCTGTGCAGACTGCTGAGAGCCAGCTCAGCTTGTCCAGCAGGTGAGGGAAGGTCACTCCCTTACGCCAAATCCCTGCTGATCTGATCCTCTCTCAGACTCCTCTGCCGATATTAAGGGTGGCTGTAATTTAGCCCAAATCCCCGAACACCAGGATTCTGTGCGCTCCCTGAGATTGTCCCTGGGCTTTTTGTTAGCCAGCCTGCATGCGAGGAAAGAGCGTGTCAAGTGTCCTAGAAGTGCCTTTCATTGCATTATGCATCAGAGATGATTTAGGAGGGATGCAGGGAATGATTGCTGAGCCCTAATTAGGACAGTCAGTGCGGATCTGTCTCTTCTGCAGCTGCATTCAAAGCTCAGCCTGCCTGTGCAGGATCTCAAGGTTTGTAAGAAACCAGAGCGAGTGTAATATCAAGATTGGGCTGCTGAAACCGGTTTGGCTCAGTGGATAGAGCGTCGGCCTGTGGACTGAAAGGTCCCAAGTTCAATTCCGGTCAAGGGCATGTACCTTGGTTGCGGGCACATCCCCAGTAAGGGGTGTGCAGGAGGCAGCTGATTGATGATTCTCTCTCATCGATGTTTCTAACTCTCTGTCCCTCTCCCTTCCTCTCTGTGAAAAATCAATTATATATATATATATATATATATATATATATATATATATATTAAAAAGATTGCGCACACTGAAATGTGAAAATGTGCCAAATATTAGGCATCCCCCTTAGAATTAGGTCATTAATACCATGCCTAATTAATGACAACTTTTCATAGGTCCTGTCTCTGCCAGGGTCCCAGCAGGAAAGACTTGACATGCAAGAAGTATTAAATGAACGGACAATATACAGTTATGTAAGGGAACCATAAGGAATAGTGCAATCCCCCCTCCCCCATGCTAGCGTTGTTGGGACTCAAGGAGGAAGGCGGAGTGCTTCAGGACCAGAAGGTTAGAGTCATGGAGAGGATGACAACGGAGAGGAGCTGTGATCTGTCTAAGGGCACAGCCGTCCAAGGCCAGGGATCCAGGAGAACAAATTCCCAGCGTCACTGGCCTCCCTCCATTCCCGTGGGCTGAAGCTAAGCAGCAGCTGGAAGGAAAGAAAGTCCATTGGTTCAGCCTAAGGCATCACCATGAGTATGAGTTCTTTCTATATGTTAGACACGAATGTCTTGTCAGATATATAATTTGCAAATTATGTTCTCCCATCCCTTAGGTTGCATTTTTATTTTGTTGATGGTTTTCCATTGCTGTACTGGTGCGTTTTAGTTGGATGTCGTTCCACGTATTTATTTTTGCCTTTGTTTCCTTTGCTTCTGGTGTCAACTCCAAAATACTATCACTAAGACTGATGCCAAGAGTTCTGGGTCTGGGATCTTTTGTTCGCTGGTCTAATTGGATTCAAAGGCAGCAGTTTACTGTTTCCACTGGTAAAGAAGGGACTGGTCTTTAGGGAAGCAACAAAACAAAAACAAAATCGTTGTTTGCAACACATTCCTCTAGTGAGCTCTGCTCTCTGTCAACTAAAAGTGCTCTGCTTCTTGAAATGTTTGTTCCAGACCTAAGATTAGAAATCACATTATTCTTCCAATAGTGTGCCTAACACTAGAGCTCACGCTAAAAGGCATGATTTTTCATTCAATTTTTAAACCTTAATTTAACTTTTATCTTTATAAATGTAAACATAATTTTGAACCTTTTTTATTTTTTCCTCTGGTTCATCCATGCTCTTGATTAACCCCATTATTTCATGTCATTTGATATCTATCCACCCAGAGCTCTTTCTAAGGAAAATCACTCTACCCACAGCCTCTGCTAAGTTTAGAGTAATGCCCCTTTTCTTTGTTTGGATATCACACACACACACACACACACACACACACACACACACACACACAATTTTCCCATCTAGCTACAAAGCAGGGAAGATTTTTTTTTTCTTTGATTTTTATCCTTCCTCTCTCTTTGAATGTAGACCAAGCATTGAAGATGTCCAGTCGACGGAATAATTCCTCCCAAAGCTGTGATGCAAATGAGGAGGAGTGATAATGATGTACACCTGGATGCAATACTGAACACTCATCATTGCCATCCGGGGGCAAGTACTGGCCTAGGAAGCCAGCCACCTGCATTTTTCTCACACCTCCACAACTTGTCCAGTCTTTCAGCTGCCTTGGGCTTTATCGTCCCCACCTTTCCCATCAAGAGGATTAAAGCATTCATTTCCTCCCCTGGGATGCTGTAGAAAGAGTGTGTGAGAATCCACTGTGTGTGGTTGTGTGGTCTGAGTCACTGAAAGATAGAAAAAAATGTAGGAAATATGATATATGTGCTTTAGGAAACAGTCCTTTTATCTTGCTTGGTGATTAAATAAATCAATATCATTCATTCAATACAAGTTTTTCCTACTCACTCAAAAATTATGCGCAGCTGGTATGGCTCAGTGGCTGAGCATCAACCTATGAACCAGGAGGTCACAGTTCCAATTCCTGGTCAGGGCACATGCCTGGGTTGTGGGATCAATCCCCAGTAGGGTATTCAGGAGGCAGCCAATCAATGATCTTTCCTCTCTGAAATCAATAAAAATGTATTTTTTTTAATTATGCACAGACAATTGTGTGTCTATGTACATCTATTTACAAAGACATACAGACATACTTCTTATATACAACTAGAGGCCCAAAGCATGAAATTCATGCAAGAGTAGGCCTTCCTTCCCCCGGCTGCCAGCCCGGGCTTCCCTCTGGCATCTGGGACCCAGGCTTCCCTCCAGCCCTGATTTTGTCCGAAAGGACGTCTGGAATGACATCCTGTCTAATTAGCATATTACCCTTTTATTATTATAGATTGCACACAGGGGACTGTGGGTTGCATGTGTGTTAAATATCTAGAAATCTTTTCTGAACTCCTACCCTGGGACAGGGTCTATGCTAAGTGTTATGGATTTTAAAATGAATAATGGACAAAATCTTTTCTTACGAAGTTCACTAATAGTGGATACAGACTTCTAACCATCTCAGCCTTTTTATCAAGTACAGCATTGACCATTTTTCTTCACATTTAGAGAAAATTCAGAGAGTAGATTGAATAACATTATCTAGCAAGAGATAGATCGGCTGAATAATGCCCCCAAATATATCCATGTCCTAACCCCCAAAGCCTGTGGCTATGTTAGCTCGTATGACAGAGATGACTTTACAGAAGTACTCAATTAAGGAGCTTTCAGTTTAGACTTCTGACCTCCAAAACTGAGAGATAATGAATTTGTGTTGTTTTAAGGAACTAAATTTATAGCAATTTGTTGTGGAAGCAGCAAAATTAGGAAGGGATTCATGGGAGAGATCAGATATAGGTTTGAAAACTAAGTAGAATGTTTCTGGGAGCCAACACAGGGGTGACAGTTGGGTGCCAGAGAGGAGACCATGTCGGCAATGGATAGAGGTATAAAAGCACACAAGAGACAGAGGTTTCACTTTAATTTTTTATTTTGCTGTGATCACAGAGCTCATTGAAGAGGTGGAGGAGGTAACACCAAGCGGACTGTGGAGGGCTTTGAATGGGGAATATCAGTTAGCTGTGGCTACAATTATGCTGCATAACAACCCACCCCAAAACTGTGGCTTCAAACGCCACCCATTTATCATTTTTCACAAATCATTTGGGTCATCTGGGTGGTTCTACTGATCTGAGCAGATGTGGCTGATTTAGCTGAACTGGCTCATGCATCTGTGGTCAGACGGCAGGTTGGCTGTGGGCTGGTTGGTCCAAGTTGGCCTCAGCTGGGAGCTCCTGGCTCTTGGCTCTTTTCCATGAGTCCCTCGCATTCGTCCAGGGGACATAGCTTGAGTATGTTGTCTTAGTAGTAGCAGGAGTCAAAAGAGAAGAAGCAGAAATTTAAATGCATTTTTTTAAGTCTTCTGTTTGATTACTACCATCCCATCGGCGAGAGCAAGACAAATGGTATATTCATTTTTAAGGATTATCATAAGTACCGCAGATGGTAGCTTAAACAGTAGGAATGTATTTCCTCATATTTCAGGATCTGGGAGTCCAAGACCAAGATGCTGCCACGGTTGATTTCTTCTGAAGCCTTTGGCTTATAGATAACTGTCTTCTCCTGGTCATTCTTCAATGCATGTGTGTGGCCTAATTTCCCCTTTTTATAAGGACACCAGTCATATTGGACTAGATCCTACCCTAATGGCCTCATTTTAATTTACCCCTTTTAAGGTCCTTTCTACAAATACAGAATGTGATTAAATTCCAAGGTATTGGTAGTTAGCTATGTCTCATCCAAATTCATTAACATATGAATTTGGATGAGACACAATCCATCCTATAACATGTGGGTAAGTACAGAGTTGTTGTGGGAGGAGGTACCAAAGGGCATGGACCCTGGAAGTACTTTATGAAAATTTGGACCATTAATATAATTAATCTACTGCACAAGGAATTGAGAATTTTTATTTTAATTCATTACATGATGGGAAGTCTATAGATTTTTTAATGGGGGTACAATGATAAAAAAATATATGTATTTAAGGAAATTATAGTTTTAAATTTATTTCTTGCTACACAGAAATGTTGATTTATAGAATATTAATAAGAGTGAATTCTAAATGCCATGGCTCTGATTCAACATACTGATTTTGATTATCTATTGAAAAACTTAGTGGCTTAAACAACCATTTTATTAAGATGTCATACTTTTATGGACCAGGAACAGGGGATGGATTAAGCTAGGTCCTCAGAACACCCAGCGAGAGAGTTCCAAGAGAAAGGAAGTGGGAGCTTGCAGTCCTTTAAGGACGGGGTCCAGAACCAGCCCAAAGTGCCTTCGGCTGCACTGTATCGCTCAAAGCAGTCTCAAACAAGGTCAGTCTATTCGTTTCTAAAATCCTGTTGCTTCCTCAGGACAACAGGGTCAGAGCAGCTGGGCTTCCATGTTGATCCTTTTGCACTTGATTTGAGGTGGGCTTTTGTAAAAAGATGAGCAACATCTGAAACCTAGGAACAGTACTGGATCTGGAAGGTGGATGTGGATGTGTAACATGTTCTCAGTTCTGCTGTGGTTTCTCAATCTGGAGATGTAAACTATACACCTAGCATTGCATCCAGAACCGGGGTCTCCAGTGCAGGCTTCTGCGTTCGTAAGTGCTACCAGAAGCAGTGACCTCAGACCTTCTCAAGGAAGAGAAGAATGAAAGGGGCCAACCTCTGGTCCTTCCCTCTTGGTGTGGTCATTCTACTATCCCTACCCAAACAAAGGAGTGAGGGGTCCAGGGGAACATTGTGCCAGCCCTCTGCCTGAGGGGTGCACCTAGCTCCTGGAAGGTTTCTTCTCTCCACTCCCTCCTCTCAAAAGTGCTCACCTCCTCAGAACTTCTTCACCCACTTCCCCTGCTCAAGGGAGAAAGGCAATTAATCTTCCCTGGACACACGCTAGAACTTATGTCTTCGGTTGGGTTCCCCCAAAGCAGATTCTGAGACAAGGATTCAAGTTTAAGAAGTTAACTTGAGAGGAACATTAGTAGTGGAGGGGGAAGGAAGGGAGCCAAGAGAGGGTGTTAATAAGTGGAACACCACTGTGGGCAACGGGGGCTCCCTCTTGCTGGGGACCTTTGTGGATGCTGTAGAACATTGTCCCATCCATTATGACTGAGGCTCTATTGGTGCTCTCGGGGTGCCAACTCCCTGGCACTCGGGCTTTGCTATGCATGGGCTCAGCAGCTAGAGACAGCCTCAGGCTGAGCCACAAGTGCCTGCATAGGAAGCTATGGGCAAGTTCAGAGCAGGAATGGTAAGTGTTGAGGGGATGAGGTTGGGGTGACAACGGTGTCTGCCACAAAATCATATCCAGGGACCCACATTAGCTCATATCATGCCCATTTTTACCAATTACATCACTGAGATATTTTTTATCAAATAAGAGAAAAATCAAATTTTTAAAATTGTATGTGTCTTTAGCAAAATAAAACACAATGAAGTATATTTGAACAATACAGAAATGTATACAATCAAAAATACAAGTTTTTGTCTCTACCTCATTCCACCAAGGTATCCACTCTCTCCACGGTTTCTGTTTTAAATGGTTGGGTACAATCATCCTTTTCAATCATGCGCTTAGACAGGAGTTCCTCACAATCCAAGGACAATTAGCACCGGAAAAAGCCACTTACAGGGAATCCATTTAAAACTGAGATCAAAATTTCACACTAAATGGCGATTAGGAGATTATCTTGAAAACTGAAACTAAAATTATAAAAATAAATGTATTTTTATTTAATAAAACATAATGGCCATTGTGCACTAATTCTTGGAAAGAGTAAAAAAAATGAATAAATCAAGCATTTAAAGGGTCTGGGGAGTAATCTTCAGACAAAATTGCACAGCAGCAGGATGCAACATCCTTCGCTTCCGATGTGACTTTCACAGTTCATAGAATGCTCACTCTCACAAAGAGCCTTCGAAAGCTTCATAGATGTTCCCAAGGACTGCTCTTTATTTTGTGTAATTCGAACCCCCTTCCTCCCTGTGACTGCACTGTGCGGTGGCGGTTACCCTTTTATCCCGTCAGGTTTTCCCCTCCCTGTTGTCAACAGGCCTCCTGTCCTACATCTTATTTCAGATTTGCAGTTGACTGAGATAGAGTGATGGGGAGAGTGGGGGGGGAGGGTTGTGACTGCAAGTGTCAGGAAGTGGGGCTGTTTTAGTGGAAACTAATTTGATCAATATTCATTTAATTTTGAACTATGCAACCTCATAACTATAGAGACCAGCATAATGAACATTCAGATAACAGGCATCCCTCTACCTTCATTTCTGAATTTATCCATTTTGGACACCTATGGCCGTTGCCCATTGAGCAGTTCTGAGTGATTGAACCTGGGCCAAGCAGCTTTTCCACACTCTTCTGCCTCCCACTGTCTCAGAAGCCATGGAACAAACCACCCTGACCTCAGTGTATAAAACAACCATCATTTAACCTGCCCGCGAATTCTGTGGGTCAGGAACCAGGAGAGCACAGAGATATGGCTTACCTATTATCCACAATGTCTGGGGTGTCACCCAGGAAGACTTGGAGCTGGGGTGCCCTCGTATCAGGAGGCTGGAGTCATCGGAATGGGTGGGAGGAGGACAGGACTGAGCGCCAAAGCACCCGTGTGTGGCTGTTCCCTGTGGGCAGCTTCCTTGCACCATGGCAGGCTCGGCAGGCTCAGGCTTCTTACATGGGGCCTGGGCTCTACGCACAAGTGTTTCCACTTGCGTGGGGCAAGAACTGCAACTCCTTTTGTGGCCTAGCCTCAGCGATCATAGTGTGGCCATCTATTTCTCCTTGCAGTTCTATCAGCTTTTGTCTCATATAGTTTAATGCTCTGTTGTTAGGTACGTACACATTAAAGATTCTTATCTCTTCTTGGAGAATTGAGTTGTTTATCATCCTATATAATAAGAGAAGAATGTGCTAATTATCTGTTATGCCCTGAGGTGTAACAACCAACTGCATAATGACCTGATCTTGGACCTGCAGGAGGATGAGGCAGCAAGCTACAAGCAGGTGGCAGAGAGCTACAGGATGGGGCAGGGCAGCAAGCTATGGGGGGAACAGAGAGAGCTATCGGAGGCAGCGTAGCAGGCAGAGAGCTACAGGGGGGTGAAAGCTACTAGTTATTCATGCGCAGGGCTACTAGTTATATGATATCTTTCTTTTTTTAATTCTATATTGTTTAAAGTATTACATAAGTCTCCTTTTCCCCCTATTCACCTCTCCCCAGCCATCCCTACCCCCAGCACATGCCTTCACCCTCCTACTGTCTGTGTCCATTGGTTATGCTCATATGTATGCATACAAGTCCTTTGTTTGACCTCTTACCCCCTCACCCCTCCCACCTTCTCTCATAGGTTGGACAGGCTGTTCGATGCTTCTGTCTCTGGTCCTATTTTTGTTCATCAGTTTATGTTGTTCATTATATTCCATAAATGAGTGAGATCATGTGATATGTCATATCCTTTTTTTATCCTGATATCTTTGCTTGCCCTGAAGTCTGCTCTGTCTGAAATCACTATAGCTACTTGTTTCTCTTGACTGGTGTTAACATGGTATATCTTTCTCCTTCCCTCTACTTCTAATCTATATATGTGAGTTTCTTGTAAACAACGTATTGTTGGGTCTTATGTGTTTTGTTTTGTTTTTAATATATTTTATTGATTTTTCACAGAGAAGAAGAGAGAGGGATAGAGAGTTAGAAACATTGATGAGAGAGAGTCATCGATCAGCTGCCTCTTGCACACCCCCTACTGGGGATGTGCCCGCAACCAATGTATATGCCTTTGACTGGAATCAAACCCGGGACCCTTCAGTCCACAGGCCAACGCTCTACCCACTGAGCCAAACCGGTTTCGGCGGGTCTTATGTTTTGATCCACTCTCATAACCTGTGCCCTTTAATTGATACATTTAGAGCATAGATGTTCAAAGTGATTACTAGGTTATAATTAATAGAGGTTAATATAATTAGATTAATATCTACCATAGTTGCTACTGTTGTCTATTTCTGATCTTGTTCTTTGTTCCTGTTGTCTCCCAATGTTTTTCTGTCTTTTGTGGCTGTAATTGAGCATTTTATATTTTATTTTTCCTCCCTTTTCAGTATATAAGTTGTACTCTTTTCACTTTTTTTAAAGTGATTGATTCAAATACTCAGGAATCAAGTGCCTGGAATTCAGAAGTGCCTGTCAATTATGGTACCTCGTCTTAACAGCCATCCTCAGCCTCGGGACTCAGCTGGATTTCTCTAGCAACTCGGGTTCAGTCTTTGTTCTTTTGTACTCACCTGTTGGAATGACAAAACCCTAGCCTGCACTTAAAACCTTTTTCTTGAACTAATGTTATTCCGGATAGCTGAGAATCAGAGCAAACCTTTGTATCCCGAGTTTTAAGCCTTTCTCTCACACAAAGACTCACAGGAAGTCTTTGCAGCATTATTCATGATAGATGAAAATTAAAAACAATTCAAATGTGCAATAGATTTTTAAAAATGTATTGTTCCATACAATGGAATATTATTTGGCAATGAAAGGAAACAGAGTAACAACTCATAATGAGACGTGATGGACCTCAAAACATTTTTCTAAGTGAAAGAAGCCAGACACAAGAAGTTGCATATTGTATTGTTCCATTTATATGAAATGTCAAAAAATGGCAACTACACAAAGACACAGAAGTGTAATGGTGCCCTGGGTATCGGAAGAGAATAATGGAGATTAATAGTAAATGTGCATGAGAAATATTATTGGGCTGATGAGAACTTTCTACAAGTGATTTGTGGTGGTGGCTACAATAGTTAGTACATTTACTGGGGGAAAAACACACACATTGAATTGTACACTTGAAACAGGTGAATTATATGATATATAATATATGCTTCAATGAACTGTTTTTTTTTCTCTTTTATTCTAAAATTCACAAGCCTGTATTTTTAAATCCTTTTTGCATGACTGAGTCCCAGCCTCCATCCGTTGTGTGAACCCTACTGCTCATTGCTGAAGGTTTTACCCTCGAGGTGCGGGAAGTTCAAATACAGAGCTGACACCCTGAATCCCATACGACCTACCCAGAAAGCCTCTTATTTATTAGCAAGTCTCCAGCTTTGACCCTCCTGCCAAGTGTTCCTATTTCTGTAGGTTGGGTTCTAATTGATCGGGATTCTTGTCATATTTTCTTCTGTCTTCCTCCAGCATCTCCTCCTGGGGCAAGAGAGACATGCTGGCAGACAACCTGGGATGGGGACCTAGGCCCTCCTGCTCACCTCGTCACCTCGTACAGAGCAGGACCTCCATGTGTGTGAAGCCAAGAGCAGGGCATTCGTATTCCGTGTGGGAAACATCCGTGGCCCATCGCCCCAGCTCCTCCAAGCAGAGCAGCTGGCTCCCCGCAGCACCGGTGAGTCAGACTTGTGTTTGCGGGGGGGAAACAAATAATTGAAACAGATCGAAAGCTCGACGGGGTCGTTGGAAACATGCTCATCACTGTCCAGTCCCTGCCGAGGCTCCGTACTCTCAGAGTTGGAGGAAAAGCCGCAGAGACTGTGTGAACACCGGCCTCAGCCCCTACTCCCACCCCGTGGGCTGACTTCAACTTTCCTCCTCAGAGGGTTTCTGCTTGCCACATTTGCAAAAGGATCCGTCCCCTTCTTTCTCAGCCTGGTGGCCTCCTCCACAGCCTTTAATCCTCAAAGGCCATGTCCTCCAGGAAGCTGGTCCCCATCCCTCAATCCCTCCGGGCTCGGGCTCACATCTGGTGGAGCGCTTCCCCCATTCGGCTTTGTTCTGCAGCCCGGGTAAGGCTGCTGGCTCCACCACCGCGGGACCACACACTCCAGGAGGGCAAAGCCCGTGTCCCTCACCTCCGGGGGCTTCCGCATCACCCGCCGTGCCCCGGGACCCAGCATGTGCCCAGTGAGGCTCACTCAGACACAACCACATGTCCACATGTGCCCAGTGAGGCTCACTCAGACACAACCACATATCCACATATCCACATGTGCCCAGTGAGGCTCACTCAGACACAACCACATATCCACATGTGCCCAGTGAGGCTCACTCAGACACAACCACATATCCACATGTGCCCAGTGAAGCTCACTCAGACACAACCACATATCCACATGTGCCCAGTGAGGCTCACTCAGACACAACCACATATCCACATGTGCCCAGTGAGGCTCACTCAGACACAACCACATGTCCACATGTGCCCAGTGAGGCTCACTCAGACACAACCACATATCCACATATCCACATGTGCCCAGTGAGGCTCACTCAGACACAACCACATATCCACATGTGCCCAGTGAGGCTCACTCAGACACAACCACATATCCACATGTGCCCAGTGAAGCTCACTCAGACACAACCACATATCCACATGTGCCCAGTGAGGCTCACTCAGACACAACCACATATCCACATGTGCCCAGTGAGGCTCACTCAGACACAACCACATGTCCACATGTGCCCAGTGAGGCTCACTCAGACACAACCACATATCCACATGTGCCCAGTGAGGCTCACTCAGACACAACCACATATCCACATGTGCCCAGTGAGGCTCACTCAGACACAACCACATATCCACATGTGCCCAGTGAGGCTCACTCAGACACAACCACATATCCACATGTGCCCAGTGAGGCTCACTCAGACACAACCACTGATGCTACATGTCAACTGTTTGTAGCACCATCAACACAACACGGTCCTGTTGCCTTACCTGTTCCGTCTCCACTCACCCCTGGATTCAGAGAGAAAGAGAAACGTTCACACCGAATACTCCCTCCCCTTGCCAGTTCACACCTACTCCCTTCTGGCCTAGAAGAGGAGGTGCCTTCCCACCAGCGTCTAAGTCTAAGCCTTCACTGGCTCCTCGTCACTCAGAGATTCATGTCCCCAACCCCCAGCATGGCCTTCAGAACCTGAAGCCACCCCCCTGAAGCACCCTGCCACCCCCACCCTGCATTGCAGCCCCAGCAAACCCCTCGCCCCTCCTTACCTCCCTCCGCCCCGGCTGCTCCAGCTCCGTGCCTCTCCGTGTGCTTTCCCTGCTGCTTGTGTTTCAAAGCTCCAGCCCCAAGCAGCAGGCTCCTCTCCAGCTCCCTTCCCCTGGTGCTCCCGGCAACATCCTGAAGCCAGCATGTCCCCCCTGCCTCCGCTGCCGCTCTGTGCTTGCTCTTCTGTGTCTCCATCCAAACGGCAAGGATTCTTGCAGTGGGGGCTCTGCTTTGGGTGTCTTCACATTGCAGTGCCTAACAGGGGTGGGCAAACTTTTTGACTCGAGGGCCACAATGGGTTCTTTTTAAAAAAATATATTTTATTGATATTTTACAGAGAGGAAGGGAGAGAGATAGAAAGCTAGAAACGTTCGATGAGAGAGAAACATCGACCAGCTGCCTCTTGCACACCCCCTACCGGGGATGTGCCCACAACCAATGTACATGCCCTTGACCGGAATCGAACCTGGGACCTTTCAGTCCGCAGACCAACACTCTATCCACTGAGCCAAACCGGTTTCGGCCACAATGGGTTCTTAAACTGGACTGGAGGGCCAGAACAAAAGCATGGATGGAGTGTTTGTGTGAACTAATATGAATTCAAAGTAAACATCATTACATAAAAGGGTACGGCCCACTCTTTCGGCTCCGCGTGGGCCAGATAGAACAGCCGATCCGGCCCGCGGGCCGTAGTTTGCCCACACCTGGGCCCTAGCACAAGGCCCGGCACATGCTAGGGGTGTTAATATTACTCAGGTTTGGTAAAACCAACACATCAGGAGAGGACTGTCATTAGAATGAAATACCTTGCTACTCAAAGTCCCCAAGAACAGAGGGCACACCACGCCCCCGGGGGGCAGCGAGAGGGGAGAAAGTGGGGTGTCGCACGGAGAAGAAGCACCAGAGATGGTCAGGAGGCAGAGGGAGTGAGGGGAAACATGGACACGAGCTTTCACTGTGGGTTTCACGGGAAGTAATGGGCACGGCAGGATAAGCAGGCCAGGGATTTGCCTGTGGGGATCATTGTAAGGGCTCTGGGTAGAGGGGCTCTTCCCAGTTGCCTGGCATCTGGCCTTTGGGTAATAGGGCCGGTGGATGGTGGCCCCAAATGGGAGAGGCCAATCAAGGAGGGGGTTCGGGGTGTAGGCTCTGGACTGGCTGCTTTGTATTTGAAAAGCACACCTCTGGGAGGGGGGGTCCTCCCCTGGACGTGGAGACGATGAGGAAGATGGGACACCAAAGCTAGGGGACTCGGCACAGCATCCGCTTGCCCAGAAAAACTGCGTTCGAATGCGCATGCGGGCAGATGTTAAAGCATCACATTTACAGAAGCTAGAAACTTGGTTATACAGTAAGTGCTTTTAAAAAAGGTAGAAGTTCCCCCAAAGGGGCTGGGTGTCCCGGGCAAGCCGTGTGTCCCAGGGGGCCCAGTGCCCCGGGTGAGCCGTGTGTCCCAGGGGAAGCTGTGGGACCCAGGGGGAGGGGCGGTGAGAACCAGAGGAGGAGCGGACTCTATTCGTGTGGTCCTGAGATAGTCACCATAAAACAAACAGATTGTCAAATGATAGCAGGGAGGGGAAGGAGACCTGGGGGGAGATAAGAGAACAACCGAAGGACTGATACGCATGAATATAAGTACAACCAACGAACACAGAACTCTGGGGAGGGAGGGCATGATTGGGAGGTGGGGGGGGGGGGGCAATGGTAAGATATATACACATATAATACCTTAATAAAAAAAATTGGGAGAAAAAAAAAGTTAGAAGTAATGACCAAAGTTATAGACAGAGGGGTGGGTGGATGAATATGTAGATGAATAGAAGAGTGGATGAATGAGTGGGAGGTCCGGAGGGGCGGGGTAGATGGATGGAAAGATGAGTAAATAGATAAATGGGTGGGTGGATGGAGGGCAGGTGGGTGGATAGATGGCTCACATGCTAACAGTTTCAGGTAGTCAAGAGAGATCACTGAAGTGTTTCGATTTTGCAACCTTTAGATTTTTGCATATTTCAAATATGGGAGAATTAGCATTTGTCTATAAAATAACTTTCAAAAAATCTTGAGATATAACAAATTTTCTTTCACAGCCGGGTTATGGCACATACATTCATTTTACAGATACCACATACTCAGTTTTATTTTTCCCTTCTAATTATGATTAAAGATAAAACTCATGGTTCTATGTTCACCATCCTAGTAAATGCAGGATCGCAGTTTAAAATAGCTCACTTGTGCTGACAGAGTCCCAGAACTGAGCGGTGCGTTCCAGGTCAGAGAGGAAGAGGACTGGAGGAAACTGAGCCCGGGAGTGGTTCAGTGGCTTCAGAAAGGGCTAAACTGAGACTGGTCCCCAAGTCCCTGATGCCTGATGCCCAATCACCTCTCTCTCTCTCTCTCTCTCTCTCTCTCTCTCTCTCTCTCTCTCTCTCTCTGTGTGTGTGTGTGTGTGTGTGTGTGTGTGTGTGTGTGTGTGTGTGTTTTGCAAATACCAAATGTGTGCCACCAAATAAAAAACCACTGATGATTTCAAACCTAATGCAAAGATGTCTCACAAGGAAGCTGCCCTCTGGAAACAGAGCAGAAATCCACCTCCGAGATGCATCCCAGAAATACCCCTGGGGCGCACCCTCCTCTTTAACTGCTTTAGGTGAACAGCAGGGATTTGAACGTTTCTGGGTGGGCATCACCAGTCAGTCTCCTTAACAAACACCCTGCCAGCTCACATAACACAGTTCACGTAAATCCGAACCAGCACGAGCGGGGAAGGACCGCTTCTGTAAGCTGGAAGACGCCAGCCACCGCCGTGGCTGAAATCTCAGTGGCGAGGGTTCGGGCCTGACCACTGGGAAAGCTGCGATGCTCAGGAGCGAGAAGCCCAGATTCCCCCAGCCCCCAAAGAGAAAGCCACGCAGCTCAGCCTTCAGCTGGGAGCTGATAAAACGTGGGGCAGTAAGTAAGACCCATGGTGTAGTCAGAGCTAGAGAGAGGACACTCCGTTAAGCTGGCCAGCGAGCTCACTGCCTGCTTCTCATCACAGTGCATTAGGCGTCGCTGCTGAAAACCACGGGGGTTCCAAGTTCTAGATGAAGAGGACTCTCTCCGGGCAGCAGCGAGAGACTCGGGGAACTTCAGGCTAAACCTCTGCTTGGATTTTCCCGCGGGGCGTCAGGAACAGGAGACACACAGGGAGCGGGCAGCGGCTGTCAGCATGCCCAGGCCCTCACCTAGGGAGGCCACAGCAGCCCCGCACACAGGCCCAGGCGGTGTCAGGGCCGGGCGGTCCTGTGCGGCCACCTCGGTCCCTCTCTCCAGCCCACAACTCAAGATCCATCTCCCGCCCCTGTGGCAGCTCACGCCGTGTCCTTCGAGCCGGGCTCACTGTGGCCGCAGCACCGCAGGGCAGATACCGCCTCCCCAGATGTCCATTTTCTTTCCTCTTTTGGCCCTGACACGGCCACTGCAGGAAAACTTGCTACCCTGCAGGAAAACTTCCAATAGGCAAAGGAAATCCTCCCCTGGCCTCCCCCACCCCTTCAAGAATGTTGCATTCAAGCCTCAGCACCTCTTAATAACACAGTCCCCTTGATTGCAACGTCTAAACCAGGACCTGAGTATTCTGTCCACATAGTGTATAGCAGCTGTTACACTGAAATAATACTCTGCATATATTTACTGGGCCAGTTAGATTAGACACAGATGATATAAAATTATTAATAATTTTCTTAGGTGTGATAAAAGTACCAAGGTTCGCCAAAACCGGTTTGGCTCAGTGGTAGAGCGTCGGTCTGCGAACTAAAAGGTCCCGGGTTCGATTCTGGTCAAGGGCATGTACAAGGGCATGTAGGGGGTGTGCAAGAGGCAGCTGGTCGATGTTTCTCTCTCATTGACGTTTCTAGCCCTCTATCTCTCTCCCTTTCTCTCTGTAAAATATCAATAAAATATTTTTTTTTTAAAAAGTACCGTGGTTGTTAGGAAAATTTAAATGCACATTCATAGAGCCCCAGCTGGTTTGGCTCAGTGGATAGAGCATCCGCCTGCAGACTGAAGGGTCCCGGATTGGATTCCGGTCAAGGGCAAGTACCTTGGTTGCAGGCTCCTCCCCTGGCCCGGGCCCTGGTTGGAGGCAACCAATCGATACATTTCTCTCACATTGATATTTCCCTCATCTTCCCCTCTCTCTTTCCCTTTCTCTAAAAAAATTAGAAAAGGAAAAAAAAGTAAATTCATATTCATAGAGATAGGAAGATAGATAAATCATACATGGCTAAGGAAATAATTGAATCGAGATGGAAGCTATGTGGGAGTTCGTTACATTACTATTTCTCACAGTTTAAACATTTTCATAGCAAAAAAAAATAAAGCTGAAATAAGGAAACAGCCAAACAATGCTACTGTAATAATAAAATAGTTATTATAACTACAATTTATAAAAAAGGAAATTAAAGATATTTATTACATAAAGATTTCCCAGGTCAAGGTACACTGATCATTCAGAAATCTGAAAGAAGATCACCCCAGAAAGTGACAAAGAATTGGGTGTGAGGGTGTTGCTCTGTAGGGTTGGGTGGCATTGGCATGGGCTTTTAGAAGGACAGTTCCGGAATGTTCCTCAAAAACATTTCCCCAGCAATCCCTCGGCTGAGTTCAGCTTGAGAAAATAAGAAAACAAAGGGGCTAACCCTATGTATACAGGTGTTCAATTCAGTCCAGTTTATAAAAGAAAAAGAAAAAAAGACTGGCCGCCAACCAACCGGCCCTCACTCGGGGGTGGAGGTCGTCACATGATGGAATAATATTCAACCATCACAACACAGGACATAGATCCACATGTGCTAACCCAGGGCGATGGCCACAGGTGGCAGGCAGGTTAGAGATACACAGGCGGATAGATGCAGACAGGGAAACTGAGGAGGAGGAAGAAGAAGAGGAGGAGGAGGAGGAGGAGGAGGAGGATAATGTTGGTATTTAATCTTTGCTTCCAGAAAGAAAAAAAAAGATGATCATTTATTACCTTTTTAAAAATATTTATTGACTAGATAGGCAAATGGATTTTATTTTATTTATTTTTTAAATACATTTTATTGATTTTTTTACAGAGAGGAAGGGAGAGAGATTGAGAGCTAGAAACATCGACCGGCTGCCTCCTGCACACCCCCCACCGGGGATGTGCCCGCAACCAATGTACATGCCCTTGACCGGAATCGAACCTGGAACCTTCCAGTCCGCAGACCGACGCTCTACCACTGAGCTAAACCGGTTTGGGCCATTTATTACTTTTGTAATTATAGAGAAAAGGGCCATTTTCATCTGGGAAACAAAATGACACCGGCCTGTTACGCAGCGTAAATCAATGGGGCCCAGCCTGTGCCACACTGCCCTGCCTGTCCCCAGGAAGAGGAAGGACCAGAGTTCCTGCCACCGTCGTCATGGGGGGAATACACCCTCCAGGACGCCTGCCAGGGACTAAGGAGTTAACCGAGCGCACAGTGCAGGCTTCTCGGGAAGAAGAGCACGCGGTGTTATTACCACCACCCCCCTCACCCCCGGGCATGCCAGGCTGCATCTCGGTGTCTGACTGAAATTGTGCCATCCAGTCTGTCTCTCCACAAACAAATGGAGTATTCTGAGCTTCCAGCATTTGCAGGCACACAGCTTGCATTTTTCTGGGAAGAAAAATAAACACTGTGTATGGTAACAACTAAGCCACGATGGATAAAACATGCCTCGATGATCCAGGATTGCTTGTGCAGCCCGGGCCGCAGACCGGTGGCAGGGCAGGCCCGGCTCGGCGGCGATGGGAGCAGGCCTCGGCGCGGGAGACATGAGGCGGCCGTGGGTGGACGTGCGCCTGGGGAGGACACCTCATCCGGTCACGTCCCCGCCGCTCCTGAAGAACAAAAGGCGCACGTTGTTTATTCCAACGGTGACAGTCGTCGGTGGCATCCAGTTCTCTCTAGGATTCCAGCCACCACTCCAATCACCCCTTCCCCCGGACATCCTCAGCTGCTCCGGGGACTGGAAGGAATGGAAAACCACTCACACATGACTTTCCGACTCATTCCTTAGGGCAGTGTTTGCCAAAGTGTGGTACACATACCCCCAGGGGTACGGGAAGAGTTTGGTGGGGGTACGCGTTGCACCGGAGTTTGGTGGGGATATGCACTGCACCGTGCTTAGCTGCGCCTAATTCTACGTCCTCATGAGTCAGGTCAAGATAGTCTTGTGAGGCGTGAGATGGTCCGGTGTGCAAATAAATGTTATTTATAATATAACTTTTATTTCTATTTTATTATGAATAATTTTGTTTTTCATTTGTTATAATTTTGTGTGTACCAAAAAAAAGAAAAAAAGAAATACATTTTGATTGTTATTAGAATACATCCATTTTTTTTTTACGAGGGGTACTCAGCGTTATGAAAATTATAGAAGGGGTACACATATGTCAAAAGTTTGGGAAACACTGCCTTAGGGTGTCTGATGGACCCCTCCCCAAATGGAGCTGAGCAAGCCGCCACCACTCAGTCCTTCCTCCTCCTTTTCCACAACTTCCTTGGCTCTATTTCTTGGGTGCTCTTCCTCACCTAAAGGCGGCAGGCCTGAGCAGTTTGGGAAGACAGCGTGGGAAACAAAGCTGGTGGAATAAACCGGGTCGAGGGAAGGAGAGATGAGAACTACTGTTTGTTTAACCTAGCATGTGCCGTGCACTGCAATCGCTGTCGCCATTCGTTATCATAGCAGTGCCCCCAATGGTCTTCTGAGGAAGGTGTCGCCCTAGACCAAACTTTTGACATATGTGTACTCCTTCTATAATTTTCGTAACGCTGAGTACTCCTCATCAAAAAAAGATGTATTTTAATAACAATCAAAATATATTTGTTTTTTTTTTATTTTTTTGGTACATGCACAAAATAATAATAAACGAAAAATAAAATTATTCATAATAAAATATAAATAAAAGTTATATTATAAATAACATTTATTTGCACACCGGACCATCTCACGCCTCACAAGACTGTCTTGACTTGACTCATGAGAACGTAGAATTAGGCGCAGCTAAGCACGGTGCAGTGCATATCCCCACCAAACTCCGGTGCAACGCGTACCCCCACCAGACTCTTCCCGTACCCCTGGGGGTACGCGTACCACACTTTGGGAAACACTGCTAGACCACAATGAGATGGTTGGAAATCAGAGAGGTTCAGTAACTGTCCAGGACCACAGAGCAGAGGAAGGAAATCTTAATGTGATCGATCACCCCTCTAACGTGGCTGGCCTTCTGCTTCTCTGGAATGTGAGGTCACCACCGGGAGAACACTCCCTGCCACCAGCGGCTCACTCCCACCCGGGCGGCTGGCTTGCAGGAGTGATCCTGTCTGTTTGACAAACCACAGGAGAGAAGGCCTCTGCAGACACAGTGTGAGCTGCAAGGCTTTTTGGAATGAGGGGCTTGAAACTCACCTCTTTTGAGGGATCCCAACTCAGGGAGAAACAAATGGAAACCAGAATTCTTCGGCTGTGGTCTGTGGGAATATGTGGACACTTTTCCCAGCATGTGACATCATTTTCCTTCCAGACTTCCATGCTAAAAATAGCCCGGAAAATCCTTTGAACTATTGTCTCGGTCCTTAAAGCACAATATGGATTGTGTGTGTGTGTGTGTGTGTGTGTGTTTACCACTTGGAAAAAAACGTAGTCAGGCTGCTCCTGGCCTGACAGATGCTCGGGGAGCCGCAGACCCGCTGAACTTGCACTAACCAGACACATGCACCGCACGCACACACACCACAGGCTGCTCTTATATGGCACAACCATTCCAAATAGCAGCTAACGCTCTTTTATTTATTGTCTAAAGTTCTATATATGTCTCCTCCCCCCCATTGACCCCTCCCCCCCCGCAGCCATTCCCATCCGGGGCAAGCCCCCACTGTCCCAGTATCTGTGTCCATTGCTTATGCTAATTAATATGCATGCATACAAGTCCTTTGGTTGTTTTCCAAACCCCACCCCCCACCTCCCCTGCCATTTGTGTCTGGATCTATGTTTGTTCATCAAATTATGTTGAGCATTATATCCCACATATGAGTGAGATCATGTGATGTTTACCTCTCTCTGGCTGGCTCTTTTCGCTTAGCGTAATCCTCTCCAGTTCCATCCACGCTAGCTCACGCTCTTTTAAACAACCCCGGGAGGTGACCAGCTTGACCGAGACTGAGCAGGAAGACGACCAGGCCGAATTTGAAGAAGCTGCCCTTGTGAGACCTCTGACTGCCCCCTCTGTCTAGATGGGCCCAACCCAGTTTCCTCAAGAAAGGAAGGGTTGCCCAGGTGAGCTTCCGGGCTCTGTGGAGGTGAGGCCTTGGCAGGGCTGCAAGGCTCTGGGCGGGAACCCACTTCCACGTTCAGTCAAGTTGCTGGCAGAATGCCCTTCCTGGCAGGACTGGAGTCCCCACTCCCTAGCGTTGGGTCAGTGCTGATCCCAGCTCCCTGAACTCCCCGCTCCGTGTCTCCAGCCTCCCGCCTACACCCCCAAGGCCAGCAGCAGCCCTCCCCGTCTCTCTGACCTCTTGCTGCCTCCTTTCTCTCCTTGGCACTTCTGCCCCCTCCTCTGCTCGCAAGGGTTCATGTGCCTACATTGTGCCTACCTGGTAATCCTGAAGTACTTGGCTACAAATCTGAAAAACAATCCAAATCTTAACCAGTATTTGGGCAATGGCCTGACATGGTGTGCCTTTCAAAATACAAAATGTACCAACATGACTGCAGACCAGGCAACCAATGTCACCGGAAATCCATTATCAGATCCCATTTGCCCAGATTCCTCATTTCACATGAGCACCACCGCTTAAAAGCCTCATTATTAGGCATGGGGAGTGCACATTTGGATGGGTAGAGTATTTGCAATTATATCTTAAGGTGCTTCCCCAAAGCTATAAAGCCAAAGCTATAAATGGCAAGATGGGTGATGTAATTGCCAACCGAATACGAAATTATTATGTATGTCTGAAATTAGAGGCAGCTCTGCTCATCCTTAAAAGAGGTGCCCGCAGAGCACACACATCAGAAAGGATCCGATGAGGGGGGTGCAAGAACAGAGTCAGAAACCTGGGTAGCTCTGGCTAGTTTGGCTCAATGGTGGAGCATCAGTCGCTGACTGAAGGTTCCCGGGCATGTAAGTCAGTCAAGGGCAAGTAAATCAGTTGCAGGCTCAATCCCCAGCGCTGGTCAGGGCGAGTGCTGGAGGCAACAAATTCATGTATCTCTCTCTCTCTATCTCTCCCCCTCCTTTCCACTCTCTCTAAAAACCAATGGGGAAAAATATCTTCAGGTGAGGATTAACAAAAAATAAAACAAAACAAAAAAAGCAAAAAGGAAAGAAAGCTGGATGGCTTCAGGCAAGACACCTAACCTCTCCCGGACTGAATTTGTTCATCTAAAAAAGAGTGGGACTCCATAACCTCTGAGAGCCTTCTCAGCACTAAAGATTCCATGGAGGGACAGAAACGTTCTGAAATATTAAGTAAAAACAAATGAAATGGAGTCAACTGGGCCCCTGCCCACAGCATTATTGAGCTGTTGTGTGCTGGGCTTTGTGCCTGACACTTTACAAATTTGGGTCTCAGGAACCTCATAAGCAGTGACAGTGATATTTGGTGAATTAATAATTAAATGGATATTAATCCTCCAGCCAATGCAAACTAATTCCGAATTTAAAAAGTAGACCTTGGCCCCAACAGGTTATCTAAATCAGATTCCACTTACTCAATGTGAATGACCTGCCAAATCAATATCGGAATTTTCCCAAGAATATCATGGCCCCGGTTCATCAATAAAGACAACAAAATAGGGACATGAGCCCAACGAAGATTCAAGAACTGAATTAGTCTCTTGAATTAGTCTCTTAGTCATTCCTTAACTAAAGTGTCTCCAATTTCCAACAAGTCTAAGGATATTTTGACCCAAAATGAAGAGGCAATTTCTAGACAGTTTTACAGAATGTCTCTTGCTTTTCTTCCCTCTCTTTGTTACCAACATGCATTATTTTCTTGAGGGAATAGAGCAGACTGAACTCCTGAATTGCACCCTTTTCCTTCAGTCAATAGGTTGCTTCTATTACTTTAGGTCTTTATAACCTCACAAGCTGCAACGGTAATACTTGGTGAATTAATTAAGGGGACATTAAATCCCTCAGCCAGTTCAGACTAATTCCAAATTTTTTAAAAAAAATAGACCTATGAAAGGGCATCCTCTCTCCCCTTGAAAACCAAAATCAGATCATTTGAAAGAATCCACACTTAATACAATGCAGGGCTCTCCGCTGGGACAGCAAAACAGGCCTGGGGGAGGGGGGCAGAGAACACATGGGTGGTGCTGGCAACGGGGGAGGTTCAAGAGTGAAACTATCGCCAAAACCGGTTTGGCTCAGTGGTAGAGCATCGGTCTGTGGACTGAAAGGTCCCAGGTTCGATTCCGGTCAAGGGCATGTACCTTGGTTGCGGGCATATCCCCGGTAGGGGGTGTGCAAGAGGCAGCTGGTCGATGTTTCTCTCTCATCGATGTTTCTAGCTCTCTATCTCTCTCCCTTTCTCTCTGTAAAATATCAATAAAATTTATTTTTTTTAAAAAAGAGTGAAACTATCATTCTAAAGACCTCTGGTGAACTCACCCTTCTGAGTGTTACATCTGCCCCTTGTACATTCCTAGGCAAGCCCTCTCACTTGGGAGGGGGCTATTTAAATATTAACAAACTGAAAAACTAATGGTAAAGTCTTGCTCTGCTCTAAGTCTTGAACAGCTTGGCATGCTCTAGGACGGTCTGAAAATGTTTGTTAAGTTTCATGGACTTGCCTATAAAGATTCAGTGAAACTCCCACCCATGTCACATTAACTAGAAGCAAAGCCATGCAGGAGCCTAGAGTTCTCTTCCTCGCTTAGGTGGGTATCCAAACCCTAAGGTATTCACAAAACATGTCTGTTACAAGGCAGGCAATAGGGCACCTTGTCCAAGGGTTACAAAGCTTACAGTTCTTTTTTTAAAATATATATTTTATTGATTTTTTACAGAGAGGAAGAGAGAGAGATAGTTAAAAACATCGATGAGAGAGAATCATCAATCAGCTGCCTCTTGCACATCCCTGACTGGGGATGTGCCCGCAACCAAGGTACATGCCCTTGACCGGAATCGAACCCGGGACCTTTCAGTCTGCAGGTAGATGCTCTGTCCACTGAGCCAAACCGGTTTCGGCAAAGCTTACAGTTCTTAACTGACACCCTCAGGATTACAGAATTTAGAGATGACACGGGTTAAGCATAATCAACCAACGAATTTAAGTCTATGAAAGTTTTGCCAATAATTTGATCATAAACTAATACAAAGTTGCAGGGTTTAAGTTGTCTGATTCTTATTTTGTAAAGATTATATTCCTCTAAAATTAAATCTAGAAAAACACACAATCATGGGCTTATTTCTAAGATTTACTTCTTAGCCCTGGCCGCCAAAGCGATAATGAGCTACAGAATAAACTATCTTCTCAGTGAATATGTTAAGTCCTTTAAAGAAAATGAAGTAAAAATTGACTCCATGTGAAGTCTGTGAGATTTTGAAATTCTTTGCCCTCACCATCAGAGATAGAAAAGCAGCCTTTCCAAGCCTTAGGAGAAACCAGAAAGGACAGAGAAAGGCGTGTGCTAAAACATTACCTATTTGGTTAAACATAAAACAAAAGGCTCAAGAGTCTCTTTCCTTTGGAAAAAAATATATAAAATGGTTCGAAACAATGGGTCACCACCTCTGTATATACTGCCTTTCTCCTAACCAACCATAAAAATACTGATTTGGAAAAGATGCGAATCATTCCACAGGCTACCAAAAAAAAAAAAAGTTTCCATCGAGATCGTTTTCAGAAGGCATTCAACAGATGTTGTTCAGGGTTAGTTAGCTCTCCCCACCTTCCTCAGGGACCCTATGGTATGTGATGATAAACAGTTGCATGGTTTTCCAATATCATCAGACTACTTACCCAAGGCTGGCTGTGCTGGCTCAGTCACAGCGATGGCGCAGGCCCACCAGGTGGCTGCATGTGAGGAAGTACAGAGCCCTCCAAGGAGGGCCCCAGGCTCACTTCTGAGCCCCACCTCTCTGCATCCTAGCAAGTCCAGGTAAACCAGATGGCCTCTCCAAGCTCACATTCTCACAAATTAAATGGAATTGCTAATGATATAATTATGAATAGTGTTTGCAAGATGCTAAATAAGGTTTAATTTAAATATATTTTTATTGCAGAGAGGGAGATTGAAACATCAATGAGAGAAAATCATTGATTGGCTGCCTCTGTATGCCCCACCTGGGGACTGAGCCCACAACCTGGGCATGTGCCCTGACTGGGAATCAAATTGTGACCTCCTTGTTCATAGGTCAACGCTCAACCACTGAGCCATGCCAGCTGGGCTCAAATAACTTTTAGGAAAACACTTCTTGGACTTTAAAGAGCTATTTAAATGCTCTTTATCTACAAATCTGGTGTGGATGAAAGGCAGGCTTTTGCAGTTCTAATCAGTGAGTGGGTGGAAGTAGCTTTGAAATTGCTAACTGAATAATACTAAGAGGTCATCCCATTATATTTGCTCATTGGTCTACCAATGTTAACTCAACAAAGGGACCTCTGACCCCTCTCTACTTACTCGCTTTGTCCATCTTATTACGATACACCATTGAAGAGGTCCTCACTTTCAATAATTTATTACCTCTCAGAAACATCAGTTGTACCCTGCACATCCCCTACTGGGGATGTGCCCACACCAAGGTACATGCCCTTGACCAGAATCAAACTTGGGACCCTTGAGTCTGCAGGACAACACTCTATCCACTGAGCTAAACCAGTTAGGGCTGGAGAGAACTTTCTCCAGCTGAAAAGTCAGCTTTGGGACAATATTATCTCTGAAACCCCCAACAAGTGTCATGACTGGAAGAAATAACGCCTAAGTTTTGAGCTGGTAATGCCAAAAATAAGGTTCATTTCTAGCCAGGTAAACTTTTCTGGTAGGTATAAAAATTAGCTATGTCTGGTGTGTCTGAGTGGACATATGATTTTTTTTGCCTTCCCAGAGTGTCGCTTTGGGTGAAAGAACTCTCTTTTTAATTTCTCTTAGAATGTGTGCTTTGAATGGAGCCACCCCCAAGGACGGGCATGAGAGGTGGCTGGTTTTTCAGACAGGTTTGAGACATACATACCTAAAAAAATTATTTATTTACTTAACATAAATAATAACATTCTATTGTGTAAGGTAGAATAGCTTTTCAATTAAAAGATTGCTTCAACAGCTTTTTCCTAATGGAGAGAACTAAGATTTGCATATGGCTACTGAACCCTCACCAAAATAAGGGAAAAAAACACTGATTTTCAATTAATGTTTTATAATTAAAGTACATAGAAAACAAAAAGATTTATAAAGATGAATTTATAGTTTCATGACTGCCATTTATTTCTGGATCTTGCACAAAACAATTCCAATACATTTACTATGTTATCCATCTCAGTGCTCACAATATGGTCATCATAATTTGGACATGTGAAAGTTAAAAATGTTGTATTCACTGCTATTCGTATGCTAGATGAAGTCAAACTCCAGGTTACTTACTTTAATTAGGATTCAGACAAATGTCCATGTTTCCAAACACCACACAGAAAGTGGAAAAAGTGGCAGAAACGAATGAATGGAAGACAAAATCTTGGGTTCGAACAACACTATGACTGCAGTGACGGAAAAACCAATGTGCAGCATAGGTTTTTGTATGCTGCCTTGCCTGAATGCATTTCACAGACTCGTGACCCTAGAGCTTTTAACATCCCTCACTCTTTGGGGAAAGGCGAAGGACAGCATCTTCTTTTGTGGTAGGAACATGAGGCTAATTGTCAGGAGACCTGGGATGAAAACCCTGGCCATGCCCAAATGACCCTGTGGCTTTGTATAAATTTTCTTGATTCTACAAGTTAGTTTGGTCTAAACCAGCGACTGCCAACTGGTAGTCCACGGACCACTGGTGGTCCATGAGGTCTGAAAGGTTGGCAACCACTGATCTAAACCATCTCTGGTGCTAACTTCCAAGTCAGAGGTCCTCTGGTTCTTAGGAAACTGTGATCACAAAAGAGCACATGAGACCACACCAGTGGTCCCACGGCACTGGAGAATTTTTAACAAATTAAAATTTAGGGGTCCCACCCCAGATGTCTATGATCAGTAATCTCTGTTTTGAGAAGCAAGGTCTCGGGTAATTCTGATGTACACTATACGGTTTGAGAACCACCGGATTAGACCAAAGCTTTAAGAAATTCACTGTTTAAGAAAAAAAAAAAGAAATTAACTGTAGTTCCAAACACAGGAAAAAGCAAATAAATCTAAACTCCATTATTAGTCTCAGTTGATCAGCCACACATTAATTTTCAGGCCTATGAAAAAGTCCTGAAATCATTATTTGAAAATCCTGAAAGGACATAGAGGTAAGAGTTAGAGCAATTTTAGCTATGACTAGCCAATGAAACTTAGTTTTACATCCAATTAGGAAAGATTTTAAATTATTTCCCATATTTCCAAAGCTATTTATTGTTTAAGAAAAAAGATCATTTCCTAACCATAAAGGCTTCCTCTTTAATTCTATGAATAATTACTTAATAAAAGGTATATTCAGGTTTATAACATATGCTAAAAGATGAACAAAATATTATAACATGGCAAGAGCTTTTTACACCACTTAACATAATAAAGTGAAGTTTTGAGTTATTCTGCACATTATAGTAAGCTGTAGAGCTGCTTTTCATAATGACTGCTTTGGTTTCTAATTTCTAATGTTATAAGAACCAAGAAAAATCCATAATATGGACATAGTGGCTCCATAATCTACTCTGAAAAATATATAATATGTAATTGTGTTATGTATAAAATATGTAAATAAATATTTTAAGGTATTAGACAAATTACTAAATACATAATACTTTACCTTGCTAAAGTATCCTGATCTCTCCTAAATTATTAGGTCACCACACACCAAGAGGTTTTCTTCAACTTCACAATCCATTTAGTCTTTATTTTCTGAGATTAATAAGAATTAGGCTATTTAGAGAAAAAGACCTCTTTGTAAACTGCTCCATGCTGTTTTTAGACATGGTTCCCATGACACCAAAAGGAAGCTACATCATGGATAAAATGCCTCTAATAATACAATGAAAACCACTGATTTGGAAAATGCAAAAATCTGAAATAGACTTTTATTTCTTTCCAATTATTATAGGTTTTTAAAAAAAAAAAAAAGCTGAAAAAAATGACTCAGGAATAAGCAAAACTAATGTGCTAAAACCTAAGCCCCTGAGTCCAAAGAAGAGATTAACCAAAGAATTTATATGCATATATGCATTGCCCATGGACATGGACATAAATAGAGAGGTGAAGGGCTGGGTGGGAACTGGGTGCAAGGGGGTTAATGGGGGAGTTACGGGGGTGCAATACTCTTAACAATAAACATTTTACAAAGGAAAAAAAAAGAATATTAATGAGGTATCTTTTTTGGATTTCCTTTGCTACAAGAGAAACTTAGTTCATAAAGCGCTTATCCAACATCATTGGACTTGTTATATTTTATTTGAAAACAAAGTCATTCCTGCAACAAGAATTAACCTTAGGAAGGTGGCACTACAAGAAAAGGCCTAACCTCGCTGCAGTCATCTAGGACTCGGGTGCCAGTGTGGGATGCCCTGAATGGATTTACTCCTGTTAAGTCTGATAACACAGCACAGCTCGGGAACACTAAACACACTTGCGTCCCACTAGACATTTAACAGTGGACTGTGTCCTCCCTGCATTTTAAAGCTTCTTAACAAACTGACTGCAGTGATAAACTCCAGGTGCACCCAGGAGACACCATTTTAGACAAAAGAGCTGTTCAATTACATCTTTTACAACAGGTAGAGGTGTGCCATATTATGAAACACTTAACACTGGTAAATTAAGCATTTTTTTTTACAAATTTTTCTTAACGTGTGTTACGATGTTAGATTTTTATAATATTTTTGCAATGATTCTATAAACCAATAATCTGAACTGGTTAGAAAGGATGACGAAATGAATGCAATATTTAATACTGATTTTATTTGTTGAATTCGGTAAATGTAGAATGTAATGGTTTCCAAGGCAAACTCTGGATTATTCAATCACAGCTCAACAATTAACATGATTCAGAAGAACAGTCTTATCTTCAATATCTACCCACCCTCCCTACACAGACACATCTATAGACATCCATGTACATATATATTAGTTCTCAAAAGCTCAGGATTCTCAACAACTCTAGAATTTAGATTTTATATTCTCACACACTTCAGAATTATCCATCTGATGCAGGATATCACCATAAGGAGATAAAAATTCATGCAATGATACTCAGGCTTTCCTTTAAAAGCGTAAATCCAATACTTGATGATTCAATGCTATATAAAGTTCATTGAATAGCTAAAATAAAACAAGTGCCAATTTTATCATGAATTAATAACATATTTATTGTCTTGAAACCAAACAGGCCCAAGTTTCTTTTTATCTATACGAGTCAGCTCTCTATAAACTCCTTTCTTCCAAACTTCTCATGTAACAAAAATCAAGATAGTCCATTTCTTCTTTGCATTTACAAGAGACGGCAGAGGGATCACGGTAGGAATGTTTTGGATGAATCAGTCAGAAAGTGCATCTTCTTGAGTAGAAGTTTCATAATCTGCACTTTCAGCTAATTCAATATCTAACTCATCATTACTCTCGGCACTGTAATCAACTTCTTCGAGGAATCGAGGTTCATCTTCATCCAAAACGTAAGTGGTAGGGCTGCAGCCAAAGCACACAGAACATACAAGGCTTCATTAGGTTACAAGGTTCTAAGAAAATGATTATTTGAACACACGGGAGCAACTGTGATTTGAATGTAATAAATCCGGTCGAGCCAACTTTAAAAACGCTGTCCAAATGAACAAATTGATATTTATAACAGTTAAAAACCTTCTTACATTGATAATAAAGGGTGAAATGCTATTTTTTAAATTATATTACAAGTGTCAATATACATCCTACAATTAGAGAACAACAAAAAACATTAGGCTCTCATTAGGTTACTTCTTTGAGGAGTTTCATCTATAAACCAAGCAACCAATAATTTCAGTAGGCTTTATAAGAAACTGTAGCCCTGCCCAGGGCAGCTCAGTTAGTTGGTTGGGTGTCGTCCTGCGCACGGGGAGGTTGCCAGTTCAATTCCCAATTAAGGGTACGTGCCCGGGTTGCACGCTCAGACCCAAGTGAGAGTCAGCACTCTCATATCAATGTTTCTTCCTCTCCCTCTCCCTTCCTCTCTCTCTAAAAATCAATAAAGTGTAAAAAAAAAGAAAAAACTGGGTATTTAATTGGTTCCTCCAGTCTTGCACTGACATCACTTCTAAATCTGTAAAGTGATTATATGTCATAAAAACATACTATCCATTCTCGGTTTCTATTGGTCAAGAATAAAAATTAAAAACAAGTGAACATTCCATATTCATATTACTTACTTTTCCTGGGGACACAGAACAATATATTTGCTTAAAAGCACTAAGTGCTTCTACATATTTCATCAGGTACATTGCTTGGGATTAAGACAATCTTTCCACTAGGATATATGTTATTTTTTCTTCAAGAAAATAGCAGTATTCTGATTTTCCCCATTTGAGAGATTACACACACACGCACACACACACACACACACACACACACACACTCAACAAAACACTACAGCAGCATTTCAATGTCCCTGTTTTGTGACACAAACTATCTTAATTTCATATAAATGTATGTTCGTTTATATCCCACCTGCTCCCAAATGGATTTCCCATCACTGGTGCAATTAAAAGCTACAAAATCAGACAATAAAAAGGGAACAATAACCTGTTAAAATGAGCAGAGAAGCAGATGTCATTAGACCCTTAAAATGAAAAAATTCATGCAACTGAGTATCAAATTCGCTCCAGATAGCTGCAAGTTTGGGCAAGAAAAATAAGTGAATGGATCATAAGGTTCCAATTTTCTGAGAAGAGAATACAAACTCATCTGGTATGAGTATCCTTTTTCCTAGAACTGTTTTAATTTTGTTCATTAAATAAGAGAAAATAATATATTACAAAACCATCTTGACCTTATATATAGCAAACAACCTCTTTCAATGATGGAGTAGTCCTCATAAACCAAGCTGAGTGGCCAGGAGGATTATGGGAGAATTTACAACAGACCTCACACTCATAAAAACAAGTGTGCAGCTTTCAATTGTGCATCTAAAATATTTATGATGACTCTGTTATATCTTTAGAGGGAAAAGTTAGATTAAAAGAAAAAATTATTTGCCTTTCAAAATTATTATTTTCTTTCTTTTGAGAAACCTATACATTCCTCTGCTTAACCTTGTTATTTCAAATTCACAGGATGTCTCAGGTGATTCGTCAAATAGATGATTAGCTGAAGCAAAGGAAGGGGAAAGAGAGAGTGAGGAGAGAAAGCAAGAAAAGACCAATCTCTTGCCACATACTTGCTTGTTTTCTTCCTGGACACTGTCATAATAACACATGATCATCCTTATACTCAGAGTGGACCAGTTTCATACTCCTATTCCACTCGTAACCCATACGGGCCTTGATGGTTAATCTGCAAATATAACAAAATCTTGTTCCTAGCACGCCACTGAAGGATACAGAGTACCTCCAAGCAATGGTGATGGGGCTGGGCCCTCATTGCGAACTGGGAGGTGGAGGGTGAGCAGTACAGGGGGGAGGGGAGGAGGAGCGATCAGATCTAGGTCCAAGGAACTGGAGGAATACTGAGAGAGAAGGGAAGGAAGATTAAACCCCATCACTCCACGGAAAGCAGCCTTCTTACTGCTATTCCAGCTGCCACTTTCCAGTCTGTTTTTCCTAGGTCTCTCTGCTGTGCTGGCTGTGGGGGAAATTCTGACTCTCCTGTCTCTTCTCAAGGCTGACCGAGTGCTCTTCACCCCTTGTGTATGCCGCAAAAGTAGGTGCTCATAACAATGCTCTGTTTTCTTGTATGCATGCCCTCTCCGAGTGAGTTCATGTATTTTAATTTACATTCTGATCATTTCCAAACCCAAATGTCTAGCCCCAGCTTCTGCCTTGAATTTTTCCTGTGTATGCCTGGACTTGTATAGTGACATGTCTATCTCACAGGCACTTTGTGAATGTGGCACGATCAACTGATGGGGCACGTTCATTTTCTCCCCACCAAGCCAGCTCCTCTGGTGTTTTCTCAGTATCATTCACTGAGTCATAAAACCAAAATTCTCAGCAAGCACTTCCTGCCAATCAATGTCCAGACCGCTCCCTGCCTCACACTTTACAGGTCTTCACTTACAGGACACTGTTCCCTCTGCTTAGACATACCTCACATCTTCCTCCTCACCACTCAGCTTGTGCTCATCTTTACATGTCTTACTTTCTGAAAGCTCAGCGTGGGATTAGAGCCCTTTCTCTTTATTCCTTTTGCACCCTAACAAACATTCCACCTGATCACTATCAGAAGCAGTTGAAATCATCTACCTTTGGGGACCTGTGTTCTCAGTACTAAATCATAAGCATTTTAAAGTCAGAAACTGTGACTTACCCATCTTAGTACCACCCGATGGCTCCCAGAAGTGCCTGACACACTGCAGGCCCTAAAGGAAATGTCCACGGAGCTATGAGGAGCCACGGTCTGCAAGATCAATGACTTGCACATCACCCCCTCCCACTGATTTCATTTTAGTAAAAAAATTAAAGCACAAGACCAATCACAGCAATTCAGTTTCACTTTTATTAATCATTACAATATATGTTTTAAGCACTTTACAATTTAGGAAGTACCTTCACACACATTATCACACAATAACCATCACCTAAGAGAAAGATTTTAAGGTAATTTGCCGTAGGGTAAATAATTAATTCCTTTCCAATAGTAGATAGGAATTCAAATATTATTTCAATAATAAAAAAATGTCTAATCAACATTTAATTCTTTCCCATTGCTGTAATTTTGGTTTCCCACCATTTCCTCATTTTCTTCATGCAAGTTACTCTGTTTTTGCTTCATTTTCCAATAGCTGCCCTAGATACACCTGCCTTAACAGCCTTCTATTCTGGATTTTAATTCTTAGTGTAAAGATGATAAAGCCGAAAACAATTCAATATGGAACATTTCATTCTAAAAGAAAATAGCATTTTAGTCTAAATACAAATCCTCCTTGTGCTGCTGCTTCAAGAAAAATACAAAACCTTCACCCAAAGGGCCTTCTCACAGATGAAGGCAGTAAAATTCTCCGCTGCATGGCGTCATCGTGATGCAGAAAAGGTTTATAATTGCAACTATTTCTAAAATAGGAAAAAACTGTGCTTCATTCAGATTCAATGCTTTATAGCTATCTTCATATTAAGCTATTAATCAGCACTGCACAAAATTAAACCTAAAGAATTCACCATCTTCCTCAAACGTACACCCGTCTACTTCCATTAGAGCTGATTGGCCATCCGAGACATCAGAATGTAGATCTTCAGCTCTGTTACCTATACAAGCATGAGAGAAACAAAACACTGTATATGGAGTCAGAAATTCTCTTGTGCCTCTTCTCTTCTACTAACCAGCCGCGTCTTAAGTGAGTCTCTCTCTCCAAGCACCCATTTTTCTCACGTGTGAAGCCAAGATAACAATATCAGCCCCACAACCTCACAAATTTGTTTGCCTCAAATTAGGTGGTAAATGTGAAAGCATTTGTGAACTCTTAAGCTGTACAAATATAAAATGTTATTGTGACATTAATAAAGCCTACGTTGGTAAAGAAAATCAAATCTTTCTCAATTCCGAAAGAGCTGCCCCAGGCCAATAGGACTAAAAATACTGCCTTACCTTTGTAACTCTGAGTCCCTCCTTAATCTCACACCAGGCTACAATTTAGAAACTAACCTACCTATTTTAAGACAGCACAATAAATATAATCTGGAGTAGAATTTCTGAAACTGATGAACAATTCCATGGCCCAAAGTCTTAGCAATTTGCAACTTGCTGATTGGATCTTTGGATTGAAATGCCAGGTCTGATGTGGCAGAAAATATCTATGTGCATAAATATTAGAGAATGTTTTATTTATATAATTCGATTCCTATCTTAAATATCACAACGTGAATAAAATTATCCACAGAAAATACAAGTAACAATTTTGTCCATCTTAAGTGATGGACATATAAGGATACATGTAAGCACTTGCACATACTTACACATGGCACATACAAACACACAGACTTAATGTATAAAATATCTAATGAGAGAATGTTACTTATTTGGGGTGGGAGGAAAGCTAATTTACACGTACTTTGTTGGAAAATATAACTAAACTGTCCTTGGGAAACGAATTAATAAACTCCCAACTTATTTTATTATTCTGAAAACATTCCTTAGGCACATGGAGGATTAAATGATTAAATTCTCACAGGACACAGGAGAGCTTCTCGGTTACTTGGAAGAAACAAGATATAATGGAAGTACAAGGGAATTCTGGAGCTAGACCTGGATGCATTCCTGGTTCTGCTGGAAATTACCAGACAGATGACCTCGGGTAAATGCATCTCTGAGCCTCAGTTTCCCACACACATAAAGGGATTACAATACCAGTTGTCCCTGATCATTCTCAATAAAACACTAACATCTCTGAGATAATAATCAAACTTAAGAGAAATTCAGAATGGCATGCATGAGTTGGGGGTCCCACTCTGGGCTGAGTGATTTGCTACTAAGACTTACAGGATTCAGTACACACCTAAGATTTACCTACCAGGTGTACCAGTTAATAATGTGGATTTTGTAATCAAAGAAAACAAGATGATTTCAAGAGAAACATCCAAAGTGCTTTATTCAAATTAATGTCCACCGCTAGCGATACATTTCTGCCATCTTTCGGGTAATCTTTGGATACCGTCCCAATAGAACTTTTCTTGTTTTGAGGCAGACCATTCAGAGGCCCAGTTTTCCACTTCGTACGTTTTGAAGTGCTGCTCAGAAAGTGCGTGTGCCATCGATCTGAACAAGTGGTAATTTGAAGGAGCAAGGTCTGGTGAATACAGCAGGTGGATTAATACTGCCCAGGCAAGATCTTTTAACATGTCTTTAACTGGTTTTGAAGTGTGTGATGGTGCATTATCACGAAGCAAAATTACTTTGCCGGGTCTTCTGGCACATTCTGGTCATTTTATGATCAAAGCGTGTTTCAAATTGATTAGTTGTAGTCGGTAGTGATCAGTATTAATGGTTTCACCTGGTTTTAGAAACTCATTATACACCACACCTTCCTGATCCCACCAAACGCAGAGCATTGTCTTCTTTCTGAAGCGATTTGGCCTTGCAGTCAATGTTGATGGTTGATCTGGATCAACCCATGATTTTGTGCATTTGGGATTCTCAAAGTAAATCCACTTTTCATTGCCAGTCACAACTTGATGCAAAAAAGACTTTCTTTTGTGCCACTGAAGCAACATTTTACTGATGATTTTTCAGTTTTCCAATAGTCTTTCGTTCAGTTGATGTGGCACCCATTTTCCTTCCTTTAAAATCTTTCCCATTGCTTGCAAATGAACAGAAATTGCTGACCAACGTTTAATCTTTCTGCAAGTGTTTTTTAATTTGACAGCCATCTTCATCCAATAATGCTTGTAATTGTTGGTCTTCAAACTTCTTCAGTTGACCTGGTCGTTCTTAGTCTTTCACATTAAAATAATCACTTTTAAAGCATTTAAACCAGCGCTCACAAATATCTTGAGATGGAGCATGTTCACCATAAGCTTCCCGAAGCTTTCAGCAGCACTTTTCTTCAAATAAAGTAATAAGTTAAAACTTCCCTCAAATGCTCTTTTTGGGCAGGAAATGCAACATTTTTAAAAAGATTTTTTATTGATTTTTTACAGAGAGGAAGGGAGAGGGATAGAAAGTTAAGAACATCGATGGAAGAGAACTATCGATTAGCTGCCTCTTGCACACCTCCTACTAGGGATGTGCCCACAACCAAGATACATGCCCCTGACCAGAATCGAACCTTGAATCCACAGGTTGATGCTCTATCCACTGAGCCAAACCGGTTGAGGCATAGACATTTTTAAGCATAAAAATATATATGATGTTAATGCCTTCAGAAAATTTGACATATGCAGTTTTGAAGCTTGCTGTCAATACAACAAAACAGCATACATATCAAATCACATATACATCAACATATGTGTAACTCCATCTATTGAAAAAACCACATTATTAACCGGTACACCTGATATACAGTTGAAAGGAGGGTGCTTGGGGCAAAGTCCATAGGCAACCAAGGTCAGGCAAGGGCAGCTGCTATGAGGCAGGGAAGTTATCAGAGCTTTCAGCAATTTCAAAGGATTGCAGGCAAAAACGAGAGTTCAGAGCTGCCAACCTTCCTGAAAGAAGGGAGTTGCACAGATGTGACCCCAACAGTTTTCCCCTAATGGCATTTGACAATTTTTTAAATACATAATACACAAAACTGAGAAGCAGAGCAGAAAGCAGCAAAACAAATGAAACAGAAAATAAACAGGAAAATTTTGGCAGCACAGTGATAGTGAGGAAAGAAGTCTTAGGCCTTCAATTGTGACCTCTGGAGGGCTACACCCTAGAAAGGGGAAGGGGTGAGCCAAGGATCAAACAAGTTTCAGACATTTTGCAAACCCACCTCAAGTCAGGTAGGTCCCACACTGGAGTGGAGCCATCTGCCCTACTCTACAGCCTACAAAGGATACAATGAATCCTCTTTGAAGGAATATGTATTCTTCCTTATTCTGATATACTATCTTTTTATACTAAAGTCTCAAGTAGACATTTATGTGAGAGGAATAACTTTTCTTCCAAGAGCTACCAAAAGTAAAACACACAAATATCTATAAAATATATAGTCAACAAATTCCTTGTATAGGTAACTCTTAGAGATTAGAAATTACTAGTTCGATACCTATCTGGATCTCATGATAAGGAGCATTTCCTTCTCTTACTAGTATTATAAGCCTCAAAGCTTTCATTATAATCTAATCTGGCCTGGGGTCTTGAGGTGCTCATATAAATCCCAAACTTATTTTTCTAGATGACTTTGATCTCCTCTGATTCTGTGAATACAACAGCATTTCATTGACTCGGCACAAAAACACAATCGGGCCGAAACCGGTTTGGCTCAGTGGTGGAGCGTCGGTCTGCGGACTGAGGGGTCCCGGGTTCGATTCCGGTCAAGGGTGTGTGCATTGGTTGCGGGCACGTCCCCGTTGGGGGGTGTGCAGGAGGCAGCTGATCGATGTTTCTCTCTCATCAATGTTTCTAGCTCTCTCTCTCTTCCTCTCTGTAAAAAATCAATAAAATATATATTTTTTAAAAACACAATCGGTTCACTTGTACTTATATGCCACTATGATTTCAAGTGGACTGGAAGTTGTGATATGATCTTCAATTATATGGCATGATTTATCTGCCTGGAAGATACCTCAATAGCAAGTATAGCTGTAAAAATTCCCTACATGGCAGCAATAAATGACTAAGAAACCCAAACCAGGCTCAAGTAATGTGCATCACAGCCATTAACTAGAAAGATCTTTTAAGATTGGCTTGATTAAGTGGTAAACTTCACATAAAAACCAAAGCACATTAATGCCAGTAAGCTTTACTACAGAGCTATGTATTCAACATTACTGTTAACATGTAGCCCAAGTCCTTAATACTGACAGAAGTCCTCTCCTTGACCAAACTTAAGTCAGGCTCCTCTGAGTTCTCTTGAGGAGTAGGCCCTGACCGTGGGCTGTGTCTTTACTCCAGCGGCTCTGCCTTCTTAGTCGGGTTTCAGCAAGAATCCTGCTGAGTCAGTTTATTGAAAATCCTCCACTCTCAACATCTAATCACCGTGGCCTGATTTCAGCAAAAATTCTGTCAAGTCCGATGAGCCAACATCTCCCACATCCCCAATGTTTCAACCCACCAACCCCCACTCTAATCCTTGGCGATAAACCTCTATTTTTCCTTACTGTATTCAGAGTTGAGCCCAATTTCTCTCCATTACTGCAAAACCTCAAGCAGCAGTCCTCCTGAACAAAGCCTGTTTCCCATTCTTCAAAAAGTGTCATGAATAATTTTTTCTTTAGCAATATTAATTTAATTTTCTTAGGAAAAAAGTTCCTACGTATGAATAAACACTAGATTCACATAAAAAAGTGTGGATAATATAGAATTTAATATTTCATTTTAGTTTTAATAGTTTATAGCAACCAATATCTTTATTACTACTTTATAATAACTTCAAGGCAGTCTCTTATAATGACAGGGTCAGTACAGCCTTTAAACAAGGGGCATAATGATGTTATCTGGTCCGCAGACCTGTACTTACTCCCTGTACCTTATCAGAAAGATACTTTACCTTTATCAAAACTCATCAAATTAGATTTTTAAAAATTTTAATACAAAATAGAAGTAAAACTAAGCATGTTTTAAAGGCTTTCCCTAGCTTAAGTTCTATTTATTTTACTAGTTGTATTAGGAACAATTTCTCATCAAATAGCTGTATTCACAAAAAGGAATTAAGTACTAATACATACTTCAGCAAGGATGAACCTCGAAACAAGCAAGGTGAAAGAAGCCAGACACAGCAGGTCACCCATTGTATTATTCCATTTATTTGAAATATCCAGAATAGGCAAATCCACAGAGACATAAAGAAGGCTATGGTTGCCAGGGGCCGGATATGATTGTTTAATGGGTATGAGGGTCTCCTTTGGTGAGGGGGTTGGATAAAATTATGCAACTATATAGAGGTGACAGGTGATTGCACAAAATTGTGAACATACTAAAACCCCATTCTATGGTTCACTTTAAAATAGTTAATTTTATGATATGTGAATTTTATCTCAATTTTTTAAAAAGAAGTCAAATACTGTTTGACTGTAAGGCAGTAATTAGGCTTCATTTCAATATGGGCACATTTTGTATTACGATGAAACACTATACAGAATTTGTTATTTTTCAACTTCACTTTTCCATAATGTTTTGAACATATTCAAATTTCAAATACTTCTTCCATATGCCCAATATATTAAAATTTAGTCATCACTGCAAAATCCTAATGAGAAATATTTTTAAATGGTTAATCAGTTCTCAAATCCTGTAAATGAGAGGTACTGAGAAAACTATTTAATAGTTCAGGTGACATGTAAAATAACACTTTTGCTAAGTACCAAGAGGATTAGGGGGGAAATGTCTAAATCCTTCCTAATTAACTACAATTAATAATTGAAAAGATAAATTTCACATCATATAAGACCCAGCCTAAGAAAGCATGGGTGAATTAAAGGTTTTTAAAAAAGCCCAAACACAGCACAGAAAGACAAAGAGCAGAAACTTATTCATGAGGGTAAGATCTATGTAAAGGTCAAACTTAAAGGTAAATGGAGTCCCAGAAAAGATATAATGGGGCAGAATCCATGGTTGAAGAGAAAATGGCTAAGAATTTCCCTAAATAGACAGAAGATATCCAGCCACAGATTTAAGAAACCTTGTGAATCCAGGCAAAATAAACAAAATCCTAAGTAAAATCCCTACACACCAAAACCTAAGAGAAATTCATAAAAGCAACTTAGCCTAAAAAGATAGATTACATTCAAAGGGCAACAATCAAACTGACACCTGACTTAACAACTCAACAGAAGACCAAAGGCAAAAGAATGTCCTCTTCAATGAAGGAAGTGTTACCTATCCAGCAAAAATATCCCTCAAAACTAAAGATAAAGACTTAATAGTATTCTTTGAACAAAAGAAAAATTACTTAAGATAAAAAATGAAATGTAGGAAGGAATGAAGAGGAAAGGGGGGAAGAGGGCAGTAAATGTATGAGGAAATCCAAAGACTGCATAAAACAGTAATAATGTCTGTAAAGTTTAAAATATCAATAGTATACTCAAAAAATATCTGACAACAGCAGCACATATTGTATTTGCCGGCATATAAGACGATTTTTGGGCCCTGAAAAATACGTATTTGCCGGCGTATAAGACGACTGGGCGTATAAGACGACCCCCTAACATTTCCACTAAAAATACAGAGTTTGTTATATACTCGCCGTATAAGACTACCCCCCACTTGGAGGCATATTTTTCAGGGCCAAAGGGTCGTCTTATACACCGGCAAATACGGTATATTGAGAGAGGGAGTTAAACGTGTTAATATGTTCTAAGGATCCTATGTTGTCCAAGAAAAGATAAAGGTACAAATCTGTATTGACTTTGATAAACTGAGAAAGTATGAAGTATACCAAGTATCCATTAAAAGAAATTAAGAGGATAAAATCAATATAAACCTGAAATCAATCTAAAATCTATCAATCTAAAAAAGGCAAAACAAACAAAGACCACAGGGCAAGTGAAGCAAACAGCAAACAAGTAATAAGCTGGTAGAGTTAACTCTAGTAATTATAATAAATGTAAATGAACTAAATATTTCAATTCAAATATAACTGTCAGATTAAAATTTATAAAAACAACTATGTCCTAATTATGAGACATTTTTAAATATAAAGAGACAGAAGGTTAAAAACAAACATTAAATAAAAAGAAAGTTAGTTATAGCTTTTAGACATAGTAATACTAACATGGTTTAATAATCTGTGAGCTTTTTAATATAAAGTCTTACATTCAGAGGTTTCAAGATTTCTAAGTAAAATACTTTACAGATCAGTTTTTAAGCTTTATTAAACTTGTAATTATTTTTTGGATTTCCATTGTTATTTATAAAACTAAATTATATTTATTGAATGAAACATGGTAGATACACTTAAGATAATAACTGAAAACTTATCTATGTATATAAAAGTCAAGTGACTGGAATGCTAGGACAACCTGTTGCTTTGACAAGCCCCCCATCTGAATCAGGGGCGGGGCCTGTTGGCCGATTGCACATGGCCCCTCCCCCTGGCCAGCCCAGCCCTGATTAGCCCCAATCAGGGCAGGGCAGCCGGACCCCACCTGTGCACAAATTCATATACCAGACCTCTAGTTTTTCAAAATTATCATAGATTAAAATGGAGTATTTTTCAGCCTTAAAAAAAGAAGGAAACCTGGCCAGTGTGGCTCAGTTGGTTAGGCATCATCACATGCACGGAAAGGCTGTTGGTTCGATTTCCTGCACATGCCTGGGATGCAGGCTTGATCTCTGGTAGGGGACAGGCAGGAGGCAGCTGATTGATATTATGCTCTCACATTGATATTTCTCTCTTCTCCCTTCCTTGTTCTCTAAAAATCAATAAGCCATTCTTTTTTAAAAAATAATTTTAATTTGCTACACCATGGATGAACCTAGAGAACATTATGCTAAGTGAAATAAGCCAAAAAATAATAATAATGCATGATGTAACTTTAATGTGAAACCCAAAAGAAAAGGGAAAAAATGGAACTCATAGAAACAGAGGAGAAAAGTGGTTGCCAGGGACTGGGGGTGAGGAAATAGGGAGAGGTTGATGAAAGAATATAAACTTTCAGCTGTAAGATGAATAAGGTCTGTGGAAGTGATGGTGATTATAGTTGATAATACTAGATTGTATAATTGAAACTTGCTAAGAGAGTAGAACTTAAATATTCACACACACACAAGCATGTACAGTAATGGATGGATATGTTAATAACTCAATATGGGAAATCTTTTCACATTGTATACATATATCAAATCATCACATTGCATACTTCAAATATCTTACAATTTTATTTGTGAATTATACCTCAACAAAGCTGGGGTGGATGAAGAATACATGAAATAACTTAGAAAGAGGCTTCTACACATCAGTGAAAACAACTAACAATCTTTATATTAGCTTCCATTATTGTTTAGCAGGCACTTTCAAGGGTAGAAAATTCAGGTGATCACTCTGTCAGCTATCATGACAAACAGAGTTCTAACTGATGTTTTACTGTACTTAAAACTGCTAAGTTGATATATAACAGAACATGGCAATAATTAAATCTGATGACAAGTCAATATCTAACAACAAAAATTAAGGTTCTGTATAATGACAAGTGTTCTTATTCATATATCAAACTATAAAATTCTAAGGTCTAATATTATGATTAAGAACTATGATACTGAATTGTTTCTGATCCTATAGCTCAGTGGTTCCCAAACTTGTCTGCACCTTAGAATCAATGGAGCTTTGACTAATGCCTTTGTTCCACCCTAGAGATTGTGATGCACTAGTAATTGGTCTGGGATGTGGCCTGGGACTTTGGAAATTTTAATAGATCCCTAACTTATTAAATTATCTAGCCAAGTTTGGGAACCACTGTGTGGCTAGATAATTGAATAAGTTAGGGATCTATTAAAATTTCCAAAGCCGCCAAAACCGATTTGGCTCAGTGGATAGAGCATCGGTCTATCCACTGAAAGGTCCCAGGTTCGATTCTGGTCAAGGGCATGTACATTGGTTGTGGGCACATCCCCAGTGGGGGGTGTGCAGGAGGCAGCTGGTCAATGTTTCTCTCTCATCAATATTTCTAGCTCTCTATCCCTCTCCCTTCCTCTCTTTGAAAAATAAATATGTTTTTAAAAAATAAATAAAAAATAAAATAAAATTTCCAAAGCCCCAGGCCACATCCCAGACCAATTACTAGTGCATCACAATCTCTAGGGTGGAACAAAGGCATTAGTAGTTGTCAAAGCTCCATTGATTCCAAGGTGCAGACAAGTTTGGGAACCACTGCGAGCTGATCAAATTTTATATACATTGAATTTTAAGAACCAAAATTTACCTATTTAGAAGAATATTTGGCAGATACAGTTCAAGTTTCAAAGGTGTACTAAATTAGCTGTTTCTAGTATATGTAACCAGAAGTTTATTGGAAAGTTATATGATGTGTGTAGATAACATCAAAATAAATTTCCTTTTAAAGTATGAATCCTAATTCTAAAGCCCTCTTAATTTAGATATTACCTAATATACATATTGTTTTCCATATTGCTTTTTTGGGAGGTTAAACGTAAACCATTAAAATCACTAAAAACAGCATTCATAATATAAGAATATTTCATTAAAACTTCACCTAAAAATCAATATTAAAGAATCAAGAATATTATTACCACTTGAAACAAATATTAAATAGGTAAACTTAATTATAGCAATCTTTAAAATATTCTTAGCTGTCAAAATTCTATGTGCCTTTTATATGCTTAACTGATTTAATGAAGTCTAATAGAATAGTACAAGGTAACAACAGAATAAACAAGTATGCCTTACCTAGTTACTTTGCAGCTTGATTCAATCAAGTCATTTTCAAAGTCAAGCAGGCTGGAAGGCAGACTATATTCCAATGAGGATGTCAGTCTCTTCAAACGCAACAGACCAATACAAAATTTTGCTCCCATCTCTTCCAATTCTCTAGTACCAATCTGTAAGCCCTAGATATAAAGCAGTATTATATGTATAGCTATGATGACTGCTATCCTCTGGATGTATCACATTAAAATTATATTTTAAAAAATTGTAATTATATTAATAAGATTAGAAGATTAATATTTTGTATGGACCTAGGACTCAACAGAATGTCTGAGCAATATCAGATATTCTAAGTCATAAAGGAAACTATCTTTAAAAATCATTTCTAAACTGTCTATTCTTATTCATCAAATGCAAACTATTTTCATCAATACACTGGGGAGAAAAAATACATAAACATTTTGTGCTTCTGTTACTCTTAGAGTTCATGTGTGGAAATTAGATTTTTACAAGATCTCGCTAGTATTTCTTATAATCCACTACTCTGGAGGCCAATGTTGAAATAGTGTTAAAACCAAGACTCCAATTTGTATACTTGGACATTATAGGTACTTTTATTGTATGATAAACAAAAGAAAGGTAACTATGTCAAAAAGAAACAAACAAATCTAAGCCAATGAGTACTAGTAAAATAAGTTTCTATATTCCATGTCAATTAAGAATGCCCATTTCAAATTTTTTCTACTTAGGCAAAGAGAAAATTTTAGCACAACCCACATACCCTTTATACACAGAAGTTTTCAATAAACAATATAAGGTTTACTAGAAGTTAAATGTAACAATGTAAAAAAATAAAAATGGAGTGTAAATCAAGATTTTGCTTATCATGTAATTTTCAGATAAAAATAAATCTCTAAAATAAGTTAAATTCTTGCACCAATAAAAGTTGGATGTATAGATGAGAGCTGACACTGTTTAGAGACAAGGTCCTATAAAACAACTTCTCAATGATAGGACTAAAGGCACAAGTTAAATGAAGAAAATAAATTGTTAAAAACTATTAACCTACATGCCTTTATAATAGTGACTGATTAAATGATTATTTAATGAGTTTGGCCATCTTAGTTTAAGAGCTTTAGAAAGGCTATGCCTATTTCTGAATTAATTCATAGGAAAAGAACATTTACAGCCTAAAATACAATAATATAAGAACAGTCTCAGGGTGAAGAAATCTTTTTTAAAAAAAATATAATTAGACTCACACAACTTATTAGCTAATATTAATAAGTTTGAACAGTATAATTATATGCATGTGTGGGATGGAGGTAGGTGGGAATTTTGTACTTTCACTCAATTTTACAGTGAATCTGAAACTATCCTAAAATACAAAAGTTTATTAATCAAAAAAAGGAAAAAAACTAAAAGGAAGTGTATGTTATGATCAAAGAATTGAATTTCAGATATTAAAAAAAAACTTGGCTTAGTAAAACACACTTCTCTCCATGGAGTTTGAATGTCCATGGTAGAGTTTTCCACTAACACAATGATTGGGGGACAGAGTTTGGGGGGGGGGAGCGCTAGAATGGTGCTCAAGCTACATTTTCTCTCTCATCACCGTCATGCCTTTAGCAAACTAGAAGTCACTGTTTTACAATATTTGGAGAGAATTCAAAAGTTATTATTACACTTTGGAAGAAGAGTATATGGTGGTCAACCTAAAACAGAAAGTACTGAAATGTCATTAAGGTGACATGCAATGTCATTCTACCACGCCCCAAAAGCTTGAATGTCAGTTGCAAAAATCTACAAAATCTTCCAGCTTGTTACAAACTGAAAGTCATTACTTGGGCTCTCTCTCCACTTAAACATTCTGACAACTGTAATATGTTTACATTTTGAATACTAAACAACTGGAAGATTTTTAGCTCTTTCAAAACATAAAGTTATAACCATCTTTATATGAAGTAAATGAAAATCACTATTAGATGCAGTTCCCTCTTGCCCTACGTCAAAAACACCTAAAAATCCTTTCTGTGGCAAGGCAAGAAAGATGTTCAGGTTTGCTGTTTCATGTATAAAGTCCAATTCATTGTCCATTAAGTTCTTAATATTTAAAATTTTTTAAGTTCAAAGTCACCTAAACATTTTATTAGTCTTATATTTCAAAAGCAGAGTGAAAACTCAGGTTGTTTCCAATAAAAGCGTATGGCACTACAGAAAAGCAGTCTTAGTAAAGAAAAATATTTAATGAAGGGATATGCATCTAAAAATGAGACACAAGGAGTCTGGGAAGGTGGCGGCATAGGTAAACACCTGTTCTTGCTGCCTCTCACAACCACATCAAAACTACAACTAGGGATCTTATCTGAGACCTGAGAAAAACCACAACTGTGGAGACCACCAAGCAGCTGTGGGGCCCCGGTCAGTGCGGACACGCAAATTCCACAGAAAGGTCGGCTTTTGCCCGGGATAACGTGGGGTGTCTGGGTCCCGGCAGCGGAGGCTGTAGGTACAGAGGCTGTATCTACAGAAGGTGCAGCCACCGCGGTGGCAGAGACAAAAGCGCACGCGCGCTTCAAGACCCAGAGGACCTCGGAAATCTGTGTCCACAAAAGCCCCCCGCTGTTGGGTCTGGCGTGATTGGTGAGAGTGGATGGGGGTCCTCAAGGTTGCTAATAGTGGGGTCTTCTCTAGGGAGCAACTCAGTCTGACCTGACCCGGGAGGGAGAACATAGGAGTTGGAAAGGTATGCTGTCTGTTTGTAAGTGCACGAAGACTGGCGCGTCTCACACCCAGCCTCGATCCCCTGCAGCCCTTTGCTTCTTATTACAAAGGAGAGGCCACCCAGATTAGCTGGCCCTGAGAGACAACAGGGGGAAACTGCTTTTCTGGAAGCTGGGAAGCAGAGTTGGGAGAGACCACCTGGGAACCAGCTCCAGCCCACCTCTGCAAACCGGTATTGAGTGCCATAAGGAAAGAAGGCTAGAGCAGCCAAAAAGACAGGGACATCAATCCGGAAACACTGCCACCTAGGGGCTGAAGTACAAACTGACTGTGCTTATTAATTAGTTTTATTTAATCAAAAACCAAGAAACTAAGAAATCACCAACTTAAAAATTAAGGACTAGCTTACAACACTGAAGTGCAGCGGAACGCAGGGAACTGCAATACTGTCTGGACTAAGAAATAGGCGTGCCAAACAGAATAACAGAGGAAGTGAATGGCCTTCACTACTGAACATTTTTCATACTAATTTGTCTATTTTTTAATTTTATTTTCATTTTTTGCATCTTTTACTTAAGTAATGAATTTTTTCCTTTTTTTCCTCACTTGATTTTACCTTTTTAATTATTACATTTTTAGGTTCAATCAGCATTATTACTACCATATTTGCCGGCGTATAAGACGACTTTTTGGCCCTGAAAAATATGCCTCCAAGTGGGGGGGTAGTCTTATACGGCGAGTATATAACAAACTCTGTATTTTTAGTGGAAATTTTAGGGGGTCGTCTTATACGCCGGCAAATACGTATTTTTCAGGGCCAAAAAATCGTCTTATACGCCGGTAAATATGGTACTGCTATTTTAACTTTTTTGTTTCCTTTTTCTTTTCTTTTTTTCTTCTTTAATTGCCATTTTATTTTCTCTTTATGTTACATTGGACTTAGTGTTCTTCATTCTATTTTCATTTCTCCTTTAGCATTGTTTAAACCCTATCTCAAAAAAAAAAAAAAAAAAAAAAAAAAAAAAAAAAAAAACCCTATCTCAACACGACCTTTATACCATCACTCTCTTCCTAACCTTTCCCCTTTTTGCTATCCTGTTTATCTTAACCCATTCCTGCTTAGATTTTCCCTAGTCTCTCTATCTACCCCATGCTAAAATTTTTACCCTACATATATATCTAATTTCCAGTCCCCTGTGCCAAGTGCATACATACCCCTCTCTTAGCTGTATTAACTAGCAAAAAGAAAAAGTTTTCCTCTCTGTTCTATTGATGCTGTTTGTGTGAATGCTGATTATATTGAATTTTTATGCTTTTTAGTGAGATTATTTTGCTTATTCTTTTGTTGTTGCTGTTGCTTGGTATATTTTATTTGCTTTGTTTTTGTTTGTTTTTACTTATGTTTTCCCTTGCTTTGGTGGATATAGTCGGTGTTATAGTTTGTATTAATCTCCAGGTACTGTTGCCGGCATTTCATGGGGTTAGTGATTGTTCTATTGAAATTTTCTCCTCGTATATATAGTTTGTTCCCCTTTTCTCTCTTAGTCTCATTCTTGTCTTTCTCTCTCTCTCTCTTTTTCTTTCCCCTGTTTCCCAATTTCATTTGACACTCCTTTTTTCCCTTTTATTTTTCTTTCTCCCTCCCTCTTCTCTTTTTGCTCTTCTTTCTCTCCTATTCCCTTTGCCTAGTCCTAGTGCTCACCTTTATTGGAGGTTATTAATATCGCAAATAATTTCTGTTCAATGCCTTGTGTGTTGTACCTGGTTGTGTTGTATTTTGTGCCTTTAAATCAATGCAGGAGAGAGAGAGAACTACATAACCAGACATCCTGAAAAGAGAGACTATCAAGAGACAAAGAAACAGTCCACATATGAAAGAAATGCAGGCAATACCAGAAAAGGAAGTATACGAGTTAGAGGCAAGCAACCTTTCAAAGCAAGAATTCAGAGAAAGGATCATAAGATGTCTAAAAAGAAAAGAAGAGAAATTTGAAAATATGAGTAAGAACCAAGAGGAAATGAAGACTAACCAAGAAGAACTGAAAAATGATATTGCTACTGTGAAGAACTCAATAGAAAGCATCAAGAGTAGACTAGAAAAAGAAGAGGACGGCATCAGTGAGCTAGAAGACAAGATGGAAAAAAATACCCAATTAGAGCAGCTCTAGAAAAAAATTAAAAAGCAGGAGGAGAGCCTAAAGGAACTTTGGGACAAAACAAAACAATATTAGAATAATAGAGGTTCCAAAAGGAAAGGAAACTGAAGAACACATGGAAAACATATTTCAAGAAATAATGACAGAAAACTTTCCTAAGATTGAGAAGAAAAAATCCACAAAAATTCAAGATGCTCGCAGAGTCCCAAGCAAAATGAATCCCAAAAGACCGATGCCAAGGCACATTATAATTATAGTGGCAAACACCAATGACAAAGTAAGAATCTTAAAAGCAGCCAGAGAGAGATAGAAAGTTACATATAAAGGAACCCCCATCAGACCACCAACTGATTTCTCAACAGAAACTTATCATGCCAGAATGGAATGGAATGAAATATACAACATCATGCAAAGGAAGGGTCTGAATGAAGGAATACTGTACCCAGAAAGGCTATCAATCAAAATTGAAGGTGTAATCAGGACCTTCACAGAAAAAATGTCTAAGGGAATTTATCACCACCAAACCAGCAATGCAAGAAAAGCTAAAGGATCTGCTGTAAAAATAAAAAAGAAATAGGAAGCGAAGAAGAAACACAGGGGTATAGAATAAAAATGGCATCAAATAAGTACCTATCAATAATAACTTTAAATGTGAATTCCCCAATCAAAAGACATAAGGTAACGGATTGGATAAGAAAACAAGACCCATATATCTGCCGTCTACAAGAAACCCACTTAAGAAAAAAAGACACACAGAGACTAAGGGTGAAGGGATGAAAAAAGGTGTTCCAGGTTAATGGAAATGAAAAAAAGTTGGGGTAGCAATATTTATATCTGACAAATTACATCTCAAAGTGAAGGACCTAACAAGAGATGATGAAGGCCACTTCATAATATTAAAGGGAGTGATCCAACAAGAACAAATAAGCCTGGTAAACATATATGCACCCAATACAGGAGCACCCAAATACATTTAAAAAAACTGCTGGAGAACATTAAGAGAGATTAATAGCAATACAATCATAGTAGGAGATTTTAATACCCCACTATCACCTTTGGAACAACCATTTAAACAAAAAATCAGCAAAGAAATATCAATCCTAAATGACTCACTAGACGAGATGGAATTAATCGACATCTTCAGAACATTCTACCCCAAAGCCACAGAATATACATTCTTTTCAAGTGTACATGGGTCATTTTCAAAGATAGACCACATGTTGGGACATAGGCAAAGTCTCTTCAAATTCAAGAAGATAGAAATCATATCAAGCATCTTCTCAGATTAGAGTGGCATAAAATTGGAAATCAACTATAATAAATAGCAATAATCCAAAAAAAATCAAAGATATGGAGACTGAACAGCTTGCTTTTAAACAATGACTGGGTTTCCAGAGAAATCAAGGAAGAAATTAAAAACATCCTGGCAACAAAAGACAATGAAAACACAACAATCCAAAATCTATGGGACACAGCAAAAGCAGTTTTGAGAGGGAAGTTCATAGCTCTACAAGCCTACTAAAAAAAAAAAAAAAAAAAAAAAAAAAAAAAAAAACGAGAAAAAATAGTAACTAATTATCTAACTCTACAACTCAAAGAGTTAGTAAAAGAGCAACGAGAAAAGCCCAGTGTAAGATGAAGGAAGGAAATAATAAAAATCAGAGCAGAGATAAACGACATAGAGACCAAAGAAACAATATATAAGATCAACAAAACCAAGAGCTGGTTCTTTGAAAGGATAAAAAAGATTGATGAACCACTAGCCAGGCTCACCAAGAAACAAAGAGAGAAGACCCAAATAAACAAAATCAGAAATGAAAGAGGTGAAATAACAACAGGCCCTGCCGAAATACAAAGGATTGTTACAAAATACTACAAACAACTCTATTCCAACAAACTGGACAACCTGGAGGAAATGGACATATTCCTAGAAAAATATAACCTTCCAAACTCAATCAGGAAGAATCTAAAAATCTCAATAGACCAGTGAATTTAGAAGGAACTGAAGCAGTCATCAAAAAGCTTCCAGCAAACAAAAGCCCAGGGCCAGATGGCTTCACAGGAGAGTTTTACCAAACATTTAAGGAAGAACTAAAACCTATCCTCCTCAGACTGTTCCAAAAAATTCAAGAGGAAGGAACACTTCCAAACTCCTTCTATGAAGCCAGCATCACCCTAATACCTAAACCAGATAAAGACAACTCAATGAAAGAGAATTACAGGCCAATATCCCTCATGAACATAGATGCCAAAATCCTCAACAAAATTCTAGCAAATTGGCTCCAGCAGAACATCAGAAAGATCATACACCATGACCAAGTAGGATTTATTCCAGGAATGCAAGGATGGTACAATATCCACAAATCAATAAACTTGATACATCACATAAACAAATTGAAAGATAAAAATCATATAGTCATATCAATTGATGCAGAAAGAGCATTTGATAAAAATCCAACACCCTTTCCTGTTAAAAACTCTCAAAAGGTGGGAGTACAAGGATCATACCTCAACATAATAAAAGCTATATATGATAAACCCACAGCCAACATCATATTCAATGGGCAAAAACTAAAATCATTCCCTCTAAGAACAGGAACAAGACAGGGATGCCCACTCTCACCATTCTTGTATGACATAGTACTGGAAGTACTAGCCATTGCAATTAGACAGGAAGAAGAAATAAAAGGCATCCAAATCGGAAAAGAAAAGGTAAAGTTGTCCTTATTTGCAGACGACATGATATTGTACATAAAAAACCCAAAAGACTCAATTAAAAAAACTAATAGACTTAATAAATTAATTTGGGAAATGTAGCAGGTTACAAAATTAACGCCAGGAAATCTATGGCATTTCTATACACCAACAGTGAATTTACAGAATCAGAGACCAAAAAAGCAATCTCATTTATCATCGCACCAAAAAAATTAAGAAACCTAGGAATAAACTTACCTACAGAGGTAAAAGACCTATACTCAGAAAACTACACGACACTGAAAAAAGAGATAGAGAAAGGTGTAAACAGATGGAAGACCATATCATTTTCATGGATTGGTAGAATCGATATCATCAAAATGTCCATACTTCCCAAAGCAATTTATAGGTTCAATGCACTCCCCATTAAAATACCAACGGCATATTTCACTGACCTAGAAAGAACTCTCCAAAAATTCATCTGGAACAAAAAAAAAGACCCCAAATAGCCACAGCAATACTGAGAAAGAAGAGTAAAGTAGGAGGGATCTCAATACCAGATTTGAAGCTGTATTACAAAAACACCGTTCTCAAAACAGCCTGGTACTGGCACAAGAACAAACATATATATCAATGGAATAGAATAGAGAATCCAGACATCAATCCAAATCACTATGCTCAATTGATACTTGACAAAGGAGGCACGAACATACAATGGAGTCAAGATAGTCTCTTCAATAAATGGTGTTGGGAAAATTGGACAGATACATGCAAAAGAATAAAACTAGATCACCAACTTACACCATACACAAAAATAAATTCAAAATGGATACAGGACTTAAACATAAGATGGGAAACCATAAAAATACTAGAGGCATCCACAGGGAGCAAAATATGCCAAAGGAACTTCTTCACTGATACTACCCCTAGGGCAATGGAAGCTAAAGAGAAATTAAACAAATGGGACTACATCAAAATAAAAAGCTTTTTTACAGCAAAAGAAACCATCAACAAAACAACAAGAAAGCCCACTGAATGGGAGAACATATTTGCAAATGTTATCACTGATAAAGGTTTAATCTCCAACATCTACAGACAGCTTATACAACTTAATAAAAGGAAGATAAATGAGCCAATTAAAAAATGGGCAATGGACCTAAATAGAATCTTTTCAAAAGAAGACAGAAGGAAGGCCAAGAGGTACATGAAAACATGCTCAAAGTCACTAATTATCTGAGAGATGCAAATCAAAACAACAATGTGGTACCATCTCACACCTGTCAGAATGGCCAATATCAACAAATCAACAAACGACAAGTGTTGGCGAGGTTGTGGAGAAAAAGGAACCCTGGTGCACTGCTGGTGGGATTGCAGGTTGGTGCAACCACTGTGGAGAACAGTATGGAGCTTCCTCAAAAACTGAAAATGGAACTCCCATTTGACCCAGTAATCCCACTCCTAGGAATATATCCCAAGAAACTAGAGACACCAATCAGAAAGGATATATGCACCCCTAGGTTCAAAGCAGCACAATTTACAATAGCTAGGATCTGGAAACAGCCTAGGTGCCCGTCAGCAGATGATTAGATAAAAAAAACCATGGTACATCTACACAATGGAATACTATGCTGCCATAAAAAAGGAATTCTTATCATTTGCAACAACGAGGATGGAATTGGAGAACATTATGCTGAGTGAAATAAGCCAGTCAATGAAAGAGAAACCACATGGCCTCACTCATTTATGCATAATAAAGAACATTATAAACTGATGAACCAAAAGATAGAAACAGGGACAGTAAAACAACAAGCAGACTGTCAAATTACAGTGGGTAGGGTAGGGAGATATGGGGGAGATAAGAGATCAACTGAAGGACTTGTATGCATGCATATAAATACAACCAATGGACACAAAACTCTGGGGAGGGAGGGCATGTATGGAAGGGGGGGACAATGGTAAGATATGTACACATATAATAATTTAATTTTAAAAAATTAAAAAATTGAAAATAAAAAAATAAAATTGATACACAAGAGGGGGGTTAGTGAAGGGGAAAGAGGGAAGTCTGAAATAGTTTCAACAATAAAAATATATCTCAAAAACTTTATAAATAAATTTAATGTGTTTATTTCTAAATGCATAAAAATATATTTATATCCAACACATTAAAATGGTATAAAATTTTATTAATAAAGTATTACTTGCATAACTCTATAAATTATTAATCAGTATTTATAACAACATGTTTTCTTAAAAAGTATGAATATAAATATACTCAAAATTTTGTGAGAATCCAAAGCAAGCTATTTGGTTCAAAGGAATTTTTTTAATGTTTATGACTGCATACAATTCAATTTCATCATTGCAAATTACATATAACTCAGCATATCAAATGTATCATGGAATATATACTTGAAAACCTTTGGATTATACATATAAGAAAAAGTCTACAAATATTATTTTAAGGCTAGAAGTCCTGAAATGTTTTACCTTATATTTTCCTTGATCACAGCCGCACAAAGTACTCTCCATGGTATAGCTTCTTTGTACTCCTATCTCCCTCCAAACTACAACACGTGCTGTGGATTCTTTAGATTTTTCCACTACAAAGCTACAGCTACTCATGCAAAACGCTGGGGCAATATGGCTCAGTATCTTAGGCAAAGTCTGCAAAGATAGGAATGATACAATAGAATATTTCAAGAAATTTTCTAACTTAAAATTTTTCTAAGTTTTTAATCTTTAAAAATGTTCATGAAAGCACAATGATTAAAGCAGGGTTGTGCAGATCTTCTTGCTATACCTCTTGCTATTCAAAACATCAAAATAATTCTCTTACTAATTTAGAATTTTCTGCTTTCCTAGAAAAATAATCAGAAAATAGAATGGACAAAAGTATCACATTTACTAATATAGTAGTAACCATTAAGTGGGATAAAAACTATGTAAGAAAATCCATGAAGAAAAACATGTTTTAAAAAAATGAAAAAACTTTACAGTCATAAGAGATGGCTTGACTAATTAAGAGATTTGCCACTGTAGCCCTAGCTGGTTTTCTCGGTCGTTAAAGCATCAATCAGCCTTCGGACTGAAGGGTCTTCGGTTCAATTCCCACTCAAGGGTTTGTACCTTGGTTGAGGGGCATGCAGGAGGCAACCAATCGATGTGTCTCTCTCCCACTGATGTTCTTTTCTCTCTGTGTCTGTCTCTTTTCCTCCCTTCCACTCTCTCTAAAATTCAATGGGAAAAACTATCCTCTGGTGAGGGTTAACAACAACAAAAAAAGATTTGCCACTGTAAATGTCAATCATTCCAAATT
>OZ004708.1:160071627-160086627 GCA_963924515.1 Vespertilio murinus
CCCCTCTCCCCCCAATTCTGATCTTTACCTCGGTGATGGCTTCCGCCCATTACCGGGGAATAAACCTTACTTTAAAACTCCCTTTTGTTCTGTTTCCTGTTTCCTTTCAAACCTAACAAGGCCTACCCCAACAGCCTAGGAACCTCTTTTTTTTGTTTCTGTGAGCACTTGGTGAGTGCTGGCTGCACCCCGGAGCAGTGCTGGTGTGAATGAGGCTCTCTCGCTGCCCTCCAGGGGTTCTGTGCTGCGTAGGAAGCATAGAGCGGAAATGGCCACGAGGTGAGGCGCTCCAGCAGGCCACGGGCAGTGGACCCCACGGTCCGCCGGAGGGGGCAGTCTCAGCCTGGAGCAGGCATCCGGGAGGGCTTCTCGGAGGAGGTGAAGTCTGAGATAAGCCTGAGGGTGGACAGTATCTCAGAATGTCCTCTCAGGTGCAGGAGTCACACAAGCAGAGAGAAGGAGAGGGAACGGGAAGGGGCCCACCCAAACATGACTGACGGTACCCCAGGGGGAAGGACAGACAGGGAGCTGGGAGTCCGAGGGGCTCTGGATGGATGCGGAGGGAAGGGGGGTGGTAGCCTGCCCTGTGCACCAAAGCTGTGCCCGGGGAATGCGGTCCCTGCTGGACGGGAGCAGGAAGAGGGCCTTGGGGCCTGGGTGACCAGAGCGGGTGGGACGACCTCCTGGATGAGGGGACCTGGGGGAAGTGCTCCCCTATGCTGGAGCCTGGAGACTGAGTGGGGCTGGCAGGGGAGGAGGAGGCCTGGGAGGAGGCCTGTCGTGGGGAGGGGGCTCTGCCGCCCAGGCTCCAGGGAAGGCCACCGTTGCCTCTCACAGTACATGCGTGAGGAGGTCTGGGCACTGCAGCTGCCTCTCATCAGGTGCCCCGGCCCCTGGGCTTCTGGGGAGCACGACCAAAGGGAGGTGACCAAAGGGAGTGGCGTGTGATTTATCCCTCATTCTTGTTTAGTCCCCGAGGCCGTCAGAGGCGGCAGCCTTCTGCCTCGGCCCTTGTGCCTGCAACCTGTGTCAGCGCGTCGCCGCCGCTCTCCTCTCTCCTTATATGGCCAAGGAAAGGGACTCGGGGCCTTCCGCCGGCGACAGGAGCCGCCCGGGCCGGCTCAGGACACAAGCGCTGGGACCAGGACTCTGAGGCTCTTTGTTTACTGGGCCAGCCCGCCTTTATCTCCAGACTCTGCTCCGCTGCTGCCGCTGCCTGCAGCTGCCCAGAGCCAACAGTGCGGGTGGCAGGGGGCAGAGGGGCGCCGACCGGAGCCGAGGACACCGAGAAAACCGCAGTCCTGCCCTCCTTTTATGGGCGGGGAAACTGAGGATCAGAGAAGGGGGGAGACTCGCCCAAAGTCATTGATCAGCCGAAACCGATTTGGCTCAGTGGTAGAGCGTCAGTCTGTGGACTGAAAGGTCCCGGGTTCGATTCCAGTCAAGAGCATGTACATTGGTTGCGGGCACATCCCCGGTAGGGGGTGTGCAAGAGGCAGCTGATCAATGCTTCTCTCTCATCAACGTTTCTAGCTCTCTATCTCTCTCCCTTCCTCTCTGTAAAATATCAATAAAATATATTTAAAAAACAACAACAAAAAACCACAAAAAAACAAGAACAAAGTCATTGGTCACGTAAGAGTCAGAGCGGGCTTGGAGCTGAGAAGTCCTGCCTGTCAGACGGGCTGCCTGTCTGGACGGACAGGGGAGACCCTACAGCTGGGGTGTCTGCAGGCCCCGTCCACTCCCAGTAGGACATACCCAAATGGGGGTTCTCTGGGCCTCTCAAGTCACCCTCCTCACCCCTGACCCAGCTCCCCCCAGCGGCCCTTCCCAGGACCCTGAGGGCCCGGGGAGCTCTCCCTGCCCCTCGGAGCAGACAACACCTGAAACACGACCCCCTCCCCAGATGAGGACGTGTGCAAGGTCGCGGGTGTTGGCTGGATTTATCACGTTTCATTCTAATGTTTGACAGTGAGGATGTGCTTAATATTTTGAAAAGAGAAGGGAAAAAAAAGCTAAAGAAAGTGGATTGCGTTTTCTTCTTTTCCCAGGTTGGATTATTTTCCTAATGAAAATAAGTTTAGAAAGAAAATAAAAGGTACTCTGGGACAGAATAAAAGCTACACTGCATGGGTGTCAGCTGGCTAACTGTGTTAAGTGAGACTGGATATTCTTCTGGCTTTGCAAGGCGTAAGGAAAACACTTGAAAACCAAAAGAGCAAGACTTTCCGACTAATGGTGTTCTCTGCGTTGTTCCTTACCCACCTGCCTGCGGAGCCGCAGCTCTGGGGCTGTGCATCATTTCCGCATCTGTGTTTTCACTGTGATTTGAGGTCATTCGGCCTGGAATTAACTTAGTGATTCAACCTCAGTGAGGGGATAGGCCTGTGTCTCTGTTCCTTCACCCACATGCCACGTGTGGTCCTTTACTGACCTCACTTCTCAGGGAAAAATGAGATAAATTTAGTGGAAGTGAGAGAGAAACTATATGGTGAAGAGAAAACCCTTTTCCTTCCCAGGTCAGAGTGAATTAGACTCAAGATTTGTGACAAACAAGCGTCTCGCTCCGTGTCAGGTTGCCACTGAAAAAACAGGAACTTCCCAGACAAGAGACAGCCTGACCCAAGGATGACCTGTCTGCAGATCCCTGACACTTACGGTCAAACAGAGGATCAAGGCCCCCTTCTGTTCTTGCTGTGCAACTCGGGGAAGTCACTTAATGTATCCATGCCTCAGTTTCCTCATCTATAAAATGGGAATAATACTGGTACTCAACCTACCAGCGTAGTGAGAGGATTTAATGAGTTGATCCTTTAACCATGTAGTATTCTCTCAATCACAGGGAGGTGATATTTCTGTTGTTTGTTACACTTAGTTGGTGGTGGACAGGTCAGGTGGGGAGAACCGACTTCTGGGAAAGATTCTAGCTCAGCCGTGGGCAAACTACGGCCCACGGGCTGGATACGGCCCGTTCGGCTGTTCTATCCGGCCCGTGGAGCCGAAAGAGCAGAGGGTTCTCTTGCTCTCCCCTCCACTCCTTCACCAGCAGCCCAAGATGAGAGTGCCTGCATGGTCAGGTTGCTTTTGTTCTGGCCCTCCGGTCCAGTGTAAGAACCCATTGTGGCCCTTGAGTCAAAAAAAGTTTGCTCACTCCTGCTCTAGCTCATGCAAGGAACAACATTTTGCCTCCTTTCTTTCTTCCCTTATTCCCTCCCTTTCTTACTTTACTTCTTTAGTGAAGTGTAATATATATAGTAAAGGACAGCTCAGTGGACTCAGACAGGTATACACCTGTGTGATCCCCACCAAGATCAAGAGAGAATGCCAGCAGGCTCCCTCACGCCCCTTCCCAACTGATTCCCTCCTAACGCAATCACGTCCTCTTTCTGTCACCGGGGATGAGTTTTGCCTGTTCTTAAGCGTCAGATCAATGGGGTCACATGCGTGTACTCCTTTACGTCTGCCTTTTTTTTTTGCTCAGTATTATGTGTGTGCAGCAATTATCGACAGCTGTGTAACAAATTACCCCCCAGAATTTAGCAATGACCAACTCGGGGGCAAGCCGCCCATATTCAAAATCCTGGTCTGCACCTGCCTAGCTCTGAGATTCAGCGGGAATTTCTTAACACCTCTGTTCTTCATGTCCCTCACCCGTAAGATGAAAGGTACAACAATAGTACATGCCCCATGGTTCCTAGTTAGCGTAGGTACGGTGCTTATGACATACAAGGATCACTAACTAACAAGTATTTGAAAAATAAGTAAGCACCAGAGTTTTACTCCTAACCTCGTCCCCCTGGCCTCTTCTCTCGTCTCTGAGACGATCGAGGCCGCCTAGTCTCAGGGTCCCTGGAGAACAGGGGAGAGCCTGAGAATGAAGCAAGTACAAAGCTTGTTAGGATGCATGCATATTTTCTATTTTACTCCTTAATGTAAAAATAGTGGTTTTGGTCCAAGATTAACATGCGAGGAAGATTGGCCACAATTATCTAAAATAATCCTGTATCTTCTCTCTCTCTCTCTCTCTCTCTCTCTCTCTCTCTCTCTCTCACACACACACACACACACACACACACACACACACACACACGGACATCTGCGTGTGTCCAGGGATAGCGGATGCGAGTTTGAGAATGTGGGCCTCCGGGGTCCTCTGAGGTCCTTCCAGCCCCAGCCCAAGGTCAAGCCTTGGCTCTGTCGGTGAGCAGAGGGAGCACAGCTTCCATCTGTACGTGGGCTCTGTTTACTCATCTCTAAGACGGGGTGCTAGTTCCTGCCTGCCCGGCCCCCCTCCGCAGGATGTAGGGAGGCTAGACGGGGGGGCAGTCGGCATTGGGGTGCTCTGGACTCTGGACTGAGCGACCCGAGGTGCCAGCTTTGCAGAAGCAGCCCTGGCAGCCCCTCCCTCCGGTCAGGGAGGGCCCGCGCTTCCGCGCTCTCTCAGACTAGCACTAGCCCATGGTGAGTGTGCGCGTTTGCTCAGTGCTCTCCCAGCAAGTCCAGCCATAAAAGGGGGGGGGGGAGGGGCGGGGGATGGGCTGCCAGGCCAAGCCAGCCAGAGCGCAGGGCTGGTCCGAGTCCTCTGAGGAAGAGCCAGAGATCTTCCCGGCCCTTTCAGGAGCCTTGCCAGACGGTCTGGTGGAATTTCACCAGTGGCCCTCTGCTCGCCCTGGTCAGCGGCTCAGCCCCATCTGAACCCAGGCGAGCTCTGGTGCACTCAGAGTAACCTGGGAGAGTTCTCCGTCGAGACTTCGACCACAGTTCCACGCTTGTCTCTCTGGATGCTGGGCCGACGTGTCATCTCAGCCCTCCTGCGCATCGAGCCTACTCCTGTGTCCTCCATTCTATTCAATGCCGTGACCTTGACCCAGAGATCCTGGGTCCTCTGTGCCATCCAAGGGCTCACAGGCAGGGACAGCACCGCCACATGAACTTCCTGTGATGATGGAAATGCCCCGTTTCTGCAGCACCAACATGGTAGCCAGGGGCTATTGCACACTTGACCTGTGGCCAGTGCGACGGAAGAACTGAATTTTAAATTTTATTTAATTTTAATTATTTAGATTTAAAGTTTAATAAACAGTCCAGTTTTAACATGGGCAGAATATCGGAATGGACATTTTCCCAAAGAAGACATACAGATGGCTAAATGGGTACGTGAAAAGATGCTCAAAATCGTGAATCACCAGGGAAATACATATCAAACCCATAATGAGATATTGCCACACACCTGGTAGAATGGCTATCATCAAAATGACAAGAAATACCATGGGCTGGCAAGGATATGGTGAAAAAGGAACCCTTGTATACTGTTGGTAGAAATGTAAATTGATGCAGCCTCTATGGAAACCAGTATAGAGATTCCTGAAGAAAAAAACACCATAAAACTATCATATGATCCAGCAATCTCTCTTTTGAGAAAACACTAACACTAATTCAAAAAGATACAGCATGTACCCTCAGGTTCACTGCAATTGACAATGCCAACACATGAGAGCAACCTCAGTACCCATCAATGGATGAATGGATAAAAAAGGTGTGTGTGTGTGTGTGTGTGTGTGTGTGTGTGTGTGTACACAATGGAATATTATTTAGTTATAAAAAAGAATGAAGTCTTGCCATTTGCAACAACACACATGGACATTGAGAGCCTTATGCTAAGTGAAATCAGTCGAAGACAAATACCGTACGAGCTCATTTATGTGTGGAATCTAAAAAACACAGCCAAGCTCATAGACACAGAGAAAAGATTGGTAGCTGCCAGGGATGGGGGTCCAATGGGAGAAATGGGCGAAGGGGGTCAAAGTGAGAGCTTCACCCTGTCGGCATGGCTCAGCGGTTGAGCATCGATGAATGAACCGGGAGGTCAGGGTTCGATTCCCGGTCAGGGCCTGTGCCCAGGTTTTGGGCTTTGTCCCCAGTAGGGAGAGGCAGCCCCGGTGAGTGATTTGCTCTCATCATTGATGTTTCTCTCTCTCCCTTCCTCTCTGAAATGAATAAAAATAAATATTTTAAAAAGTGAAAACTTCTAATTATAAAATAAGTCATGGAGATGTAATGTACAACATGACTTATAGCATTAGAGTTAGTAATAATACTACATTGCATATTCAAAGGTTTCCAAGAGTCAGTCTTAGAGGGCTTTTCCTTTCTTTCATCTTTGCCAGATGATCACTAAAGCTCTGGGGTTAAGGGACATAACCGGCTGCAGGAAGCTGACTCTGGCATTCCCACCCACAGTGTGACTTTGGGCAAATCCTTTTCCCTCTCTCAGCCTCAGATTCTTCACTTGTAAATTGCAGATGAGTCTAAATCAGGGGTGGGCAAACTCTTTGACTCGAGGGCCACAATGGGCTCTTAAACTGGACCGGAGGGCCGGAACAAAAGCAACCTGACCATGCTGGCACTCTCATCTTGGGCTGCTGGTGAAGGAGCGGAAGGGAGAGCAAGAGAACCCTCTGCTCTTTCGGCTCCGCGGGCCGGATAGAACAGCCGAATGGGCCGGATTCGGCCTGCGGGTCGTAGTTTGCCCACGGCTGGTCTAAATGACTGATTGGCAAACTTGGCTGTACATTGGAATCACCTGAGGAGTTTGAAAAGCCACATATACCTGAGCCTCACTCCCAGCCATCCTGCTTTAATTAATATGGGGAACAGCCCAGGCAGCAGGATTTTTAAATTTCTTTGGGACTAGATAACCTGAAGGTCTTTCCACTGGCCCAGTCCTTCTAGGATGCTGCTATGGGCCAGTGGAAAGACTATCGTAGGTGTCCAGTGGCCTGGGTTCGAATCCCAGCTCATTTCCTCCCGGCGGTGACCTTTCGCCTCCTCCACCAGACTTCCATTTCCTGCTCTGGGGGGTGGGGATAAAACCCCTGCCCACCACTCAGGGTTTCCGGTGGGTAGAGAAGGGATAGGTCCCTGGCAAATGGGATGAGTGGTGACTGTCGTTCTTTCTTGACCAAAGAGCCAGCCCCTGGGCAGCAAAGTGGAAATGGAGATCGTGAGCATGCTGGAGAAAAACACGACGCTTCTGAAGTTCGGCTACCACTTCACCCAGCAGGGGCCCCGGCTGCGGGCCTCCAACGCCATGATGAGCAACAACGACCTTGGTGAGTACAAACGTGCTCCCTCCCCCACTGTCCTGGGGGAATTTTCATGGCTAACTGCTCCAGGGGGTCCTCGTGGTGAGCCTGACTCCCACTTTCACGTTGGTTGCATTCGTTTTGTGTGTCCGGGGTGCCCCTCCGTGCCTATCTCAGGGCTAATGCAGCTCGGATCTTCCAGTAGCAAGGTGGTCTTGGGGTCTTTTTTTTTTCCAGAGGAAGGAAGGTTCCAGATGACTAGAGATCAAGGTTGCTGCAGGGAAGGTGGGGTAGGGGGTGGGGATAAGGTGAGACACCAAAATCAGCCGGAGGTTTAATGCAATGCTCTGGAGGACACTCCCAGTCCTGGGAGGCTGTGATTCCAAAATCCCAGGCCCAACTCCCAGCAGCAGGGACCTCCTGGGGTTGTGCCCGAGCTGGAGGGACCTCAGGCCCATCCCTCCGTTTCCCCGTGGAGAAAGTGAAGCCTGGGTCAGGCTGCCCTTGTGGGCAGCGGCTCAGTCAGGTCACACCGGTGGTCAGTGAGCGCGTGCTCGGTGACGTCAGGGGCAACAGAAACACCAGTTCTCTGACTCAGGAACCTTTATAGCTTTTAGGGGAGAAAAGATTCAAAGATGGGCCTGAGAATTCAAGTGTGCCTGCGTACTGCATCCAAATAAAACGAGGAAATGATTTGTGAGGACAAAAGGGCCAGTTAAACAGAGCACCCTGGTTGGGGTGGGCCTTCAGCCAACCTGGAAGGGAAGAGAGGTTGTGGGGGAGGTCAGGAGGCGTTCCTGGTGGGGTCCTAGCACGGGCAAAGGCGAGGAGGTAGGATCCAGTGTGCAGGGCAGGAGAGCCGAAGGACCCAAGAGGACCGAGGAACTGTTATGGGGAGTTAGGCCTAGAACAGAAAAACAGGAACTCACTGAGAAGGGAGGAAGGGCGCTTCAAGCAGAGGGAAGGGCATGGGCAAAGGCAGGTTTGGGGGGAGTTCTCAAGGAATGGGACTCAGTAAAGGTGGGGAGGCTGTGAGCCAAAGGCCTTCAGCGCCAACCTGAAGAGCTGGGTGAGGAAAGCGGGTGGGAAGCCGGGCCGTGGCAGTTTCCTGGACAGGAGTGATGGGTGATCCGCGTGGGCCTCCGGGTTACCCTGGAGACTGTGCAGCTTTCCCCTTGGGGTCCCCCCACAGGAGGTCTCGGAGCACAATCGGGGCGATGATTACCCACACAACAGGCAGGGCGCTAGTTTGGTGACGTGAGATTCCTAGTGTTAGAGGCAATTTTGCGGCCATCTGCTAATTTGGGTCAAAAGAAATGCTTCTGATTCTGACCGTGCGTCAGAGAAAGGGAAACCCTCCTTTAAAAAAGGGATTCTGTTGAAAGAGAAACCCTTTCTTTCCAACACAGTCCCTTCGTCTCACTCTTGATGCTCCGATGAAGCAGACAGGCTTCTGTGTTTTCCAGCTGAATATTTTCATCATGGAATATTCCTGTGGGCCCCACCCAGTGGTTGTGAGCCTCCCTGGTCTCCTCTCGCTGTGACCTGCATCGGGGCTGGCTCCCCGGCCTGTGGCTTGGGCAGGCAGGCTCCTCCTGGGGGGGATATTGATCCCCAAGGCCCTGGGTCAGCCAGAGCCCCTGCAGACAGGCAGCCTGCCTGGGCCCCTCCTGCCTCGTGTGCCCGTGATCCCTCTCACCTGTGTTCCGTGGGAGGGAGCAGGGACCTGGGCATGGTGGTATCTGGGAGGAGCCGGGGTCCCTGGCTACGTTTCCCCATGGTGATCTCAGAGGAGTCCTATCGCCACACTATTTATAGCTCAGGCCCAGGCTAAGCCTGGCTGTCAGGCCCTGTACATCTGCTGTTGGAAGTTCTCTCTACTTAATTAAATCTGAATTGCAGCCTCCAAGTTAAGACAGTGGTGTGTGTGGGACGAGGAGAGAGGGGAGTCCTGGTGAGGGTGGGGAGGGAAGGCTGGAGTCGGGGGAGGGTGTAACATGTTTAAAATCAGAAAACACCCCTTCCTAGAAGTGTCGCTCTTTGACTGTATTCTCAAGGAAGACCTTTCTAATAAGCACCCCTGGCACCGCACACCCCAAATCATCGTCTTCCCCTAAAACCATCTCAGAAAAGGCACTGCTTTCCTCCCAGCCATTCCAACCAGAAGTCTGGGCCTCTCTCTGTTACACAGCCCCACCCCAGCCAGTCACCTCCTCGCCACCTCTTATCGGGCTGCCTCATGCCAAGTCCTCATCACACTTACCTGGGCCTCCGGGGCTGGCATCGGGCACAGGGCTCATCCCGAACCTTGTCTTGTCAGGATTCCTTTGGGCTCTGCTTAGACCCCCCCCCCCCTGGGCTCCCATTGCTCTCAGCCTAAACTCCCTGGCACGGCTCACAAGTCCCTTAACAACATAGTTGATACATGGTGCCCCATTCTGTGCTAAGGAAAGGAGGCCTAGAGAGTAGGTAAGGTTACCCGCAGTGGGCAGACGTGGGCTTCGAACTGGCAGTCCAGCCCTTGAACCCGTGCTCCCCACCTCCTCTCTGGGTGAGGCCCTGCCAGACTCATCTCTTGACAGCCCTGATGAGCCATCCTCTTGCCATATTAGTGCCAACCATTCCAGGCAGCTCCAATGCCCCTGAGAGACCCAAGCGAAAGCATCCCCATGGAGGGCCTTGACTCCTAATGTTCCTGCTCCCTTCCCACCACCTACCCCTTTGTCCTGTAAGGTTCAGCAAAATGTTACCTGTCCGTCCTCAGGGCTCTGACCACTTCGTGCATTGTGCCTCATACTTGACAGAGACCTGCCAGGGTACCTGCAATAGTTTATCAGACTTACTGTTGGTATATCTGGGTCCCCTGTTATGCAATATCTTTAGTGCTGATTCTTGTGCTTGGGACGTACTAGCACTCAGTAAGAGCTGTCGTGTATATGAATGCGAGTAAAAAGCTCCCCAAAGACGTGATGGAGGTGTCCAAGCCTGGTGGGAGGTGATGCAGGGAGCTCAAGCCACCATGGAGGTTGGTCTGGATGAGTCAAGATTCCTCTGGTCCCCGAAACCGGTTTGGCTCAGTGGATAGAGCGTTGGCTTGTGGACTGAAGAGTCCCAGGTTTGATTCCTGTCTAGGGCATATACATCCCCGGGGGAGGGGGGGGGAGGGTATGCAGAAGGCAGCTGATGGATGTTTCTCATCAATGTTTCTGATTCTCTGTCCCTCTCTCTTCCTTTCTGTTAAAAAAAAAAAGATTCCTCTGGGCTCTGATAAATGAGTCTCTTGATGTTGCAATGATAAGCAACATGGAGCTTCAATGGAAGTAAAAAGCAGGTTGAATGGCAGGTGGATATTGGGAGAGCTGGCTTCTACTCCCAGTGCTGTCACTTGTTCTCGTGAACCGGATGGAGCATGTTATTCCCTCTCTTGGCCTCAATTTCCTTAAAATGGGGGGAAAGAATATCGGGTACTAGTGAGTGAGTGCCTCCCCCTCTCCTCACCCAGTCCCTGCGACATCAGTGCAGGGGAACTCAGCCCAGCCCCAGCCCAGTGTACGCAGTGAGGGCATGCAGCGGGGAGAGAAACACGGGGTCCTTTTCTGTACCCTGAGCTTGGGCTGGGGACCCAGGTTCCAGCCCTGACTCTGCCACTAGCTCTCAGGACCCTGGCTCTTTCCTTGTCCAGGGAAATGGAGCTAATCCTCCTGTGAGAACCAGGTGAGCTGTGGATATGTAAAACCCACGTGGAAGGCTCAGGCTGTACTGAGAGGCACTGGACTGAGGCACAGGCCTTGGTTCTCTCTGGTACCAGCTGTGGTGCTCTGAACAGGAAGTGTACCCTCTGCCCTTATTTCCTCGTCCATAATAGGAAAATGGTAACAACACTGACATTCCAGAATTGTAGAGGTCTGCAAAGAGGTGTTGGGTGCAAAAGAGGTGGAAAGAGGCTGCCCTGCTGGTAACATGGACATGCCTAAAGGTCTGGTCACGTAACCGGGGATGGGGGACCTTTTCTCTGCCAAGGGCCATTTGGATATTTATGACATCATTCGAGGGCCATACAGAAGGATCAACTTACAATTGAGCCTGCTATACTTGGTCAAACATTTAATTAACTCATCCCTAATGCCTTGGAGGGCCAGACTAAATAATTTCACAGGCCTTATATGGCCCACGGGCCGGACGTTCCCCACCCCTGAATCATAAACCCTTTGGTCACCTCACATGAACCTCCTCCACTCTGCGTTTTTGTTTCTCCACATCTACCCCCAAGCTGTTGTACATTCTGATAGCTCCACAGTGTTTTCTCATCAGCAGATTGCCCATTGATTTGCATTTATTATTCTCCAGGTGGGGGCGAAGGGGTGTGTAGGACTTAGGCACCAGCTGAACTCTGGGCCCCATACTGGGTACCCTGTGCCCCACGCCCCTCCCCCAGCTCTTGGCCTCAACCTGAGGACCGCACCCTCCTAGGTGGTTCTGCTTGATAGGCTCCGTGATTGCACAAGCTGATTCGATTCATCGATCTATTGGCTGCAGGTCTACTTGTCCAGCTTGGGGACTGGAAGACATCTAAGTATAGATAGACCTTTCCCTTCACTTCCTATCTGCCACACCAGCAGCCCCGACTGCCACCTTCCAGCTCTACAGACTTCCTCTCGTGGCTGGGCTAGCTTGCTGCTTGGTCTTCTTCGGCAGACACTTAATTCATTTCAAAACACTCTTCCTTGTTACAACCAAGGGAGCCCCATGCCTGTCCCCATGGTCCTGCAAGCTAATGCCTCCAGCCTGCAACCTCCTGGCTAGTGTTTTCTTCTTTATGGCTTTTTAACTACTCTGTTCTGTGATCACGTTTGAGCTTATGTTTTGCATCTGAGAAAATGTCAGGGTTAACCCTGAGGGGACAGAAAATGCAGACGAATCTTGGGGTAGACACTGTTGCTTCCATAGTCAGGAGGGAGGCGAGGAGCTCTGAGAAAGCCCAGGGAAACGTACCCAGCGGTTAAGACGCTAGTCTCATTAAGACTGACGTAACTCTTATCGGAAATGGACTAGGGATCTTCAGCTGTAGGGCCTCTGTATGTCAAGTTAAAACAGTGGAGCTGGATAAAGGTGTGTTAGATCTGTAGGTCAGCGGGTTTAGAATTCATGAATGAATCTACATTACCACAGACCCTCATCAGTGAACGCTGACAATTTGGAGGGCCGTTATACAGCCCACACATAACTATCCTTTAGAAACAACTGGCTTCAGACTCTGCTAAGCAGAGTTGGCGAGAAGCTCACAGCGCTTTCTGAGACACGGAGGTGGTTCCTGGCTCGCAGGGACAACTGGCTTACTTCTCATCTCCCTTCCTTTCCAGTGAGGAAGAGGAGGCTCGCGGACTTGACTGGGCCCATCATTCCCAAGTGCCGGAGCGGAGTCTAGTGCGTGGCGGTGGTGACCACGCCTCTGAACTGGACACGTCCTACTGATGCCCTGTGCTCTGCGGTGGTGGAAGCCAGAAGGCGGAATGCCGGCACAAACCCTTTGGTGGTTCAGTTCTTTATGCACAAAGGTTTTAGGATAACTAGTGGTTACAGTTGAAATTTTATAAAGTATGGTTAAATGTGAAGTTTTTCTTTAGTCACAGAAGTTCCATCTGGTTGTTGTTTAAAAACTACGAAGCCCCTGGACCAGCAGATCTTCCTGAAGACGTTGCAGCAGCAGTGACTTGTCCCCGAGCGCCTGGTTTTAGTGGCCTAGCTATGTGGTGTTTCATGTGTATTGACTACGAGTAACGCACGAACCAACAGCACACTCTTCCGCACAGTATAGAAGCGTTATACAATACTTTATTACAAATTTGATCTCAGCTATTTAGCCAGCAGAACAGGTTTTTTGTTTTTTTATTAACCCTCCTTTAAATTGAAGAACCTCAAGATTAAAGTTGCCAAATTGATTACTGGCTCAAGAACACAATTTTTCCCCTCAAGGAAGACAGTTTGGCTCCATGGATAGAGCGTCAGCCTGCGGATGAAAAGTCCCAGGTTTGATTCCTGGCTCAAGGGCATGTACCTTGGTTGCGAGTATATCCCCGGTAGGGGGTGTGCAGGAGGCAGCTGGTCGATGTTTCTCTCTCATCGATGTTTCTAGCTCTCTATCCCTGTCCCTTCCTCTCTGTAAAATATCAATAAAATATATTACAAAAAAAAAGATGAAGACTGAAGCCACTGAGCTCTGCCAGGAATCAAAGAACAGGAGCTTCCTTTTGCTGGATATGAGAAAACTCCAAGTTTCAAAAACGATCCTGTCTTTACCAATCCCAGGCAACAAACAGCTTCTTGAGTGTTATTTATGGCATCTGGGGTTTATTTATAATTTAACACCGGAGTCAGAAAGAATTTTTTCCTTTATCGAATGCTAACCTTATGATGGATATGAAACCCTGTGGCCAAATACTTGAAAACACCTTTCTGTACTACACAGTGGGCTGATGGCTTACTTGAAGTCAAACGTTAGAGGGACAGATTTCCAGTCTATGCTGACAGACTTGCAACTACCTGTGGCAGCACTTACTAGACATGTCACTGCTAATCTTAATTAAAAAGTTAAGCCTCTGAAAGCCAATGGGGAAGACCCAGATAGTAAAGATAGGAAACCCTGGCCAAACTATCCCAGGATGATGATTCTGAAAACGTAATTTTGGTATCTCTGCTGCATCCCTTTAACATCATGTGCACTTCTTGGTATCCAACAAAAAATGTGAAGCCACAATGCCCTTGTGCCTTTTAACATACCACAGTGCCAGTCGAGCTAGTATTTCTGTTGCTTGGGAAGTTACATTCATGAGTGATAGGACAAATCTTCTGATAGAGGCGAGGCCAAAGAGCTGACGAACAGACTGCTGCAGAGCACCGAGCAGAGAGGAAAAGTCTTGCACACTGAACTGTGATGCCGTGACAGTGCAGGGTAACCAGAGGCGGAAGAGTGTCTGCGAGGCTGCAGATGGGCCCAGGAGTGGCACCACTGGCTTCTCCTTGAAACACAATTGCAGCTGTATTCTGCATCACTGGAAACTGCAATTTAACATTAAATCTGTTGGTCTATGAATGGCTGTGTATGTGTTTCTTGGGACCTGTGTGACAGGGACACACATCCGACAAGGCCGGGGAAACCACAGCAGTGCTGAATGACCTCACTCAGAATGTCTTGTATCCCAAGCCAATGGTGTAAAAACTGCCCATGTGTGTCTTCAAGCTAATCTGAATCCCTCAAAGAAAATACTTAAAAGCAAAGTGTGGTGGCTGCTGGGAAAACAGAGATTACTTGGGGACGATCTCTGTTAAAAACCAAATGAGTAGAAAAATGAAGGTGAGCCACATCTTTATGACCATCTGTTCCATCAGTCAAGCTGTTGGTTTGGACGAGAAGGTGGCATTTTTTTCTGTCAAGGACCACATAATAAATATAGGTTTTTCAGGCCATAACTTTTCTGTTGTAAATACTTAAGTCTGTCTTAAATCACATGTTAAAAAATGGGTTTGGCTATTCCAATGAAGCTTTATTTACAAAAGCAGAAGATGGACCAAATGCTGAGGTTTACAGATCCCAGGCTAGTGCACTCAGGCTAACAGACACGAGGTGAGGGTGGGGTAGATGGTAAGAGACTAATAGGAGTTGTTCCAAGGAGTCTACTTCCAGGGTCATAGCTTTCACATTTTTGCCATCAGGACAGACAGGTATGGTGACAAGAAAAATGATTGCTACCAGCCCTGACACCTGGCACAGAAAAAGCATGACCTGGTCGCCAGGCTCAAGGCTCTATTCCTCAGCTGCTATGGGACAGCTCACCTTTTCCTGTGCTCTAGCACCTTCTGAGTCAGAATGTCTCAGGTAAGTGGTCAGCACCAACTCCCTCTTCTCTTATGAAGT